>CM061134.1:199425253-199491259 GCA_030789695.1 Scilla litardierei
ATATATTTTTAGTGAGAGTGTTTTGGGTTAGGATGGGGTTGAGAGATGCTTTGATGTATTTTTTTTGTGCTTTCTGGTTGTCGGTGTTGGATTTTATGATATGACGATGTTGATGTTGATGATGTACTTTTTGTTGTTTATATAGATGATGTGTCTCACTTCATATGATGTACCTCATATATTCGATGTGATATCTTTTTGGATGTACTCATGTTGTCTCTATATATATATATGTTCATCATCGTTCACTTTGTCTTTTATTCGTCGTGCAAATTTTAATATTCGTTGAATATATTTGAAATGTGATTTCGTCGCTCGACGCATAAAAACTTGGTTAAATGGATTTAAATTCTGTAATTTTATAGAATTGTTTTCCATGCACAAAATTAACCAAGAATATTGAATATTGAAGAGTATGTTTCTTTATTCAAGAAATGAATAATTATTTGGTGTTTTTGATGATTTTGATTTTTTTTGATAATGGACATTTTGGCACACCTTGATTTGATTTCCACATTTTTCTTCCTTGGTGTCAAAATTAGTTCCATCGTCATTGTCTACGACTCCCGATGTTGGATTTTACATTTCCTAATTGTTGTCGTTGTATGCCCCCCATTTTTGGGATAATGCCAAAGGGGGAGAGATAATGATAATAAATAGGCGCAAATGAAAATTTAACTCAATTTCCAAGAATCTAGTTTGATATGTTAGATTCAGGGGGAGTTAAGATACATATAAGGATTTTCACAATCCGATATTTCAAAAATCAATTCATTTTATTTATCTTACTCGTCTGCTTGATGCAATTCATTTATATTCATTTTGGAATTAACGTGTCATCAATGCAGGGGGAGTAAGTATTTTACATTTGAATTATTATCTTTGATTATTATTTATGTTGGTTTGTCATCACCAAAAAGGGGGAGAATGTTGAATATTGGACTCCCCGGATTTGGTTTTGGATGATGAGCAAACATAAATAATTCATGAACTAACAATTTATGAGTGCAGTATTGGAGATCGTCGCCAATTTCACGTGAACATTCAAAGCGACATCTCAACACTTTCCAAAGCTCATATTCATGCCTAAAGCTTCGTTGAAGCTCTTGCGACGCTTTGGAATATATGAAGATTCAATCGAAGCTATCGAAGACCGTTTATTAAGGTTTTATTTTTAGTCTTTTAGCTTCGATATATAGAATGTTAAGCCTTGAGTATATCTTACGTCTATATCTTCATTACGCTCATTTCGTAGCTCTAGGATCCTTGCACAAGTTCATTCTAACTTCCTCGAAGCGTCGCGCTTCGATTCGGACTTTGTTGTGCATGTTAGTTGGTACAAGAACAAGTACTGACCGACTAGATGGTGATCTAGTCGGTCGGCAACTGTTCTTGGACCGACTAGTTTGATTCCTTAAATTCTTGGACTTTACTGTTTACAGTTAGTCGGTCTACGTTGACTCACCGACCGACTAGTTTGTGAACTAGTCGGTCAGTGATGCTTCTTTGACCGACTAGTTGAGACTTACTGTTCACTCTAAAATTCTCCTAAGCTACTGTTTACCGTTAGTCGGTCTAAGAACGTTTGATGACCGACTAGTTGACAATCTAGTCGGTCAACTTTTGTTCTTGGACCGACTAAGTCAACTTGCCTTCAGACTAAGTTGTTTTGCCTCTTAGTCGGTCTACGTTCATTGGATGACCGACTAGTTGTGAAACTAGTCGGTCCGAAAGTGTTCTTGGACCGACTAGATTTCTAGGTCTGAAATTCTATCTCTTCTCAGATCTACTCTTAGTCGGTCCTCGTTGTTTGGCTGACCGACTAGTTCATGAACTAGTCGGTCAGTGACTGTTCTTTGACCGACTAATTCTCACAGATTTCTTTCCGTTGGAGAATGACCTAACTTGTGTTTTTGGGTTCCTATAAATACGAACCTAGGTCATTTCTATCTAGGTGAGAGCTTCCATTCAGAGATTCATTGAGTTCTAAAGAGATAGCTATTCTCCCTCAAATCTAAAGCTCTCTTCCTCACAAGAAACCCATTCTCTCTCATTTCTAGATCTAGAGAGAAGCTTGTTCTTGGTGAGCTCTTCAAGCTATTGCTTGATTCAAGTTTCCAAATCATTCCTAGGCACCCATTGCTGCTCATTTCCTTGGTGCTAGGGTTTGGTAACTTCATCTTCCTCAAATCCTTCATTCCACCTATTGGGTAAGAAAAACTCAAGGTATAGGATTTTGTGGTAAGCTTGTTTATTTCATATTAAACTCTTTAATATTGCTTTGTGTTTCTCTCGGTTGTGAGAGAAGGTTGTGATCCCGGGTTGTGGGATTCACTTTGCCATTGCATGTATGATTTGATCTTGTGAAGGTTTTTCACAAGATATTCATAGTGGAAATCTTGAGTTAGGGTTTCTAACTCAAGTATCCGGAGGGGATCCGGGTGGTTGGGACGTAGGATCACCGGGAACAAGTCGGGGAGACTTGGGTGGATCCGAACCCATTTACATCGTTTGTTTGCATTGTTAATTTCGTTGTCGTCATTCAATTTAAGCTTCCGCAAATTGATTTGGTAGTTGATTGCAATTTAATTTGGAATTATACGCCTTATTATTTTAAAGTACTATTCACCCCCCCCTCTAGTACTTGTGCAGTAGCTGGTAGGGCATTACAAAAACGACCGAATTTAATTTAAAGGAATCAATTATTTTGATGAGAGTTTGTCCAACTTTTAGAGAAAAAATCCTAAAATTTTAGTGGAACTAAAATTTTAAATTTTGTGATATCTAAATCTGGAGAGAATTAAATTTTGAAAGGAACGAAAATTTTTAGAGAACTAAACTTGCTACATGGAACAAAGTTTTAGTGTGCGAAACTAAATCTGGATGGTACTAAATTTTGGGGAAAACAACTTTTTGGGAGGACCTAAAATTTAATATTTTCAAAACTGTTATAAGCTTGGCGGCTGCGGAACCACGTAGCCTTATATTTATAGAACAATGGTTACATAATGGATGGATACCCAATACACTATGGGCCTACAAAAGCCCGCTCATAACACTTCCCCTTATCCATCCATTGTTGTAAGCTAGGCATATGAGCGCTTCAAAGTTCATAGAGCTTATCTGACCATGGGCTATAGATACTTCTGGATCCTAAGTTAAGAGTTATTGCCTCGTTAAAACTTTTGCCATGGAAACCCCAGTGGAAAAAACCAATGAATAAGGGAAAAGAGTACAAGTCTCTTTAACTTCCCCTGATCGATGGATATCATCAGAGGTGGATACTTCTGGATCCAGAGTTGATGTGGTTGCCTCGTTAAAAACTTTGGCTATAGAAAACCCAGTGGGAAAAACCAAGAGCTAAGGGAAAAAGAGTACAACGCAACATTAACTCCCCCTGTTGCGTACAAGCTTCAAGCTTGTAGATCTTTCAACTGTCTCATCCCAATTCCTATTGCAAGTTTTCTAAAGGTGCAGCGAGGTAAAGCTTTAGTAAATAGATCTACCAGGTTGTTGCAAGACTGGATCTGATGGATGTCAATCTGGTTGTCTACTTGTTGTTCATGCGTCCAGAAGAGCTTCGTCCTGTCACCTTTGGTGTAGCTGATTCTGAGATAATATTACATTTTTTACCCCTCATTTAGACCGTATTTTGCGTATATGTAATATATAATTTATCTCTAATAAGTGTGTTTTTGTAATTTCATTTAATAATAGAGTATTTCGCTTGTTTATACGCAAAATACAATTATATGGCCTAATTTTGCCTCAATTTTATTTGTCAGGAGAAGCTTGCAATTTTCTGAATCCAACGGCTATTTTTCCACATTTTTCGGAGATCAGAGCAAATTTCTGCGAATTAAAAGGCCCAATAAAGCTGTGTAAAAGAGAGATTTATAAAAATAATAATTATAATATCGCTGACGTCAGCACCCGCGTTGCGGGCGGAACTCGCCGCACGCAACGCGGGAGATTTGTTAATTAAAAACGCTAGCGTCAGTGCTGACGCCAGCAAGCGCGCACGCTTATGAAAAAACGAGCGGGCGTTGGCCCGCTCGTAAAAATAAAGCGGGCCGCTGGCCCGCTGTTTTCTTGCGGGCAGCGCCCGCATTCAATGCACGGGCCCGCGCCCGTGTCGACAGAGAGGCGCCTGCCCGCCCGCTTTGACCACGCGGGCGATGTCCGCCAGGGCTGAAGTTTGACCCGCAATCTGCTTTGACCATGTGGGCTGCGCCGCCAAGGCTGAAGAAGACCCGCAAACCCGTTAGCCTATAAATATTGGTATTTTGGTCATAAATTTTAGATTACAACTCCAAATTGAGTGATTATCGTTCCATTTCGAATCTAAGGAGTTCTTCTTTCCATTCCAGAGGAGTTTGCTCAAATTAAGGAGAATTTTGGGGGTGGTTGGGCTTCAAAAGTGGTGAAAAACTCCCTTTCTTTACCCATTTGTATTAATTGTGTATTAAGCTTTGTATTATAATCATGTTTCTATTAATGAAACTTGCTGTTTTTGTTACCATGCTTGGCTAGAGTATTATGGGTGTGTTGTGTGGAACTTAGTGTTGCTAGGATTTTTGCTTTCATATCTCTATATTTTGTGTAATTATCGAAACCGTTAAAAATACGTCGATTTCTTCATTTTTTTGAAATACGCACAATCCGTAGAGGAATCCGCTTAGGATGACATGCCGCGAGGCATTGTCTAAGTGCATCAATCCGTAGAGGAGCCCAAGGAGTGTGATGAACCGCGAAGTTCATCTTTTATATTTTATAATTCAAAGAAATCGCTTGTTATTACGTTATCTTTTTAATTGAAAAATCATCGTTTTTAAAGCTTTATCTTCAGATCCCCATACATTGGCATAGATGCGGGATTGAGAAACCATGGAGAATGAATTGCATAACCTACTGTAACACTAACGAAAACACAACACACACATGCTTTTTATAAATCATACTTTCACGTTCATGTTATTCCACTTCCGTAAATTCTTAAAACGACTTTTACCTCACGTTAAATCCAAATCAAAAATCGCCTTCGAAAGGTCGTTCATATCTCATCAAATAACTTTTGTTGCTTAATTCTAAACTGTGAAATTTGCATGTTTCTTTGTCCCTAAGGAATACGATTCTGGACTCACCAGATTTTACTACTTGGCCGACGTCCAATACTTGGGATTATCAGTCCATCTTTTTAGAACAGTCAAGTTTTTGGCGTCGTTGCCGGGGACAACGGTCTACATATTTTACGGTTTCCAATTAACTTGGAAAATTCGGTGAGATCGTTCCACTCTTTTGTGTATAAAAGCTTTATATATCCATTCTTTTTGAATTTTTTTTGTTTTGTTTTGTTTGTTTTAAATATTTTCAAAACCCATAAAAATTAGCTTGAGATAAAACAAAAACAACAAAAATATCATCTTTTGTGTTCTTATTTGTTTATGTGGCTTAGAACCCCTAGGACACATAGATTAGTTCGACACGTGAATATGACACACAACACAAATGACACCAGTGGAAATGAAAATGACGACCATTCTCAAACTTTTCGAGATAGGTCACTTAGAGATGTGTTCAGACCTACTAGGTCTACTTCTGGCTCATGCATCGTGCTTCCAGCCGATGCCAATTCCTTTAGTCTAAAACCCGGAATGGTTCAACTTCTCCCTACCTATCACGGTATGGAGAGGGAGAATCCATATTTACATATAAAGGAATTTGAAGATGTTTGCTTAACCTATGTAGATGGAAAAATGAGCAATGAAACTATATATCTTAAACTTTTTCCATTTTCACTAAAGGATAAAGCAAAGAATTGGCTCAACGCTTTACCTTCGCACTCTATTACTTCATGGGTAAATTTACAAGCAGAATTTCTTAAAAAGTTTTTTTCCTTTGCACAGGACTCAGTGGCTGAAGAAACAAATTGTGAACTTCTCGCAGAAAGGAAATGAATCATTTGATACTTCTTGGGAGAGGTTCAAAGACTTGCTACTTGCATGCCCCCACCATGGATGCAATGAGTACCGCCTCATCGGCTTCTTCTACGATGGGCTTCCCCCTTCCATGAAGCAATTTGTAGAGATGATGTGCAACGGAGAGTTCTTCGACAAAAAGCCAGCTGAGGCATGGGATTACTTAGAGTCCATCGTTGAAAGTGCACAGCCATGGGAACCGACTCCTGACTACGATCGGACGGACCAGCCTCATCCTTCATCCCGTGGAGGCTCTTTTACATTGAACCCGAGGAGGCGTTGGAAGCAAAGATGGAAGCCATCATCACTAGGAAGCTCCAAAACCTAGAGATGAAGGGAGTGAAGGCGTTGACTATTGAAGAGAAGTGTGCTCTTTGCGACATTCTGGAGCACAATACATCGGGGTGTCCAACCATTCCAACACTTAAAGATGTGCTCAAGGATCCTAGTCAGGTAAATAACATTTCAAATTCTTATCCAGGTCAAGGATTTAACCCGAACGTAAACAGTTCCAATTGGCGTAACCACCCCAATTTCAGTTGGCAAAACAAGCCACAAGCTTCTCAACTATACAGGCCACCACCTCAAAACAACTACCAAGGTGGAAATCAGAGAAAGAAGGAGGAGTCTGGAGCAGATCCACATTTTCAGACACTCAGCGACACGCTCCAACAGTTTATGCAGCTGCAGCAGAACCAAAATCAACAACTTCAATAACAACAGCAAGCTCAGTTCCAACAGATGCAACAACTTCAGCAGCAACAACAAACGCAGCAGACTCAGTTCCAACAAATGAATGATGGCTTCACAAAGCTTATGGCAAGTCTGGAGAAGGGCAAGCTCCCTGCTCAAACCCTCCCGAATCCCAACATGAGTTCATCGTCAGCAATCAGCAACATCAAACCATGCCAAGCGGTGACTACTTTTGAGGAGTGGAAAAGAAGTTCAAAAGCCTGAGCCGTCGAAGGACACTTCTGAGATGGTGGTAGAGGAAGAGGATCGTTAACCGCAAGGAGTATCAGAGGAGAGCTTAAGCAAGGACACAGACGCTTAAAAGACGAGAGTTCCAGAACCAGAGCCTTACTCTCCTCCCGCACCATATCCACAGAGGCTCTTGCCTCCAAATAAAGATAATTATCAATCTGAAATTCGTGAATTTTTTCAAAGATGTCAGATTAATATTCCTTTATTAGATGCCATCTATCAAATCCCTGCATATACCAAATTTCTTAAAGACCTCTGCACTGTCAAGCGAAATCTTAATGTTAAGAAAATGACATTTTTAACTCAACTGGTTAGCTCCATTTTTCAACATAACACGCCACCCAAATTCAAGGACCCTGGATCCCCTACCATTTCTTGCACCATAGGCACCAAATAGATAGGTCAGGCTCTTCTTAACTTAGGGTCCAGTGTTAACATTTTGACATATCCTGTGTTTACACAGTTGGGACTTGGGGAATTGAAAGCCACACCTGTTATTCTCTAGTTAGCTGATAGATCTGTGAAAATCCCGAGGGGATGTGTTGAGGATGTACTTGTCCAAGTGGATAAGTTTTATTACTACGTGGACTTTATTGTATTAGATCTTCAGGGACCCCAGTCTGCCACTCCAACCCCGATTATTTTAGGTCGACCCTTCCGAGCTACTAGTAATGCTATTATTAACTGCAGGAATGGTCAACTTAAACTTTCTTTTGGCAACATGTCTTTGGATCTAAATATTTTTAATGCTTGCAAATTGCCAACATGGGTAGAGGAGTATGAGGAAGTAAGTATGATTGACGCTCTTGTTGTTGAACATTTTGATGAAGAGTTCGTTTCTGCTATTGATTTTGTTGATCAATTATGCGACGGTATTGACGATAAATCTTTTTTGCAGGAAGCTAGAGAGATGTCTCGCACCACCTGGGTGCCAAGTGTTGAGCCACTACCATTGGAGACACCATGTCAAATGCCATCTGATCTTGAGCATCCACAGCTGGAGCTCAAACCATTGCCATTATATTTGAAATACGCTTATCTTGGAGACGACTGTACATTTCATGTGGTAATATCTTCCAAACTCTCTTTAGATCAGGAAAATGAATTGTTAAATGTTTTGAAGAAACATAAGGGGGCAATAGGATGGACAATTGCAGATATTAAAGGTATTAGCCCTCTTGTATGTGCACATCATATATATTTAGAAGATGATACCAAACCTACCCGTGAACCACAAATAAGGTTGAACCCAACCTTAAAAGAAGTAGTTAAGGGCGAGGTCTTGAAATTGCTTGATGCGAGTTCATATACCCCATTTCTGATAGTAGGTGGGTTAGTCCGACCCAAGTTGTGTCAAAGAAATCTGGGTTAACTGTTGTGAAAAATGAAAATAATGAATTAGTACACATGAGAGCCACCACTGGATGGCGTATGTACATAGAATTTAGGAAGCTTAACTCCAAGACACGAAAAGACCACGTCCCTCTTCCCTTCATAGACCAAATTTTGGAGAGAGTGGCTGGACATGAGTTTTACTGCTTCCTAGATGGATACCTCGGTTATTACCAAATAGAAATAGCCCCAGAGGACCAGGAGAAGACCACCTTCACTTGTCCCTTTGGAACTTTTGCTTTTCGGAGAATGCCATTTGGTTTGTGCAACGCCCCTACAACTTTTCAACGATGCATGTTAAGTATATTTGATGATATGGTTGAAAAGATTGTAGAAGTATTTAGGATGATTTTTCAGTATATGGTAACTCATTTTCTGATTGTTTGACTAACTTGGCTTGTGTTTTGAATAGATGTATCGAAAAGAACATGCTTCTTAACTGGGAAAAATGTCACTTCATGACCACTGAGGGCATTGTCCTTGGTCACATAGTCTCTAGGGAAGGAATATAGGTAGACAAAGTGGCATGGCCTGTTTAGCCCTATACAGCGACTGACGTGGTAGTCCTCTATACACGAGCAGAGTGAGTATAATGAGTTGATAAGATGTGATAGGGCGTGTATTTGGCTAGTGGCAGTCGTGTAATTCCGTGAAAAGTGTAGGGGTATTTTGGTCATTTGGCAAATGGGTGGAAGTGTGTGTGTGTAGTGTAAAGGTGGGTGTGTAAAGTAATGTCATCCTTGTAAAAATTTTGAAAGAGTAGGTTAGTGTGAGAGGGGCTAGTGTGAATAGGGATGGGTTTAATGGCACACCCGTAAATTTTTAGAAAGGCCAGTGGCAAAACGGTCTTTTTGGCCTAAGGCTGCTAAGCGCACATCCTGAAGTTGTGTGTGTATAAAGTAATGGTAAACTTGTAAATACTTGAAACTTGAGGGATAATTTTGGAGGGGTATTAAGGTTATTTTAGCCTATGCATGCTTATCCTAAAGAGAATTCTAGAGTTAGATTTTTTTATAGCTTTTCTACACCTTTCTTTAACTTTCTTCTCATTTCTTCTTCTTTCATGTTTCTCCTCCCATTTCGCCAACCCTTGAACGAAATTCCCCTTCCCCAATTCCAGTCCCTCAACACTCCAAAAACCCTAGCTTTTGCTTCCAAAAATTTCCAAGAAAAACCCTAGCTTTAAGGAGAAAGAAAGGAGGAAGGAGGAGAAAGAGAAGAGAGAAAGAAAGAGACTTGTTGAGGTAGGATTCTAACTATGACTTAGGAATTTTTATTTAGGGATATGAGAATGTTAGGATGTTATTTATGTTGTTTATGATCTGAATTTCATGTATCATGTTTGTATTAGCCCAAAAGATTCAATATTTCTCTTGTATTTCCTAGCAAATCACCCTCTCCAGAAAAACAGAATTCTATAGGTGAGTTTACACATCAATTCTGATTTCTGTAGTTGGAATCACTTTCTGGAAAAAATATGTAGCTGTAGATCTTGAAGTCATACCCCAAATTCATATAAAATTTGTCATATGTCGAGTTCAATAAGTAGGAGAAATAATTCCATGTTTGCAAGATGTCTGAAATTATGTCAAGATGTACACAGTTCAGCAAAATGAGTACTATTACCTGCACACTCTATGGATTTTGCTGATTTTGGTCTGTTGGAAACTTAAGACGTTTTTCTAAAAGTTCATCAGATTGCTTATATGTCGTAACTCTGGCTCCAACATGCTTAAAATTGGTTTTGAAGGCAGATCCAGAAATCTGTCAAAAGAACAGATTTGACACACTTTACTAAATAATTCACTATAAATCATATACTTCATATTTGTACATGAAATTTTATGGGTGAATCCAGGACTAGTATATATCCAACTTTCATTCGGTGAGTTTTGTCAAATTCATAGGATAAATTGATTAAATGTGATGACTTTGTAGTTGTTCCTGCACTTTCAGAAAGTTGAACTATTTTTGGGTGAAGTTAAAATTGTGATTGTTGTTAAATTCTTCATTTTAACATGCTTGAATGTTGTTGATATCTTTAAGAATTTTAATAATGATATTTGTTACTAAAATTGATGGTGTGGCACTCTTCGTTTGCATGTCAACCGCTATATGCTTGTTAAAATGCCCAAATGAATGTGAAATCAAAGAACTTGGAAAATGGCCATTGAATTGTTGTGACACATATTACATTTGTGAACTTGTATATGGCCATTGAATATTATGACATATGACATATTAACTGGGATGTCTCGATCTGCTCTAAGGCGGGTGAACATCCTAGTATTGGAATGTGGGAAAGTTTGGGTATAACTTAACTATAAGGGGCTGGACTGAGAAGTTGGGGAAAGTGATATGTGTTACGTGATATTATTTTACCCACTCACCTTTATCGAGAGTGGAGGGGACATACGGAGGCTGTGTTATTATGTGGAGCGCCTCACTCCTGCCAGAGACGGGGGAGCTGAGAGGCCCGGTGTACAGTTCCCGTGTCCACTGCGTCGTGTGCTGTATTCACCCCATATTTGGGGTGACGTCCAGGCCCTTATCTTTAGGTGATACACAGGCTTTCAAAAATCACTAACATCAATTAACTAATGAACCATATATGTGTTGTTGTTGTTGCACACTTGTGTGTTGTACTCTTTACCTTGGTTGCTTGTATTCCTTTTGCCTTTATACTCATAACCCCTAAATAATTTTTCCTACCCTAGTTAGTTTCTTACTGGGCATGTTTAACGTGCTCATTTTACTTTTCAGGACTTAAGCAGGCGACACCAGAGCAGAATCTCCCTCAGGAGATTTCTCAGACGTGAGTTTCTGACTTGGGAGGAACAACACTCATTTTGGGATGTGTTTTTTAGTGTGAGATGGGTCGAGTGGTGAGTGGGTGGTATTTTGTAGCTGTGATATATGTTGGTGGCTTATTGTACTTCTCATGTAAACTTGAGTTAGTTTCACTTTGTACTCTATGCTAGTGTGTAGTATGCTCTTTGGTTATGCAGTTCTGTGGGTTTGTACTTTCTGTGATGGCAGTATATGTGTTGCGCCTTTCTTTTACATATATGTGATGTATGATCCCAGCATTCGTAGTGGCCTGCTTATTGTGTTTTTCTATTCATGCTTGGTGTAATACCGCGGCTTGTCAAGCTCCACCCTCCCTTCCCATGGGTTGCGTTGCCTTACAAAGTATTTGTGCGAATGGGGTGTGACAGGTTTAGTGGTGGCCCATGCAGGTCCGGTCACACTGCGATATGCAAAAGGATGATGCATCTGACACACTTTAATGCCATCACATATGGTACTGATTCTTCTTGTGTTGTCCTTTCTCTGCAGAATGGATAGTGGAAACGGGATATCCTCGTCAGAGATGGAGCACACTGAGCCCTCTTTGATGGAGAAAATTTTGCTGGGTTTCCAGGCGAGTCTAGGTCAACAGGCTGAGATGCTCGCTAAGATGCATGGTCAGAAGACCCCAGGCTTCAAGCAGTTTAGGGCAATGAAGCCGAGGACTTTTTCTGGCAAGGAGACAGCATTAGAGGTCGATGAGTGGTTACGACGTACAGAGGATGACCTCACAACGGTTGGATTTCCCTTGGAGGGATGGGTTGATGCAGAAAAAGGCAATTGACACATCAGGCCAGAGATTGGTGGGATGCCTAGGAGCGACATCTAAAAGGTCCTATCTCTTGGAAGACTTTCAAGGAGCGTTTTGAGTCCAAGTTCCTTCCAGAGACCGTAAAGGATGAGCTCAGGCAGCGTTTTGAGCAGTTGACTCAGGGCTGGCGGACCGTGGATGAGTATGATGGTGAGTTCTCCTTGCTGAGCATGTTTGCCCTGGAGCGTATTGCCACTGATGCCACCCGAGCTCGACGTTTCCGTATGGGACTAGATCCGGCGTATAGGGAGGTGATGTCTACATAGAAACTTGCAACACAGGAGGATGTGCTCGAGGCGACAAGGTTATATAAGATTCATTTACGGAGTATAGGGAAGATGCCTACAGTCGACATACGACCCTCAGGATCACAGAAGGCATTATCTCGGCCAGTACAAACGGCCAAGTTCAAGAGGCCAGGAGCCCCTGCATTGACACAGAGACGCCTGACATGTCAGTTCTGTGGCAAGCCTGGGCATGAGCAGAAGGAGTGCAGGATTTGGGCTAGACAGTGCTTCGCTTGTGGTGGCCGAGGACACATTAGTATGTTCTGCCCGCAGCAGGGTGCCTACCTGACCCCAGTAGCACCTGTGGCTTCTAGGCCGATGCAGCAGAGAGCTCTTCCACCGGGTCCACAGCGGCCTTCCCTTCCAGCACCAGTTGGACCAGGCACACCAGCTCCTAGAGGACCTTCCTTGCCTCTTCAGCGGCAGGCCTACAAGACGACAAACTCTGCTCCAAAGTCCCAGGCCTTTACGATGACGGCAGTAGAGGCAGAAAACTCTGGCCAGGTTATCACTGGTATGGTTCTAGCCCTCTCTTTACTTTACGATATATCACTTGTTGCTTAGTTATGATAGACATTGGTTTGATTTCCTTGTTGGCTTTTTGGGATGGTTAAAGTAGCATCTTTCCCTGATTTGGCACTTTTTGATTCTGGGGCTTCACACTGTTTTCTGTCCCGACAATTTGTGGACAAAAATGCAGTACCAGTTGACTCCTTCACTGTTACTTGGAATATTCACACAGGGAATGTGGTCAGGAGTACTTCAGGACTCCGTTGTTGTCCAGTGGAAATTTGTGGTCGGGAGTTATATGCAGATTTTCTAGTGATTGAGATGCCCACCTTTGAAGCGGTATTTGGGATGGACTAGTTAGCAATGTTTTGTGCCACGATTAACTGCAAATTAAGGAGGGTAGTCTTTCAGATTCCCTATCATCCAGAGTTTAAGTTCAGAAGTGGTAGTTGCACATTAGAACCTGTAAGATTCAGAGCAACACCAGTAGAAGCAGAAGTGTTGGCTATAGCCATGGAGGCGGAGCCAGTTTTACCCAGGGTTGTGCGAGACTATCCTGATGTCTTTCCTGATGACATTATGGGCTTCATCCTGATCGATCATTGGAGTTCACTATTAATTTGATACCAGGCATGCAACCTATTGCGAAGGCTCCTTATCGGATGGCACCACCCGAGTTAGCTGAGCTTCGTAATCAGTTAAAGGACCTATCAGAGCGAGGGTTGATCCAGCCAAGCGTGTCACCTTGGGGAGCACCAATGCTTTTGGTGAATAAGAAAGATGGATCTCGGATGATGTGTATTGACTATAGAGAATTGAACAAGGTGACAATAAAAGATAAGTACTAACTTCCTCGCATCGATGACCTTTTTGATCAGCTTGGTGGATCCCGAGTCTACTCAAAGTTGGACTTGCGGAGTGGTTATCATCAGATTAAGGTTCAGGGGTCTGATGTTCCGAAGACAGCTTTCCGAACCCGTTGTGGACATTATGAGTTCCTGGTGATACCCTTCGGTGTGACCAATGCTCCAGCTATCTTCATGAGGTTAATGAATCAGGTATTCTTTGACTATTTGGACAAGTTCGTGGTAGTCTTTATTGATGATATTCTGATATATTCCAAAGATGAGGAAGAGCATGCAGAGCATCTGAGGATTGTTCTAGAGACTCTGAGGCAGCATCGGCTATATGCCAAGTATAGTAAGTGCCAGTTTTGGCTGTCTAAAGTGGCTTTTCTGGGGCACATAGTTTCAGGAGAAGGCATATCAGTTGATCCAGAAAAGGTGGCTGCAGTGGAGAAGTGGCATGTTCCCAGGTCGGTTTTAGAGATTCGGAGCTTTTTGGGATTGGCCGGCTATTACAGGAAGTTCATCAAGGATTTCTCTAAGATTGCGGCACCACTTACTCACCTGACTAAGAAGGATGTTGCTTATGTCTGGTCTGAGGAATGTCAGCATGCATTTGAGAAGTTGAAGAGAAGATTGACTACTGCGCCAGTTCTGACGATTCTAGATCGTTCTGGAGGATTTGAGATTTTCTGTGATGCTTCTGGCAAAGTGCTGGGATGTGTCCTACATCAGCATGGACGTGTGGTAGCTTATGCCTCTAGACTTCTGAAGGTGCACGAGTTGAACTACCCTACACATGACTTGGAGCTGGCAGTCGTGATTTTTGCCCTAAAGATGTGGAGACACTTTCTACTAGGGGAACATTGTAATGCCCTACCAGCTACTGCACAAGTACTAGAGGGGGGGGTGAATAGTACTTTAAAATAATAAGGAGTATAATTCCAAATTAAATTGCAAACAACTACCAAATCAATTTGCGGAAGCTTAAATTGAATGACAACACAAAATTAACAATGCTAACAAACGATGTTAATGGGTTCGGATCCACCCAAGTCTCCCCGACTTGTTCCCGGTGATCCTACGTCCCAACCACCCGGATCCCCTCCGGATACTTGAGTTAGAAACCCTAACTCAAGATTTCCACTATGAATATCTTGTGAAAAACCTTCACAAGATCAAATCATACATGCAATGGCAAAGTGAATCCCACAACCCGGGATCACAAACTTCTCTCACAACCGAGAGAACCAATTAGCAATATAAAAGAGTTTAAATGAAATAAACAATCTTACCACAAAATCCTATACCTTGAGTTTTTCTTACCCAAATGGTGAAATGAAGGATTTGAGGAAGATGAAGTCACCAAGACCTAGCACCAAGGAAATGACCAGCAATCGGTGCCTAGGAATGAGTTGGAGACTTGGATCAAGCAATAGCTTGAAGAGCTCACCAAGAACAAGCTTCTCTCTAGATCTAGAAATGAGAGAGAATGAGTTTCTTGTGAGGAAGAGAGCTTTAGATTTGAGGGAGAATAGCTATCTCTTTAGAACTCAATGAATCTCTTAATGGCAGCTCTAACCTAGATAGAAATGACCTAGGTTCGTATTTATAGGGTCCCATAAAAACAAGTTAGGTCATTCACCAACGGATAGAAATCTGTGAGACTTAGTCGGTCAAAGAACAATCACTGACCGACTAGTTCATCAACTAGTCGGTCAGCCAAACAACGTGGACCGACTAAGAGTAGATCTGAGAAGAGATAGAATTTCAGACCTAGAAATCTAGTCGGTCCAAGAAGATTGTCTGACCGACTAGTTTCACAACTAGTCGGTCAGCCAATGAACGTAGACCGACTAAGAGGCAAAATAACTTAGTTTGAATGCAAAGTGACTTAGTCGGTCCAAGAACAAAAGTTGACCGACTAAATTGTCAACTAGTCGGTCACCAAACTTTCTTAGACCGACTAACGATAAACAGTAGCTTAGGAGAATTTTAGAGTGAACAGTAAGTCACAACTAGTCGGTCAAAGAAGCATCACTGATCGACTAGTTCACAAACTAGTCGGTCGGTGAGTCAACGTAGACCGACTAACTGTAAACAGTAAAGTCCAAGAAATTAAGGAATCAAACTAGTCGGTCCAAGAACAGTTTCCGACCGACTAGATCACCATCTAGTCGGTCAGTACTTGTTCTTGTACCAACTAACATGCACGTACAAATCCGAATCGAAGCGCGACGCTTCGAGGAAGTTAGAATGAACTTGTGCAAGGATCCTAGAGCTACGAAATGAGCGTAATGAAGATATAGACGTAAGATATACTCAAGGCTTAACATTCTATATATCGAAGCTAAAAGACTATAAATAAAACCTTAATAAATGGTCTTCGAGAGCTTCGATTGAATCTTCATAACTTCCAAAGCGGCGCAAGAGCTTCAACGAAGCTTTAGGCATGAATACGAGCTTTTGGAAGTGTTGAGATGTCGCTTTGATTGTTTACGTGAATTTGGCGACGATCTCCAATACTGCGCTCACAAATTGTTAGTTCATGAATTATTTATGTTTGCTCATCATCCAAAACCAAATCCGGGGAGTCCAATATTCAACATTCTCCCCCTTTTTGGTGATGACAAACCAACATAAATAATAATTGAAAATAATGATTCAAATGTAAAATACTTACTCCCCCTGCATTGATGACACGTTAATTCCAAAATGAATATATATGAATTGCATCAATCAGACGAGTAAGATATATAATGAGAATCGATTTTTGAAATATCGGATTTTGAAAATCCTTATATGTATCTTAACTCCCCCTGAATCTAACATATCAAACTAGATTCTTGGAAATTGAGTTAAATTTTCATTTGCGCTATTTATTATCATTATCTCTCCCCCTTTGGCATTATCCCAAAATGGGGGGCATACAACGACAACAATTAGGAAATGTAAAATCCAACACCGGGAGTCGAAGACATAGACAATGGACCAACTTGACACCAAGGGAAAATGTGGAAATCAAATCAAGGTGTGCCAAAATGTCCATTATCAAAAAAAAATAATCAAAATCATCAAAAATAATATTCATTTCTTGAATAAAGAAACATACTCTTCAATATTCAATATTCTTGGTTAATTTTGTGCATGGAAAACAATTCTATATAATTATAGAAATATAATCTATTTAACCAAGTTTTTACTCGTCGAGCGACGAATTCATATTTCAAATGCATTCAACGAATATGAAAAGAAATAATGCACGACGAATAAAAGACAAAGTGAATGACGATGAACATATATATATGTAGAGACAACATGAGTACATCCAAAAAGATATCACATCGAATATATGAGGTACATCATATGAAGCGCTACATATCATCAAAAATAAATACATCATCATCATCAACATCATCAAAGTGTATCAACATACATCAAAACAACATCATAACATAATATCCAACTCCGACATCCAGAAATCGCAAAAATACATCAAAACATCTCTCAAACCCCATCCTAACCCAAAATACTCTCACTAAGATATATCATCCAAAGCGTAGTGGAGAGTCCTCGAAACAAGAGATCACGAGGAGGTGGCAGGATCTGCAGTCTCCGTGGGTCCAGTCGACGGAGTGGACTCAGGCTCTGCAGGGAGTAGAGGTGTCTCAACAGATGGAATCGTCGGGGCAGGAGTGGAGATCTCAGCAACAGGCTCAACAGCAGCATGGGTCTCGACAGAAGCAGCAGCAGTGGCAGTGTCAACAGCAGCAGGAGATACATGAGCAGGCTCGGAAGTAGGGTCAGCAGCAGGCTCAGAAGGCTGAAGAGCTGAAGCAGTAGGCTCTGGAACACCGGTAGTGGTGCCAACTCCAGGAGCAGAAGTGGAAGTACCACCACCAGCAGCAGTGGCCTCATCGCCACGGGTAAAAGAAGTGACAAGCTCGTCAAGCTCCTCATCGTCCATCTCCTCGGCCTCAGACACTGACGGAGGAAGATCAATCCCCATCATACGAGCCATACGGCAGACTACCTCCTCAGTACGAGCCAAACGGGAGTCGTGCTGACGAAGTAGGCGTACGACATCGTCCAATGTAGCAGGGGAAGAGGAGGCTGCAACAGCTGACGGAGTAGACTGGGATGCAGATGCGGTAGACCTCTGCACGTGACGAAGCGCCGCTAGAGATTTCTTCACGGCCGTCGCGTTCAGAGGCGTACCCAAAGGACGCTCATCGTCAGGAGGGAGAGGAACTCGGAAATGACGGAATACGAGAGTCAACAAGCAGGGGTATGGAATGTGCGCAGACTTATTGGTCTTGCGTATACACTCGAAAGAATCCCTCTTATCGAGTATCACGCGAGCCCAATTAATCTCGCACCCCAAGAAAAGAGCGTAGATCAATTTCAAGAACGGCTGAGATGGGAGTGAAGAGGATCCATACTTAGGGAGGAGACACGACTTCAAAATCAGGTTAAGAACCCACGCATTCGGCTTGAAAGATTTCGATGGAACACCAATGAATGCGGAGGGGATAACCTGGAAAATCTCAGAAAGAATAGACTGATCCAAGGAAGAAATGTCGTCTACGGAAATGTCCGAAGGGAGAAGACCACACGATGAACAACCAAGAATCTCCCCCAAGATTTCTGCCGTGAGAACTATAGGAGTTCCCAAGACAGTCGTCTCAATGGAGTGGCTGGCATCGTACTGGCCTCGAATACGATTGGCATAGAACAATTTCACGAGGCGAGGATACGGTTTGGGATTGGCCTTGGGGTCGTATCGGAGATAATCAAGAAGGCCACTATAAGAGAGAAGATCAGCAAGGCCGAGAAAATCAGAAAACTGAACGTAATGCTCTAACAACAGTGGACAGTGCTCTATACGGTTGTACGCTGCGAGACACTGAGGGTCATCGCGGCACAACGATATGTCTACACCGCCGACTGGCATAGGAGCTTTACCCTTAGCCTTACGGGTCTTCGGAGGTGGAGTGGGTTCCCTAGTAGGCTCATCCTCTGGGATAAATTCAAAGTCGGAATCGGGAGGAGTAGCCGGAGTATGAAGAATATGCTTTTTGGTCTTAGATTTGCAGGGTTTAGCTATCGCAGTCCTAGGCTTCTTAGGAGGAGGCGATGATGGAGAGGCTTGGGTTGACTTGGCACGACGCTTAGGTTTCGGGGGATTCCTAGGGTCGGAAGGCCCTACGGTCATAGGAGAAGCCCCGGAAGAGGCGATAGGAATTCTCGTCTTAGCCATAGCACTACGAGCACAAGCACACGACGATAAGATCAAAAACAACCTAGAGATCACAAGCTAACAAACCCTAAGATTCGAAAAACACAAGCCCTAGGTTAGAAATTGAAACCCTAGGAGCTAGAGCTTGAAATCAAGGAGAGACAACCCTAGAATAGGAAATCGACACCTAGGAGAGGGGATTTTACCTAGGAGAAGGAGTCGACGGCGGCGGACGGCGGCGATCGACGGAGAGATGGCCGGAAGTCGAAGGGTTTCGAGTGGGGTTTTCGGGTTTTCGGGCTGGAGCAAGTGAGAAGACCGACTAAATTAGATTTTAGTCGAATGAAATAAGATATAAGTCGGTCGGGAAACGAAAAGACTCAACTGCCCTAACACACTTAGTCGGTCACAGTTCAAGCACTGACCGACTAGATTACGATCTAGTCGGTTGGTCAATGAGCTTGAACCGACTAAGTCGAAACAGAGGCACAGATGAATTTCTAGGGCAAGAATTAGTCGGTCGCAGTATTTCACTGACCGACTAGTTTTCAATCTAGTCGGTCGGTAAGTGTACTGTGACCGACTAAAGAAAGAAAATGATAGGAGTTAGATATAGGCTTGATCTAGTCGGTCTGAGTTCATTTGCTGACCGACTAGATGAGCATCTAGTCGGTTGACAAGTGAACTTAGACCGACTAGAGGAGTCCAAAAATTGAAATTTGATTTCTCTTCACAAACCACTTGGATGAAATATCATAACTCACTCATTAGTCATCTAAATTACCCCATAAATCGTCGAAATCTTAAATTCGACATTGAAATACGAATTCGAGCAATAAATTCGAACAAATCACATAAAATTCCCAAAAATTCAATAAATCTTAGCATGAATGAAATATCGCGAAATATAATAGCATGCAAGATATTTGAATGAAATATGAATCCTATATCTCGGATTCACCCATAATCCCCAATTCTCGACGCAACCGCACAAAGGAGTCCTCCTTTAGGGGTTTCGTGAAAATATCGGCGATTTGCTTTTGGGTTTCAACGTACACTAATATGATGTCCTTTTTAGCAACATGATCATCTAAGAAATGGTGTCGGACATCTATGTGTTTTGATCGGGAATGGTGCACCGGATTCTTTGAAAGACAAATAGCACTTTGGTTATCCACCATGATAGGGCTAGTATCACAATGAATACCAAAATCCTTCAATGTGTGTCTCATCCAAAGAACCTGGGCACAAGCGGCACCGGCGGCAATATATTCCGCCTCGGTGGTTGAAAGTGATACCGAATTTTGCTTCTTGGAAAACCAAGAGACAAGAGAATTTCCTAGAAAATGGCAAGTGCCACTAGTACTTTTCCTGTCGGATTTGCATCCCGCATAATCAGCGTCACTATATGAGACTAACTCATATGTGCTAGATTTCGCATAAAGTAATCCAAAATCTAAAGTGTAACTTAGATAGCGAAAAATACGTTTAACCGCTACTAAGTGAGAATCCTTAGGTTGAGACTGATAACGAGCACATATACATACGGCAAACATAATATCGGGCCTACTCACGGTAAGATAAAGTAAGCTACCTATCATACCTCGATATAGACGAATGTCTACATCTTTTCGCCCGTATCTTTATCAAGATGCGTTGTAGTGCTCATAGGAGTCTTTTTCCCGGAGGCATTCTCCATTCCAAATCGCTTTAGCAACTCCACCGTGTACTTCGTTTGGTGGATGAAGATTGCATCGTTCAATTGGCGAATTTGGAGACCTAAGAAATATTTGAGTTCGCCCATATGGCTCATCTCAAATTGTTCCTTCATAACATTAGAAAACTCTTCGCAAAGAGCAAAGTTAGTAGCACCGAAAATGATATCATCAACATAAATTTGAACTAATAATATATCATTATTCGCATGCTTAATAAAAAGTGTTGAATCGGCTTCACCCATTTTAAAATTCAAATCCAAAAGAAAATTCTTTAGGCGATCATACCAAGCTCGAGGAGCTTGTCTCAACCCATAAAGAGCTTTCTTTAGTTTAAAAACATGATTTGGAAATTTTTCATTTATGAAGCCCGGAGGTTGAGAAACGTAAACTTCCTCAACGACATCTCCGTTTAAAAATGCACTTTTAACATCCATTTGAAATAATTTAAAATTCTTATGGCATGCAAAAGACAATAATAATCTAATTGATTCTAATCTAGCTACCGGAGCGAAGGATTCTTCGAAATCAATACCTTCCTCTTGTTGATAGCCTTGAGCAACTAACTGAGCTTTGTTCCGGACGACGACTTGGTTTTCGTCGGTTTTGTTCTTGAAGATCCACTTTGTTCCTATGACGGTGTGATTCTTCGATGGCAATGGAACAAGCTCCCAAACTTCATTTCTCTCGAATTGAATAAGCTCCTCCTCCATGGCTAAGATCCAAGCGCTATCTTCGCATGCTTCATTAATATTCTTTGGCTCTATCGATGAGGCAAAGGCACAATTGGCGAAGTGGTGGACTTGCGATCTCGTCTTGACACTATCATTAATATCGCCAATGACTTGCTCATGGGGATGGTCACGAACAGTATGAAGTCGTTTGGGAATACCTTGATCACTAGGAACATTCTCAACAACTTCATTAGTTGGGTTAGTCTCAATAGAATCAATAGAATTATTAGACTTAGAATTATCAAACGAATCACATAAAACATCCATAGAATCATTATCATTTGAAATTCTAGTTGGAACAAATCCTTCATTAAATGAGACATGAAGCGACTCCTCGATCGTTGAGGTTCGTTTGTTGAATATCCGGTAGGCTTTGCTACGCGTAGAATATCCAACAAAAATCCCCTCATCGGATCTTGGATCGAATTTGTCCAAACTACCATATGTGTTCTTAATAAAACATTTCGAACCAAAAACACGAAAATGTTTAACTTGAGGCAACCTACCAAACAACAATTCATAACAAGTTTGTTTAGTGCCGGGCCTCAAAAGTATTCTATTAAACACATAGCAAGCGGTGTGTACCGCTTCCGCCCAAAATTGATGGCCAAGTTGGCTATCATCAAGCATAGTGCGAGCACACTCCACTAGCGTCCTATTCTTTCTCTCAACTACACCATTTTGAGGAGGTGCACGAGGGAAAGAGAAGGTGTGAGTAATACCAACTTCATCACAAAATGTCTCAAAAGATTCATTCTCAAATTCACCTCCATGATCACTACGAATAGTGACAATGGTGGTTCCTAAGAGATTTTGTACTTTCTTAACAAAAATTGTGAAGTTTTCAAAAGCTTCATTTTTATTACACAATGAAAATACCCAAGTAAATCTTGAATAGTCATCTACGATGACAAGTCCATACCTTGCATTTCCTAAGGAAGCTACTCTAGTTGGCCCAAATAAGTCTAGATGTAATAGCTCTAGTGGCCGTTTAGTAGAGATGCTTTTCTTAGGTTTAAAAGAAGATTTAGGAAGCTTGCCACGTTGACAACAATCACAAAAACTTTTCTTTTCAAAAACAAGCTTCGGAAAACCTTTAATAGAATTTAATTTCGAAAGCTTATAAAGTGTTCCAAAGTTCACATGTCCAAAGCGTCGATGCCATAAGTGTTGTTCACTTGTGTTGGCAACGAGACATTGTTCATATGACTTAGGAAGATCCAAAATATAAATGTCTTTATGACGAGTTCCGGAAAATAATAATTTATCATTATCTTTTCTTAAAATATGACACAATCCTTTCGCAAAACTAACTTTGTAACCTTTGTTACAAAGTTGGCTTATTGAAATAAGATTGTGATTTAAACCACTAACAAGATAAACATCACTAATTAATGGTTTAGAGGGGTTACCGACTTTACCAACACCTATGATGGTTCCGCTCTCGTTGCCTCCAAATACGACGCGGTTTCCATTCGCAATGGGAACCACTCCGGAGAGCAATCGAGCGTCACCCGTCATGTGTTTTGAACACCCGCTATCGAGTATCCAATTCCCTTTGGAGCTAAATTTAAATTTGTTGCTCCTCTTCTTTTTCTTTTCCTTGAGTACCTAAAGATAGACACTTTCATATCATGGTACCCAAGGTCATTGGGTCCAAGGGATTAGACCTTTGGAAGCCAAGTCCAAGTGGACTTAGACTTCCCCACATAATTCTTACTATGCACAACATCCGAATAATAAGCATTCATATAATCTTGTTTTTCATCCATGCTTGTGTCCTTTTGGCTCCAAATAGTGAAAATTTTGGGAGCCATCATCCTATTGGGTGCATGCATGCGACGTTGATTTCTACGTGATGCATGTTGTGGATAGGCATACGGGACATGATGGAATGGTGCACGACGAGAATTATTCATATGATGTGGTGGGTGTACATATGCATGTGTGGGAACACGTGCGTGAGGGTGTCTCACATGGTGTGCACGTGCCCGAGAATGTGTTGCATAAAAATCATCATATGTGTGAGCCGGTGGAGTAGGACGTGTGTTCCTACGTGGCATTTTATTGGTGTACATGTAGGCATGCCCCTTCTTTGGAGGTCCACCCAAAGTGGGTTTCTTTCCGAAAGAGGGTGTGGACGAGGTGGAAGCACCATTGGTAGATGAACTACCAATAGAGTGTTTGCTCCCACTCGTTGAGGCTTCGGAAGTTGGCCTTACAAAAGTAGTGACCGACTTGGATGAATTTCCCATCATATACCCCAAGCCAATGTGGTGTTTGGCCGGAAGTAAATCTTTTAGGATATTATCCAAATGGCCCTTACCCTTGTTGAATTTGTTGATTCGGCCCAATGTGTCCTCATATTTCTCTTTGAGAGAACGCAAAGAAGTATCCAAAGTGGATATTTGCGATGTGAGCACATAAACACGAGATTTAAGATTCTCGTTCTCAATACTCAAAGTCGAGTTTTGAGAAGTTAAATCCGCTATCTCATGTTCTTCCGCATCCTCAATGCTAACATGTTCAAGTTTAGATTTGAGATTCACAATCTCATTTCTTAACTCTTCAACAACGGTGTCGTTGTTGGTGATGATATTCTTAGGCGATGTTTGAATGCTAGCTAGGTCATCTTTTACCTTAGTATATCTATTTACTAACTTAGTGTATTTTGACCAAAGTTGAGAGTTAGCATTTCTAAGATCATCCATCGTTACCTCATCGCTTTCGTCATTACTATCATCGGAAGAGGAGGATCCTTGATCTTGCTCCTCTCTTGCCATGAAGCACATGTGTGCTTGCTCCACGTGCTCATCGTCCGACTCACCGCTTGAAGAATCATCGGAGTCGGTGAAGGTAGCTCCGACAAGTCCCTTCTTGTTTCCTTTCGTGTACTTCTTGGACTTGTCATACTTTGGCGCCTTCCACTTCTCCTTTTGCTTATTTAGGGGACACTCCGCTTTCATGTGTCCCGGCTTATTGCACTTAAAACACAAAGGAGAGGAAGAGGCGTTAGAAGAACCAAATTTACCTTTGGTCTTGAAGTTACCTTTTCGGAAGAAACGGTTGAACTTCTTGGCCATGAGTGCCATGGATTCCAAGTCCAACTCGTTTTCCGATTCTTCATCATCGGTTGATGTGGATGTGGATGGAGCGGCTTTGAAAGCAATAGCCTTCTTCTTTGGCTCGTCTTGCTTTAGGTACGACTTCATCTTTTCTTGCAATTTGAGCTTGCTATCCTTGCGTACCTCGTACGACATTAAAGTACCCATTAGTTGAACTACGGTATATTTGTTCATGTCATTACCTTCCTCGATGGCGAAGGTACGTTTTTCCCAAGAAGAGGGAAGTCCTTCAATAAGCTTTGAGCACTTCTCCTTTTGAGTGTAGGACTTGCCGAGGGCCTCTAACTCGTTTATTATGTCAACAAAACGAGCGTAATATTCTTTCATCTTCTCGCCCTGTTGCATATGAAACATTTCGTAATATTTGTTTACGACTACGAGTTTAGAGTCTCTTACCCGACTCGTCCCTTCATGTAGTATGAGGAGAGAGTTCCAAATTTGATATGCACTCTTACATGTGCATATCTTATTGAAGTCCTCGGGCTCCAATGCGCATTGCAAGGCGTTCATTGCCTTGGCATTGCTTACCTCCGCGGCGACCTCCGCGGTTGTCCATTTCTCAAAGTCTTCTTCTTCGGGCTCGATGTACTCCTTCATTGTAGTTCTCCATAAAGATGCACTTCGGAGGAAGGTTTCCATCCGACATTTTCAGTACCCGTAGTTGGTACCATTGAAGAATGGAGGCCTCGTAGAGGAATGTCCTTCCATCACCGAAGATGCTCCTTCACGGTTCCTGAAGGTGTCATAGTTGGAAGGTGGACGCACGGTCTTGTTGTCGTTGGCAGACATAGCTGTGTATCTGGCTCTGATACCAAATGTAATGCCCTACCAGCTACTGCACAAGTACTAGAGGGGGGGTGAATAGTACTTTAAAATAATAAGGAGTATAATTCCAAATTAAATTGCAAACAACTACCAAATCAATTTGCGGAAGCTTAAATTGAATGACAACACAAAATTAACAATGCTAACAAACGATGTTAATGGGTTCGGATCCACCCAAGTCTCCCCGACTTGTTCCCGGTGATCCTACGTCCCAACCACCCGGATCCCCTCCGGATACTTGAGTTAGAAACCCTAACTCAAGATTTCCACTATGAATATCTTGTGAAAAACCTTCACAAGATCAAATCATACATGCAATGGCAAAGTGAATCCCACAACCCGGGATCACAAACTTCTCTCACAACCGAGAGAACCAATTAGCAATATAAAAGAGTTTAAATGAAATAAACAATCTTACCACAAAATCCTATACCTTGAGTTTTTCTTACCCAAATGGTGAAATGAAGGATTTGAGGAAGATGAAGTCACCAAGACCTAGCACCAAGGAAATGACCAGCAATCGGTGCCTAGGAATGAGTTGGAGACTTGGATCAAGCAATAGCTTGAAGAGCTCACCAAGAACAAGCTTCTCTCTAGATCTAGAAATGAGAGAGAATGAGTTTCTTGTGAGGAAGAGAGCTTTAGATTTGAGGGAGAATAGCTATCTCTTTAGAACTCAATGAATCTCTTAATGGCAGCTCTAACCTAGATAGAAATGACCTAGGTTCGTATTTATAGGGTCCCATAAAAACAAGTTAGGTCATTCACCAACGGATAGAAATCTGTGAGACTTAGTCGGTCAAAGAACAATCACTGACCGACTAGTTCATCAACTAGTCGGTCAGCCAAACAACGTGGACCGACTAAGAGTAGATCTGAGAAGAGATAGAATTTCAGACCTAGAAATCTAGTCGGTCCAAGAAGACTGTCTGACCGACTAGTTTCACAACTAGTCGGTCAGCCAATGAACGTAGACCGACTAAGAGGCAAAATAACTTAGTCTGAATGCAAAGTGACTTAGTCGGTCCAAGAACAAAAGTTGACCGACTAAATTGTCAACTAGTCGGTCACCAAACTTTCTTAGACCGACTAACGATAAACAGTAGCTTAGGAGAATTTTAGAGTGAACAGTAAGTCACAACTAGTCGGTCAAAGAAGCATCACTGACCGACTAGTTCACAAACTAGTCGGTCGGTGAGTCAACGTAGACCGACTAACTGTAAACAGTAAAGTCCAAGAAATTAAGGAATCAAACTAGTCGGTCCAAGAACAGTTTCCGACCGACTAGATCACCATCTAGTCGGTCAGTACTTGTTCTTGTACCAACTAACATGCACGTACAAATCCGAATCGAAGCGCGACGCTTCGAGGAAGTTAGAATGAACTTGTGCAAGGATCCTAGAGCTACGAAATGAGCGTAATGAAGATATAGACGTAAGATATACTCAAGGCTTAACATTCTATATATCGAAGCTAAAAGACTATAAATAAAACCTTAATAAATGGTCTTCGAGAGCTTCGATTGAATCTTCATAACTTCCAAAGCGGCGCAAGAGCTTCAACGAAGCTTTAGGCATGAATACGAGCTTTTGGAAGTGTTGAGATGTCGCTTTGATTGTTTACGTGAATTTGGCGACGATCTCCAATACTGCGCTCACAAATTGTTAGTTCATGAATTATTTATGTTTGCTCATCATCCAAAACCAAATCCGGGGAGTCCAATATTCAACAAACATGTCAAGGTGTACACCGACCATAAGAGTTTGAAGTATGTGTTCACCCAGAAGGAGCTCAACATGAGACAGCATCGGTGGCTTGAGCTGATGGCAGAATATGATCTCGATCTCCAGTATCATCCTGGAAAAGTGAACGTGGTCCCTGATGCACTCAGTAGATATCCAGCTGTGATGATGTTGACCTCTCAGCCTCAGCTCCAGTGGGCACTGCGACAGATGGAGATAAATGTTGTACTTCCAGGCATCAAAGCAACCATGTTGAACATGCAGGTCCAGTCCGATCTGGTGGACCGGATCAAGGCCGCACAGTTTGGAGATGAAAAGCGAAAGAGGATCCAAGAACAGGTGGAGGCTGGACTTCGGACCGATTTCCACATTCATGAATATGGCGCTCTTAGATGTGGGACTCGGCTATGTGTGCCAGCTGTTACTATTCGAGAGGAATTGCTTAAGGAGGCCCATAGTTCCCCCTATTCAATTCATCCAGGAGGGACAAAGATGTACCGCGACCTGTGACAGCATTACTGGTGGCATGGGATGAAGCGTAATATAGCCAGAAGTGTGGCCTCGTGTTTGGTTTGTCAACAGGTGAAGGCCGAACATCAAAGAGTTGCAGGTCTGTTGCAGCCTCTCCCCATTCCTGAATGGAAATGGCAACACGTGACGATGGACTTTGTGACTGGGTTACCCCGCACACCCAAGGGAAATGACGCAATTTGGGTAGTTGTTGACCGCTTGACCAAATCTGCACACTGCATTCCCTTTCGGGTTGGGCAGTCTAACGAGCATTTGGCTCGAAGATACATGGAGGTAAAACCCCTTTCGTCACCCTTACCTTTTCTATACTTGGTAGTATGAGGTTTTTAACATGATATCCCATGCAGGAGATCGTGAGGCTTCACGGAGTTCCTGTTTGTATAATCTCTGATCGGGATTTACAGTCTAGTTTGGGGACTCATCTCAAGTTTAGTATCGCATATCATCCTCAGACAGATGGACAGTCCGAGCGAGTTATTCAGATCATTGAGGACATGTTGAGGGCGTGTATGTTAGACTTTAAGGGATCCTGGGAAGATCACTTGCACCTGGTGGAGTTTGCTTACAACAATAGTTATCAAGCAAGCATTGGAATGGCACCATTCGTTGCTCTGTATGGAAGGATGTACAGATCGCCTCTAAGCTGGGACGATGTTTGGGACCGTGAACTTTTAGGACCTGATTTGGTGGTGGAAGCGATCGATGTGGTACGGATCAGGGTGACAAAATGGCCCGGGGGCCGGCCGGCCCGGGCTCGGGACCCCATTCCCGGGCCGGGCTGCGACCCGGGCCCGGCCCCATGGCCGGGCTAGGCTGAGGTGCCCGGCCCGGCCCGGCCCGGGGTCCTGTTAAAAAAAAGCCTCACAGAGGCTTAAAAGGGGGGAAGCCGGGCCGGCCCAGCCCGGATTTTGAATGGGCCCGGCCGGGCCGTTTTTACACCCTGAGGTACGGACAGTCAAGGAGAATCTTCGTATTGCTCAGGATCGCTATAAGCATTGGGCAGATACAAAGAGGCATCCATTAGAATTTCAGCCAGGTGATTATGTGTTCTTGAAGATCTCCTCGACATGTGGCACGATTCGTTTTGACAGACATGGGAAGTTGAGCCCGAGATTCATTGGTCCATTCGAGATTTTGGCTCTGTTGGTGAGATTGCATACCGCCTCGCCTTGCCACCCTCCCTTGAAGGAATCCATGATGTGTTCCATGTATCCCAGCTTCGAAAATATGTGGGAGACCCTAGTCGCCTCATGGACTTCTCAGAGATTGAAGTGCGCCCTGACCTGACTTATGAACAACAACCAGTAGCCATCCTGGATCGGAGATAGAAGATCCTGAAGAAGAAGGCCATTAACTTAGTAAGAGTCATGTGGCAGCAAGAGTCCCCTGGTGAGTCCACCTGGGAGCACGAGGACGAGATGAGAGACAAATAGCTTCACCTGTTTATGTAAGTATTTTATCCATGTGTCAATATCTCTTTTGATAATCTTGAGTGCAAAAAAAATTGTGGAGACAATGGTGTAGAGTAAAATATATATAGAGGCCCTGAGAATTAGAAGTATTTTCTTTTCAGGCTAGAACCCGGACTTCGAAAGTTCGAGGACGAACTTTAGTTTAAGGAGGGTAGGATGTCATGGCCTGTTTAGCCATATACGGCGACTGACGTAGTAGTCCTTTATACACGAGTAGAGGGAGTATAATGAGTTGATAAGATGTGATAGGGCATGTATTTGGCTAGTGGCAGTCGTGAAATATCGTGAAAAGTGTAGGGGTATTTTAGTCATTTGGCAAATGGGTGGAAGTGTGTGTGTAGTGTAAAGGTGGGTGTGTAAAGTAATGTCATCCTTGTAAAATTTTTTGAAAGAGTAGGTTAGTGTGAGAGGGGCTAGTGTGAATAGGGATGGGTTTAATGGCACATCCGTAAATTTTTAGAAAGGCCAGGGGCAAAACGGTCTTTTTGGCCTAAGGCTGCTGAGCGTACATCCTGAAGTTGTGTGTGTATAAAGTAATGGCAAACTTTTAAATACTTGAAATTTGAGGGGTAATTTTGGAAGGGTATTAAGGTCATTTTAGCCTATGCATGCTTATCCTAAAGAGAATTCTAGAGTTAGATTTTTTTATAGCTTTTCTACACCTTTCTTTAACTTTCTTCTCCTTTCTTCTTCTTTCATGTTTCTCCTCCCATTTCTCCCCCCTTGAACGAAATTCCCCTTCCCCAATTTCAGTCCATCAACACTCCAAAAACCCTAGCTTTTGCTTCCAAAAATTTCCAAGAAAACCCCTAGCTTTAAGGAGAAAGAAAGGAGGAAGGAGGAGAAAGAGAAGAGAGAATGAAATAGACTTGTTGAGGTAGGATTCTAACTATAACTTGGGAATTTTTATTTAGGGATATGAGAATGTTAGGATGTTATTTATGTTGTTTATGATCTGAATTTCATGTATCATGTTTGTATTAGCCCAAAAGATTTAATCTTTCTCTTGTATTTCCTAGCAAATCACCCTCTCCTGAAAAACAGAATTCTGTAGGTGTGTTTACACATCAATTCTGATTTCCGTAGTTGGAATCACTTTCTGAAAAAAATACGTAGCTGTAGATCTTGAAGTCTTACCCCAAATTCATATAAAAAATTTCATATGTTGAGTTCAATAAGTAGGAGAAATAATTCCATGTTTGCAAGATGTCTGAAATTCTGTCAAGATGTACACAGTTCAGAAAAAATGAGCACTATTACCTACACACTCTATGGATATTTCTGATTTTGGTCTTGTTGGAAACTTAAGAGGTTTTTTTAAAAGTTCATCAGATTGCTTATATGTCGTAATTCTGGCTCCAACATCCTTAAAATTGGCTTTGAAGGCAGATCCAGAAATCTGTCTGAAGAACAGATTTCACACACTTTACTAAATAATTCACTATAAATCATATACTTCATATTTCTGCATGAAATTTTTTGGGTGAATCCAGGACTAGTATATATCCAACTTTCATTTAGTGAGTTTTGTCAAATTCATAGGAGAAATTGATTAAATGTGATGACTTTGTAGTTGTTCCTGCACTTTCAGCAAGTTGAACTATTTTTAGGTGAAGTTAAAATTGTGATTGTTGTTAAATTCTTCATTTTAACATGCTTGAATGTTATTGATATGTATAAGAAGTTTAATAATGAGATTTGTTACTAAAATTGATGGTGTGGCACTCTTCGTTTGCATGTCGACCGCTATATGCTTGTTAAAATGCCCAAATGAATGTGAAATCGAAGAACTTGGAAAATGGCCATTGAATTGTTGTGACACATATTACATTTGTGAACTTGTGTATGGCCATTGAATATTATGACATATGACATGTTAACTGGGATGTCTCGATCTGCTCTAAGGCTGGTGAACATCCTAGTATTGGGATGAGGGAAAGTTTGGGTATAACTTAACTATAAGGGGCTGGACTGAGAAGTTGGGGAAAGTGATATGTGTTACGTGATATTATTTTACCCACTCACCTTTACCGGGAGTGGAGGGGACATACGGAGTTTGTGTTATTATGTGGAGCGTCTTACTTCTGCCAGGGACGGGGGAGCTGAGAGGCCCGACATACAGTGCCCGTGTCCACTGTCTCGTGTGCTGTATTCACCCCAAATTTGGTGTGAAGTCCAAGTCCTTATCTTTATGTGATACCCAGGCTTCCAAAAATCACTAACATCAACTAACTAATGAACCATATATGTGTTGTCGTTGTTGCACACTTGTGTGTTGTACTCTTTACCTTGGTTGCTTGTATTCCTATTGCCTTTATACTCATATGTTGGATATGGAAGACGTTTGTACACCCTTGTGGGGGATGTACGAGGGAATACGGACCTCGAACGTCGCGTACACGAAGTCGTGTACAAAGGGAATCTGTTCCCTTGCGGAGAGGATCTCTGGATGAGTGGGAAAGTCGCATTATATATGCATAAGTGCATGCGACATATGGCTAATAAAGGGGGAATATCTTAAGCTTATGTTGTACCATGCATATGGTACAACTTAAGCTTATAATGTGCCATGTATCATGGTACACCTTAATTAAGTTGTTCCAAAGGAACAACTTACCCTAAAATAACTACCTTGGGGGCTATAAATAAGACCCAAGGGTAAGCCATTTCTTACACCATTTGCATGAAATTCATGCATGCATCTTCATCCTAGTGAAGCTCTGCAGAAATCCTTTCTCTCCCTCTTATCCAAGTTCTTAATCTAAAGCAGAGATTTAGATTGTGGATTAGTAGCCTTACTCCGTTCGTGAGAAGACTCGATCCGTCGTGGCGAATCCGAAGGCGAAGTTCGTAGACTACCGTGCCGCATACGCAAGCGTAAGTCTAAACTTCATGTTATCGATCCTAACTCTGTTTTGGACAGGATCCTACATTGGTATCAGAGCCATACGGGTTCGCCCCGGAGAAACTATGAACGAGTCGTTGTCTTTTTCACGGATGGGTATCCTACCATTACGGATATGGTAGGAACGCTTCGTGACGGAGAGAACGCAGCGGTTGTTCTTTTCACGTTAGGGTCTTCTGTCATTACGGATATGGCAGGGACTCTCCGTGACGGGAAGAACCGACCGTTCATATCGTCAAACTCGCTCTCTTCATGGATGCTGAGTCTCCATTCATAGGGAATGGGCGCTCTCTTCATGTGGAGCGCGTAGTTTACGAATTTTTGAAGTGGGTTCATTTTTTGGCACACGGCCATTGGAGGACAACTACTTCCTCGACGAACGGGTGCTTCACCGGAGAAGAAGATGGTGGTTATTCCCATCGGGGAAGATGAATTTTTTTTGTGCATGTGCACCATGACCAAATGGGTTATGAAGGCCATGCACCCCCCTCCCCATGCGGAGGGGGTTGGCTATGGCCAATAACCACCGCGGCAACCCCCTCCGGCGGGGGTGTGCGGCCTCCCATGAAAGGGGAAACCGGCCATGGCCAAAGGGACATGACCGGTCAAGGCAAAAAAATGCCATGGCCGGGCCATGGCCGGCCGGCCTTGGCCGGCCATGGCCATGGCCGGCCGGCCCTGGCCGGCCACGGCCAGGGGCAGAAGGCCCTGGCCGCGGCCAGGCCAGGGCCTGGCCTCCCTGGCCGAGGCCAGGGCAGGGGCCCTGGCCCCGGCCAGGGCCTGGCCGAGGCCAGGGCAGGAGCCCTGGCCCCGGCCAGGGCCCTGCCGCCCTGGCAGAGGCCAGGGCAGCGCCCTGGCCTCAGGCCAGGGCCCGGCCGCCCTGGCCGAGGCCAGGGCAGAGGCCCTGGCCCCGGCCAGGGCCTGGCTGCCCTGGCAGAGGCCAGGGCAGCGCCCTGGCCTCAGGCCAGGGCCGCCCTGGCAGAGGCCAGGGCAGAGGCCCTGGCCTCGGCCAGGGCCTGGCCGCCCTGGCAGAGGCCAGGGCAGCGCCCTGGCCTCAGGCCAGGGCCTGGCCGCCCTGGCCGAGGCCAGGGCAGGGGCCCTGGCCCCGGCCAGGGGCCTCTGGCCGAGGCCAGGCCAGGCAGAAGGCCTGGCCGGCCTCTGGCCGAGGCCAGGCCAGGCAGAGGCCTGGCCGGCCTCTGGCCTAGGCCAGGCCAGTGGCCAGGCCGGCCCTGGCAGTGGCCAGGGCTGCCGCAGGCCGTCCTTGGCCGGTTGTCGGACTGATCGGCACTGGACGGGGGAAGTTTCAGACCAATTCGGCAAAGGCCTTGGTCGAACTAGCCCATACGGGGCCAAACGACAGTCGTCTGCATCAAATTTCTCTCATACGGGGGGAAACGCCTGGATCCATACGGGAGCCGGCGACGATAATTTGCAGAAAAATCCCCAAAAAAGGGGGATCCGACTTAGGCACGGCTACGGCTCATTCCCGACAAATGGTCAGGAAGTGCCGAATATTTCACTAGTATCATAAGGGTACTAAGTTGAAATATATTTTATTTGAAAAATACGTTTTCATACGTTTTGAAAAATAAGTTTTCAAAAACGCTTTTCCGCTGCAAAGTACTATAAGAGTACTAACATTTGATAAAGTGAGGGAGAAATATTGAAAGTTACTCTAGATGGTGATCGAAAACGTAGTGACCTTTCCGACTCTAGAGTAACATCTTCAATATTTTTCGAAAGTAACTTATCAAATTATGAATATCATTCCAAGTGGGAGTTGATTTTAGAACTATCCATATGGGATATTCTATTATCATTTCAAGTGGGAATTATATTTGAAAAATACGTTTTCAAACTCGTTTTTCCGCTGCTAGTACTATAATAGTACTATTGTTTGATAAGTGATGGGGGAATATTGAAGGTTGTTCTAGATGGTGATTGGAATCAAAGAGACCTTTTCGATTCTAGAACAACATCTTCAATATTTTTCGAAAGTAACTTATCAAATATAATATAATTTCAAGTGGGAGTTATATTTTAAGAATTTTATGCAATATGTTTTTGATCGAACCTTCGGTTTTTATGTCTTTTGCAGCATTTTAAAAGTAAAATGTCTTCCGCTTCAAAGAATATCGTCGCTGAGTTAAACAAAGGTGAAAAACTCAACGGCGATAATTACAAACTTTGGTCCATCAAGATACAATACGTTCTAGAGGAGCAAGAAGTGCTCGAAACTCTAAAGAACGTTATGATTGAACCTGAGTTGGGCACTACGGCCCAACACCGACGAGACAAGGAAGCTTTTGATGCTTGGTCTCGGAAGAACAAGATAGCGCGCATTACGTTATTAAGCAGTATGGCTGATGACATAATGCGCATCTTCCGAGAACATGACCTAGCCATGGACATATGGTCCAAACTAGAGGAGAAGTTCGGTGGCACATCGGTGTCCAAACTTCGCGCCTTAACTATAAAGTTCGATACATATAAGAAACGTCCAGATCATTCCATGGGGAAACATCTGCGACATATGGCGAACCTTATATCAGAGTTAAAGGACGCAGGTCATGTGCTCACAGATGAGCAACAAATCCAAGCAGTCATACGTTCCCTACCAAATGGGTGGGACCAAATGAAGATGCATCTCACTCACAATGAGAGCATCAAGACCTTCAGCGATGTTTCCAAGCACCTCGAATTAGAGGAAGAGCGGCTTGCGGCTGCCAAGCCAAGTGCAGAAGTGCACATGGTTGCTAGTTCCTCACACGGGGGAAAGAAAAGGAAAAATCGTTCGAAGTTCACTAATGAACGTAATAAGCAACCTGAGTCTACCAAGAAACCCAAACATAAGGGTGGGCACAAGAAATGGCACAAGAAGAAAGACTTGAAGAGGATCAAGTGCTTCAAGTGCAACAAGCTCGGTCACTATGCTCGTTCGTGTACGAGTGGAGGCGACGAGGTAACTTGTAAATATACTAGTTACATATGTGTTTCTAGTTCAATATTTCTTGTGGAATCTAATCCATTTTGGATAATTGATTCAGGTGCCACCGACCACATAGCAAGGGACAGACGGTCCTTCGTGGAGTATCACCGGATACCCCAAGGAACGAAGTGGATCTATGTAGGAAACAACACACGTGTTGAAGTGAAAGGCGTTGGGACTTGCAAGCTAGTCTTGGACAACGGCCGCACTCTCCTACTTCATGATGTCCTCTTCGCTCCAGATATTCGAAGGAATATAATTTCTGTGGTTGTATTAATGGGTCTTGGCTATAACTGGTTTTTTCATGATTGTAATGTGGACTTAAGTTGTAATAATACTCTTATTGGTACTGGGTTTGTATTTAAAGGATTTATTGTAATGAGTACAATGTATGATTCCTCATGTAATGAAAATTTCCTTATTGCAAATTCTAAGACTTATGAGTCTGATGTGAATTGTTGGCACGCAAGGCTTGGTCATATTGGACCAACGCGTATGGATAGACTCGCCAAACGTGGTCTTCTATCCAATGTTTCAAAGGTTGAAATGTCGACCTGCGAACATTGCCTTGTGGGGAAATCTTGTCGCAAGCCGTTTGGAACCGGCACAAGGGCCGAGGTTCCATTACAGCTTATCCATTCGGACATATGTGGTCCGATGAATGTCAAGACAAGACGCGGAAAGTCCTATTTCATCACTTTTATTGATGATTTTACCCGATTCGGACATATCTATTTGATATCCCACAAAAGTGAAGCTTTGGCTTGCTTTAAAAACTATATGAGTTTAGTGGAGAATCAATTAGATCGCAAGATTAAGGTCTTGCGAACCGATAGGGGCGGTGAATATCAATCAATAAGTTTTAAGGAACTCTGTGATGAAAAAGGCATAGTACATCAGGTAACTATGCCTTATACTCCTCAACAAAACGGTGTTGCAGAAAGGAGAAATAGGACTTTAATGGAAATGGTCCGTTCAATGATGGCGCAAGCTAACTTGCCAATCACCTTTTGGGGAGATGCATTATTGACGGCCACTTTCATTTTAAACCGTGTACCCTCGAAATCAGTTAGCTCCACTCCTTATGAGTTGTGGAACCAAAGGTCTCCTGACTTAAACATTTTGAAACCTTGGGGTTGTGCATCCTACGCACATATTTCCTCCCATAAGTATGGAAAACTTGGGCCAAGGGGAAGGAAATGTATCTTTATACGATACGCAGAAAACTCCAAAGGTTATGTTTTTGTTAGTCAGGAAGACAATGGTGGGCTAATTGAGTTTGAGTCGAGGGATGTCACTTTCTTGGAAAACGAGTTTCCAAGACAGGGCGAGATAAGTCAGGACTTATCTCTATTTGAGATTTATGATCAAGAAGGATTACCTCATTCGAGTGGGAGAATTCTTGGTGAAAATGAAAATACGTTTCAACCTTCACCAATGGATTATACGAATGACGATTATCCTATTCCATACGGGAATAATGATCCAAGTGGGAGCAATTCTAACGACATTCCAAGTGGGAGTGATATTAGAATTGATCTAAATTCAAGTCAACAAGGACTTGAAGAATCTCAAATACGACGTAGTAGTCGTACAAGGTTGGCTCCTCTAAGATTTGAGGATGAATTTCCGCAAACCTTTATGACTTTACTACAAGAAGATGACGAGCCTGCTACTTTCAAACAGGCCGTATCTTGCCCTGCTAAAGACAAATGGATGGAAGCGATGCAAGAGGAATTAGAATCCATGAAAGTTAACCAAGTCTGGGACTTAGTTGACTTACCCAGAGGACGTAGAGCTATTGGGAACAAATGGGTTCTCAAGATCAAGCATAAGGCTGATGGCTCTATTGACAGATATAAAGCTCGCCTTGTCGCGAAAGGTTTTACGCAACAGGAAGGGATAGACTACGAAGAGACCTTCTCACCTGTTGTTCGTTTTACCTCAATTCGCCTGATTCTGGCAATGGTAGCTTGCTTAGACCTCGAATTACATCAAATGGATGTAAAGACTGCTTTTCTCAATGGAGAATTGGACGAGGAGATCTATATGGAACAACCAACAGGGTTTGTAAAAGAAGGAAACGAACATAAGGTTTGTAAACTTCTTAAATCCATATATGGTCTTAAACAATCCTCGAGGCAGTGGTATATACGATTTCAAGAGGTTGTCTTATCAAATGGATTTTCCATGCTTGATGAAGATAACTGTGTATATATCAAGAGGAATAAGAACAAGTATGTTATTATGTCTCTATATGTAGATGACATCTTAATAGCCGGAAATGACAAGGGCTTTGTGATGGATATCAAGGCTTGGCTTTCATCAGTTTTTGAGATGAAAGACATGGGAGAAGCCGCATATATCCTTGGAGTTAAGATTTCAAGGAATCGTTCGAAGAAACTTCTTTCTCTTTCACAGGAGACTTATATAAATAAGGTTCTAGAACGTTTTAATATGCAGGACTGCAAGTCCATTGATACTCCAATAAGCAAGTGCGACAATTTATGTCTGAAATCATGTCCGAAGAACCAAAAAGAGAAGGAGATTATGGAAAAAGTTCCATATTCCAGTGCAGTTGGTAGTCTAATGTACGCTATGATGTGTACAAGACCGGACATCTGTTTTGCCGTTGGAATGGTAAGTCGTTACCAATCCAACCCAGGGCAAGTACACTGGAAAGCGGTTAAGAGGATAATGCGGTATCTCAAAGGAACTGCAGACTTTGCTTTATGCTATCAAGGAGATGCCTTGAGGCTCGAAGGCTACACTGATGCTGATTGGGCGGGTGATCTCGATGAACGACGATCGACCTCAGGATATGTTTTTCTACTCGGATCTGGTGCAATATCCTGGAGTAGCAAGAAACAATCCTGCATCGCACTTTCAACCATGGAAGCCGAGTTTGTAGCATTTAGCATGGCAGTTCAAGAGGCTGTTTGGCTTAGGAAGTTCTTAGACAGGCTAATTAATGCAAGTGACTCAGGTGCTGTACCTATACACAGCGACAGTCAAGCATCTATAGCCTATGTCAAAGATCCGAAATTCCATTGTAAGACCAAACACATAGATATCCGCTACAAATTTGCAAAAGACTATGATAAGACCAAGAAGGTAGACATAAGGTACATATCTACGCATGAGATGATAGCGGATCCGCTTACAAAGGCGATCCCCAGAGATGTGTTTTACAAACACTTATCATCTCAAGGATTGCGTAAGAGCTGAGTTGTACCAATGTAAATTCCCATGTCTGTAAATGATCAAAATTAATAAAAGAATAAGTTCTTTTTCAAACATTGCATATGAATTTCTTAAGAAATGTTTGTGTACATTTTTGAAATCTCAGCTGAATTGTGTGTATGTCGGACAGATTAAGGTTGGCTCTCTCACATGAGCAACCGCCTTATCTTATCAGATGGATAAGATAGAGATGAGACTAGTTTAAAGTCAAAATCATTAGACGAATGATTTAGAGTCATGACTTAAACAAGATAGTCGAATGAAAGATCTGCATCATATGGATGCTTACAAAAGATCTGAAATCTGTATCACAAGGATATTTGAAAGAGATCTCATATGATTTTTTCCTATCTGTCTTATGCAGGATGAGAGTCCGTGAATATTTCACGAGTAGTAAGGGGACTCAAAAAGATAGTCACTGTGGTGTCTGATCTTTTCATCCGTACAACATCATTAAGACATACTCTCCCTGGGAAAGGAGTGATGTTGTAATACGTGTTCATACCACGTATGCATTTCGACCACTGAGTTAGTAGCAATAGTGTTTGCTATTATGTGAGACTCAAAGGCCATATGGGTCTTTACTCTTACCCTCAAGGACTCCAATTGGTTCCTTTAGATTTGACGAAATGATCGCTATCTTAGCGTGTTACTTATGAGCTATGATAATTCGGCTCGGCGGGGCACGTTAGAAAAGCGAGTCTAGTCAAGATCAGAAGGTTCGCAAGAAGAGGAAGATTGATTTCATATTCGCATTTGGACTTTAATGATTCAAAGCTGGCCAGCCAATTGTAATCCAGATGGGATTCAATTGTTGAATATAAAGTATAAGAAATGTGAAGAAATAATCTAGGGTAAAGCATGCGTTGAACTACTCAACTTTGCACCTTCGAGGTCGTTGTGTATCTCTAACAAGTGCACAACAACAGACTCTACGCGCATGACGGTCGCACGGTCTATTTCTCGGTATGATAGATGAAAGAACTAAGGGAAAGACGTTCTCTTACAATCCCCTCAAGTGTGAGTGGGAGATGTTGGATATGGAAGACGTTTGTACACCCTTGTGGGGGATGTACGAGGGAATACGGACCTCGAACGTCGCGTACACGAAGTCGTGTACAAAGGGAATCTGTTCCCTTGCGGAGAGGATCTCTGGATGAGTGGGAAAGTCGCATTATATATGCATAAGTGCATGCGACATATGGCTAATAAAGGGGGAATATCTTAAGCTTATGTTGTACCATGCATATGGTACAACTTAAGCTTATAATGTGCCATGTATCATGGTACACCTTAATTAAGTTGTTCCAAAGGAACAACTTACCCTAAAATAACTACCTTGGGGGCTATAAATAAGACCCAAGGGTAAGCCATTTCTTACACCATTTGCATGAAATTCATGCATGCATCTTCATCCTAGCGAAGCTCTGCAGAAATCCTTTCTCTCCCTCTTATCCAAGTTCTTAATCTAAAGTAGAGATTTAGATTGTGGATTAGTAGCCTTACTCCGTTCGTGAGAAGACTCGATCCGTCGTGGCGAATCCGAAGGCGAAGTTCGTAGACTACCGTGCCGCATACGCAAGCGTAAGTCTAAACTTCATGTTATCGATCCTAACTCTGTTTTGGACAGGATCCTACATCATAACCCCTAAATGATTTTTCTTACCCTAGTTAGTTTCATACTGGACACGTTTGACATGCTCATTTTACTTTTCAGGACTTGAGCAGGCGACGTCAGAGCAGAATTACCTCAGGAGATTTCTCAGACGTGAGTTTCTGACTTGGGAGGAACAACACTCCTTTTGGGATGTGTTTTTTTAGTGTGAGATGGGTCGAATGGTGAGTGGGTGGTCTTTTGTAGCTGTGATATATGTTGGTGGCTTGTTGTACTTCTTATGTAAACTTGAGTTAGTTTCACTTTGTACTCTATTCTGGTGTGTAGTATGCTCTTTGGTTATGCAGTTCTGTGGGTTTGTACTTTCTGTGATGGCAGTATATGTGTTGCTTCTTTCTTTTTCATATATGTGATGTATGATCCCAGCATTCGTAGTGGCCTGCTTATTGTGTTTTTCTATTCACGCTTGGTGTAATACCGCGGCTTGTCAAGCTCCATTCTGCCTTTCCATGGTTTGTGTTGCCTTACAAAGTATTTGTGGGAATGGAGCGTGACACAAAGCCAAGGTGGAAGTCATCGAGAAGTTACCCACTCCGAAATACGTTAAGGACATTCGGTCCTTCCTTGGTCATGCCGGATTCTACAGGCGGTTCATAAAGGATTTTAGTTTGATTTCATGTCCTTTATGCACACTTCTTATGCATGACACTGAATTCATTTGGACAGAAGAGCATAAAAACTCTTTTAATACTTTAAAACAATCACTTATATCTTCTTCCATTTTGCAGGTACCTGATTGGACACTACCATTTGAAATCATATGTGACGCCAGCAATTTTGCAGTTGGCGCAGTTCTTGGACAACAAAAAGACAAATCTCCAGTTGTTATTTACTACGCAAGCAAGAGTTTGAATGAAGCTCAGAGGAACTACACCACCACAAAGAAGGAGCTGCTTGCTGTAGTCTTTGCATTGGAAAAATGTAGGAGCTACATTTTGGGATTTCCCATTATTATTTTTACAGATCATTCCGCTCTTAAATACCTTTTGTCCAAGAAAGATGCAAAGCCAGGACTTATACGTTGGATTTTACTATTGCAGGAGTTCCAGGTGCAAATAGAAGATAAGAAAGGAGTTGAAAATCCTGTGGCAGACCATCTTTCACGACTAACCATTGGTACAGAGTCTGCTTCCATTCCCATTGAAGACTCCTTCCCAGATGAGCACCTATTTGCCATCTCCACACTTCCATGGTATGCAGATATTGTCAATTACTTGGTAACTGGTAAGACCCCCTCAACTTGGTCAATTCAGGATAAGAAACGGTTTAATCACGAGGTAAAATCATTTTTCTTTGACGATCCATACCTTTATAAATATTGCAATGATCAAATAGTAAGGAGATGTATACCAGACCAAGAAATAGATAGTGTCTTGCATTTTTGTCACGAAAGTGCATGTGGGGGTCATTTTTCGGCTCATAAAACTGTGGCTAAAATTTTACAATGCGGATTTTATTGGCCAAACATGTTTCAAGATACTTTTTCATTTTGTAAATCATGCTTGCCTTGCCATCAGTTGGGGGGAATCACTATGAGGAATATGATGCCATTAAACCCCATATTGGAAATCGAAATTTTTGATGGGGTATTGATTTTATGGGACCTTTTCCCCTTCTTTTGGACATACTTTTATTTTGCTTGCAATTGATTATGTGTCTAAATGGGTTGAGGCTATCCTTTGCAGGACAAATGATGCATCCGTTGTGCTCAAGTTTATGAAGGAACATATCTTTGCATGCTTTGGGGTACCAAAGGCAATGATAAGTGATGGAGGCTCCCATTTTTACAACCGCCTTTTTGCGAGCTTGATGACAAAGTTTGGGGTGAAGCACAAATTCTCTACATCTTACCACCCTCAAACTAATGGCCAGGCGGAGTTGGCAAACATGGAGATAATGAATATTCTCCAAAAGACGGTGAATCCTATCTAGTAGGATTGGAGCATCCGACTTTCCGAAGCATTGTGGGCATCAGTGTTCTAAAAATCGGCCTGGGCGGCCGCCTAGGCGGCGCCTAGGCGCTAGGCGGCCAGTAAACGCCCCGATTATGGCCTGGGCGGTCAATCTGGGCGTTTTTGGGATTAATCGGCCGCCTAAGCGTTCTGGGCGGTGTCTGGGCGCTCTGGGCGGTTCCTGGGCGGTTCCTGGGCGGTTTCTGGGCGGTTTCTGGGCGTTTTTGGTAAATGGCTTAATTGCACAAGAGTATCTTTTAAATTTTATTTTATTGCACACAAATACTCTAAAGTAGGTAAAGTGGATTTGATTTAGTATGTATTAAATATTTGATGTATTTTAAATAATATATATATATATATTTATATATAAACATAAATATATTATATAAAAATAAATAAAATAATTAAAAACTGCAAATCCGCCTAGGCCGATTAATCCCCGATTAATCCCCGATTAATGCTCTGGGCGCTAGGCGCTCGCAATCCGAACGCCTAGCGCCTAGCGTTTTTTACAACCTTGGTGGGCATACCGTACCGCCTATAAAACCATATTAGGGATGTCTCCTTACCGTATTGTATACGGAAAACATTGTCATTTACCCGTCGAGATTGAACATAAATCTTTTTGGGCGGTTAAGAAATTAAATTTTGATGCTGATTCTTCTTCTTCTTTACACAGGATGCAATTGGTTGAACTTGAGGAGCTGAGGAGAGAAGCATACGACAATGCAAAATTGGCCAAAGAAAGATTGAAAGTTGCACATGACCGCACCATACTGAGGAGAGAATTTGTTCCAGGCCAAAAAGTGCTCTTATATAATTCACGCTTGCATCTCTTCTCAGGAAAGCTACGCTCCAAGTGGAATGGACCTTATATTGTAAAAATGAGTTATCCACATGGAGCAGTGACCTTAGTCAACCCGAAAGATGGCAATGAGTTCAAGGTCAACGGCCAACACTTGAAGCACTATCAAGAGACTTGGCCACAGGAGGACGACACCATGCTACTTACAGACCCACCTTCGGGTGGTAACTTATTAGGTGTGTTCTTTCCATAACTCTTTAGTATTAGTTTATATATTAATCAATTAATTTGCATCTTACCCTTCAAACATCGAGGACTATGTTTACTTTTAGTTGGGGGGATGAAGTATTAAAAAAACAAAAAAAACAGTTTGCATATATAGTTTGCTTATATTTGTATTTATATATATACCAAAAAAATAAAATAAAAACCAAAAACAGAGTGTTGTGTTTTTCACCAGAACCATCTATATGTCCATTTGAAGTGAAAATTCCATCAAAATTTAATTGAACACATATATTCATTATTGTAAAATAAATTAAGAATATTTTGCCCCTGCGTAGAATTTACATTATCATAACTTTCATGTAAATTGGTGCATGTATCTGCAATTGTAATCTCATGAAACTATTAGCTGGTTCACGCAATTTCATGTCACGAATTGGTAATTATGTGAAGAAGGTTATAAATTCTAAGGATAATGGCAATCACATACACATGCTTGCTGATTACTACATGATGGAGAATCTTACTCAAACATGTCTCATGTATATATATATATATATATATATATATATATATAATAAGTGAATAAAATGTACCGTTCTTCCAGCTTCTTTTAGTAGCATGGTCCTCGTGCCTCAGAAAGCATGTGGCTTCGCGCCGAAAAATGAAGTATGGGAGAGTGCATAATAATCTTTAGACATTCTGAGTTATTAAGTCTGAGGGGTTTTTCAAAACCTAATGCCCAAAAACCATCTGGTTTGGGAGTCATTGACCTAACGCTCGTTACATGGATTGCTCTAAAAAGTTATCAAAAAAGAAAGAAAAAAAGAAAAAAAGGTATGAGATATTTTGAGTAGATTCAAGATCATGATCTTATGATTTTGTCGTTGTGATGTCCTAATCCTATAAAATTTACAGCCTAGGACATGTGATTACCTATTTCATTAAACAATTGAATTTGTGCGATACTGAATATGTGTGGAGTGAGATAAGATTGTGATTCTTTGCATTAGTATATGAAAACACATGATAGTTATTGAACTTTGTTGGGTAATATTATTCTTAATTCATTTTAAGCTTATTGAAGTGAATATGAGGTGTATGACATATTGTTGGAATATTCGCTTATTTTGCTAAGAGACTAGAAAAAAGCAAGTTGGGGGTGTGATTCTGAGAGAATATTACATTTTAACCCCTCATTTAGACCATATTTTGCGTATATGTATTATATAATTTATCTCTAATAAGTGTGTTTTTGTAATATCATTTAATAATAGAGTATTTTGCTTGTTTATACGTAAAATACAATTATATGGCCTAATTTTCTCTCAATTTTATTTTTCAGGAGAAGCTTGCAATTTTCCAAATCCAACGGCTATTTTTCCACATTTTTCGAAGATCGGATCAAATTTCTGCGAATTAAAAGCCCCAGTAAAGCTGTGTAAAAGAGAGATTTATAAAAAATAATAATTATAATATCGCTGACGTCAGCACCCGCATTGCGGGCGATACTCGCCGCCCACAACGCGGGAGATTTGTTAATTAAAAAAACGCTGGCGTCAGCGCGGACGCCAGCGCGCGCGCGCTTTTGAAAAAACGCCCGCGCTGACGTCAGCACCCGCGTTGCGGGCGGAACACGGGAGATTTGTTAATAAAAAAACGATGGCGTCAGCGGTGACGCCAGCGAGCGCGCGCTTTTGAAAAAAACGAGCGGGCGTTGGCCCGCTCGTAAAAATAAAGCGGTCCGCTGGCCCGCTGTTTTCTTGCGGGCAGCGCCCGCATTCAATGCACGGGCCCGCGCCCGTGTCGACAGAGAGGCACCTGCCCGCCCGCTTTGACCACGTGGGTGGCGCTCGTAGGGCTAAAGTTTGACCCGCAATCTGCTTTGACCATGTGGGCTGCGCCCGCCAAGGCTGAAGAAAACCCGCAAACCCGTTAGCCTATAAATATTGGTATTTTGGGCATAACTTTTAGATTACAACTCCAAATTGAGTGATTTTCATTTCATTTCGAAGCTAAGGAGTTCTTCTTTCCATTCCAGAGGAGTTTGCTTAAATTAAGGAGAATTTTGGGGGTGTTTGGGCTTCAAAAGTGGTGAAAACTCCCTTTCTTTACCCATTTGTATTAATTGTGTATTAAGCTTTGTATTATAATCATGTTTCTATTAATGAAACTTGCTGTTTTTGTTACCATGCTTGGCTAGAGTATTGTGGGTGTGTTGTGTGGAAGTTAGTGTTGCTAGGATTTTTGCTTTCATATCTCCATATTTTGTGCAATTATCGAAACCATTAAAAATACGTCGATTTCTTCATTGTTTGAAATATGCACAATCCGTAGAGGAATCCGCTTAGGATGACATGCCGTGAGGCATTGTCTAAGTGCATCAATCCGTAGAGGAGCCCAAGGAGGGTGATGAACTGCGAGATTCATCTTTTATATTTTATAATTCAAAGAAATCGCTTGTTTCTACGTTATCTTTTTAATTGAAAAATCATCGTTTTTAAAGCTTATCTTCCGATCCCCATACCTTGGCATGGATGCGGGATTGAGAAACCATGGAGAATGAATAGTATAACCTACTGCAACACTAATGAAAACACAACACACACACGCTTTTTATAAATCATACTTTCACGGTCACGTTATTTCACTTTCGTAAATTCTTAAAACGACTTTTACCTCACGTTAAATCCAAATCAAAAATCGCCTTCGAAAGGTCGTTCATCTCTCATCAAATAAATTTTCTTGCTTAATTCTAAACTGTGAAATTTGCAGGTTTCTTTGTCCATGAGGAATACGATTCTGGACTCACCAGATTTTACTACTTGACCGACGTCCTATACTTGGGATTATCAGTACATCTTTTTGGAACAGTCAAGTTTTTGGCGCCGTTGCCGGTGACAACGGTCTACATATTTTACAGTTTCTAATTAACTTGGAAAATTCGGTGAGATCGTTCCACTCTTTTGTGTATATAAGCTTTATATATCCATTCTTTTTTATTTTTTTGTTTTGTTTTGTTTGTTTTAAATATTTCCAAAACCCATAAAAATTAGCTTGATATAAAACAAAAACAACAAAAATATCATCTTTTGTGTTCTTATTTGTGAATTTGGACGATGCGGACCAATTGGAAGATGCGTCTATCAGTATTATATAGTACCGAAATGGACTACTTGCAGGGTGAATAGGCCCACAAATGTCTCCATGTACTCTCTCGAGGAAGTTGGGAGACTCTGAGTCCACCTTAAGTGGAGATGGTCCCGTAATCAATTTCCCTTTGTGACAAGGGGCAAGGAAACGCACCCTTTCGAAGTAGCTTCAGGCTCTTCGAGTTAATTCCACGGGATTGGGATATGATGCAGTGCATCATTACCGATCCAGGGTGTCCGAGTCTATTATGCCAGAGTTGGAATTCTAGTTGATTCTTGCACTTTTGGTGCTCAATTGTGTTAGCTTCCATTGCTCGTATCTTTGTATGGTAGAGACCCGATGGGAGTCCTTCGAAATGCTTAACGATGGTTTTAGCACCTTTTTAAGAGTCGTTACATACATGAATTCTTTGTTTTGTTTGTTCACCGTTTCTAGGTGGTATCCGTTTAGACGGATATCTTTGAAACTTAGCAAGTTTCTATATGAGCTTGGAGAGAAAAGAGCATCTTTTATTAATAGTTGGGTTTTATTGGGGAGCAAAAAATATGCTTTCCCTGATCCTTCTGTTATTCCTGATAGACCGGAAATAGTATTCACGGTTCCATCATATTTGTGCATGCTTTGAAAAAAGCAAATATCTTGAAGGATCATGTGCGTAGAAGCACTGTCCACTAGGCATTTATAATCCATCTAGAGAAAAAGAGAAAAGCATAGCAGTATAAGGCACAAACATAACTAAATTTCATTCAAAGTCTGAAAGTTAACTAACATGCTGAAAAACAAATAACTGGAGATTAAATTGTTTCAACTACAATGTAGTGCAGAAAAATAGATAAGGCTTCAGTCGAGCAGGTCATCGTTTGAGAAGTCCTCAGCGATGAACCTGATTTGTGCCAGGTCTTCATGTTCCACCAGGTTTGTTTCTGTCACGACCCGCTTCCTAAATACGGAAGGCGAGACGTGAAGAGATCCGCTCAGACTTGAAGCTGTGAAGCTTCAGTCTGATAAGCGTCTGTGTGTTATTCCATTAGCAAGTTCTTACAATGCGACGAAACAACAACAATAATAAAAGAAGGCATACTTTTAAAGATATCCAACAATTAACATCCAGATATTTATTCCAACATTCATTTAGAGATAGTCATAAAAGAAAGGTACAGAGTCTGAAAGAAAGTGTAACGACTGCTTTTCATGTATCTGGATTTAATATAATATAATATATGTTTTGGTGGATTTTCTCCTCTTGTGTGGTTTTCGTCTCCGTAGCTTTCATTTTCGATCGATTCGTCGTATTTTCTCGTTTCTTCCTTAGGATCGTCGATTTCGAAGTGTGTCACTCGTGACGGACTTCATAACGGTCGTATCTAACTATTAGATCAAGCCTAGGAGTCTTAGGAATCGATCCCGGGGCCCCGCGCTCCGTATCGGAACTTTTGGTGCTCATTAGCCGGTGTAAGAAGGGCCACCGACCGACTAGATGACGATCCAGTCGGTCGGCAATCCTTCTTGGACCGACTAGTTAGCTTTCTAAATTTCTCAGGAGTTACTGTTTATCGTTAGTCGGTCTAAGAACGTTGGTTGACCGACTAGGTTGCAAACTAGTCGGTCGGCAATGCTTCTTTAACCGACTAACTCATCATCTTATTTTTGTATCAGTTACTGTTTACTCTTAGTCGGTCTAAGAACGTTCATCGACCGACTAGATGCCAAACTAGTCGGTCAGTATTTGTTCATGGACCGACTAACTCTAGAATCCTATTTTCGTTCAGGAGTTACTGTTTGCACTTAGTCGGTCTGCGTTGGTCGACCGACCGACTAGTTGCCAAACTAGTCGGTCAGTGGTTGCTCTTTGACCGACTAACCAGTGTTAAAACCCTAATTTCTGGGCAGCCGCCAGCCCATCCTATTTAAACCCAACCCAATCGTTTTCATCTTCTCCAACACGACCCAAAACCCTAAAATCTTCCCCCTTCAGCCCCCATCTTCCTCCAAGCTTCATTTCTTCATTCCAAGCCCTAAATCCATCATCCAAACCATCCATTCACTCTATCTACCTCTCATCTTCCCCAAAATCTCACCAAAACCCATCAAAATCCCCAAATCCCCCAAAACCCTAGTTTCCCCAAACTTCTCCAATCTTTTCCAGATCTGATCCTAGGGTTCCCCGGAGTGTTTCTTCCGCCTCCTCTCGGTAAGAAATCGATCTACCGTTGTTTTCATAACCTATTTATATTTTTATGAAACCCTAATATAATTTCATGTTGTTTGTTGATTGTTCCCCCAAAACAGCGATTTCCCCGTAGATTGGCATCCGTGTGACGAAGTGGTCGTCATCCCCGGTGCTAGGCAAGTGAAACTTGCCACTTAGGGTTTAGGCCATGTTTTAGGCCATTTGCTAGTTGTAGGCGTAAAAGAGGCTAGGCGACGAAATGATACTCGCCTAGGCGCAAATTGGGGAACTAGCTTGACAACGAAGCTAGTTCCAACACATATAGCATGTTGCACAATTTCCATGTCATGTTTACTTTCCATTAACGGTACGCAAATTAATTGTCATGTCATTGCATTCTTAAGTGTTTCTGTGATTGCGTAGCTTTGCTACAAATGCTTGTGTTCCTGGCTCGTGTTCCAGAAGCGGGCCATGTGTTGGTTGATAGCCAATGCCCGAATTGCGTGTTTCCGGCTAGGTGCACCCCTACGCCAAATGTTTAATAATGCGAGCTCATGTGCGGGGCAACCCCAGGCTCACTAGCTGAGTTCATTGTGCGGGGACCCTGGCTCCATTACGTGTGGGTATTGGGGGTAAGAGTTAAGCGACCAATCAACTGGGAGTCTGCCCGATCAGCAACTGCAGTGGTAAGGCGTAAACTCTTGGGTTTGGGGTAGTTGTTAAGCGGCCAATCAGCGAATGTGAAACCATTCAGCTGTAAGGCGTAAACAATCTACAAAACAACGTGAATAGTGAATTGATTGAGATTGATAGTAGCGTGGCTACTCTTGTCTTGTCTTGTCTTGTCCCGATGATTGCTCTCTTGTACAAATTGTCTTGCCATGTTTCAATTGTGCACTCATGTTATAACTGCCATGTCATGCATACTAAACTGCTAGGTTGCTAGAGCCTTACTTTCAGTTTCCTTGCTCAAGTCTTTTAGACTTGCTGACATGTGCCCCTTTACTCTTTTGGGTGACACATGTTAGATCCTGAGCCCGAGTACCTTGTTGAGGACGAGGTGTTTGCTGACGCCGAGCCCGAGCTTGTGTTTGACGGGGAGTACGTGGACACTGGGGACCAGTCCTAGTGTCTTCGTTGTGTTTTACTTTTGTTAGACAGTTGTTTTGTTATCGGTGCGTAGCACCCATACTTGTTGTTGTTGTTGCTTTTGTTGGCCTTGTTCTGGGCCTTTAGACTCTTTTCTTTTAGCCTGGTGGCTTTTCTGGATGTTGGACTTATGTTGGTGTTGGACAATTTATGAGATGTGGAATTTTATTTCAGTCTCTGCTTGTATTATTATTGTTATTCCGTTGTGGTTACAGGGACCTGCTTATTTATTTATTGACGCTTATCGGGTTTGGGGCTTCACAGCTCCACTCTCGTGCGGACCTTTTCACGTCTCGCCTCCATTTTAGGGAAGCGGGTCGTGACAGGTTTTAGTGGTGGCCCATGCAGGTCCCTCTGTAACTGCGATTTTTGGAATAGCGATAATAATATTAGAATGTCCAATAAATTAAGTTCGACGTCCGAGTCATAAGCTATGAGTCTAATCTGATTCGTTTTCTGTGTCACTAGATGGCAGGAAGACGTTTCACCCGTGGTGGGGGTAGTGGCGCGGTCCCTCATGATGAGGAGCCTGAGCGGGAACCCACCAGCGGTGAGATGATGCGGATGATGCTCCAGATGATGCAAGTGCAGCAGGGCGTGCTTCTGCAAGTCCAGAATGCTCCACTTGCTCGAGCTGCCCGGGCTCTTCCGGATGCCCCTCGCTCTGAGCCAGGAGCGAAGCAATTTCGGGAGCTGGGTCCCGCATATTTTGATGGTTCTGAGGGTCCTCTGGCTGCCGATGAGTGGATTCGGAACATCGAGGACAATCTGAAGATGGCCAAGATCACCCCGGCTGGATGGGTTGATTTGGCGAAGAGGCAACTCAAGGATAATGCTCGGAATTGGTGGGATGCGGAAGAGAAGTTGTTGGTGGAGCCGATAGCTTGGGCTACCTTCAAGGCTAGATTTGATGGTGAGTTCTTCCCGAAGGCTGCCAGGGAGGAGATGCTGCAGCGTTTTATCGATTTGAAGCAAGGGAACTCGTCGGTGGACCTATATCACCAAGAGTTCATGAGGCTGAGTCGGTTTGCACCAAAGATGGTGCAGGACGCTGAGGAGAAGGCTCAGAGGTTCCTGCAGGGGCTTGCTTCGGAGCTCCAGAGTTTTGTGACCTCCTCTGACCGGGAGTCTTATCAGAAGGTTCTGGTCGCTGCCAAGAGGCAGGAGCTGCTCGTGAACCAGAGGAGGGGATCTGCTGTTGGTGCTGGGAAGAGGCCTGTGGAACAGGCGAGAGCTGTGGTTAGACCTGGATTCAGGCCTAATCAGTCTGCTCAGTTTAAGAGGCCAGGAGGGCCTATTCTGAAGTCTTGCCATTTCTGCGGCAAGCCTGGCCACGTCAAGGATCAGTGTCGGAAGTTTTTGGGCCAGTGTCTGATTTGTGGAGATGCTTCCCATGCCGCGAAGGATTGTCGGCATGCGAATCAGCTGCGGAGGGCTCCTGTTGCAGCTCAGCCGTTGCAGCAGCGAGCGTCTGTTCCTGCTGGTCGTGGGGCAGCTCTTGTTCCGCAGGGGCAGGCTTTTCGGCAGGCTGTTCCGCCGAGGAGGCAGGCTTTTCTGATGACCGCTGCGGAGAGCGAGGCTGTGGATGAGGTTATCGCAGGTAATCCTCAATCTAGCTGTTACTTTCCTAGCTGGTTTTGATTGTTAGATTATGTTGTTTGCTTGAACATGGTTGTTTGCTAGACTAGGGTTTGATTGTTAATTGCTTGATTAGGTGTGGTTTTGGTTTGCACATTTCCTGCACGGGTCCTCTTTGACTCTGGTGCATCGATGTGCATTATTTCTCGGAGCTTCGTGGAGAGGCATTCCTTGTCGACGTCCCCTCTTCCCAAGAGTTGGAATATCGTTACAGGGAATGGTGTGGTCTCGGTGCATCGTGGTTGCAATTCTTGCTCGTTGGTGGTCTGTGGACATGAGCTTTTCGCTGATTTCATTGTCCACGACATCATCAACTATGATGCAGTTCTTGGGATGGATTGGCTTGCGAGCTTCTATGCTACGATCGACTGCCGGAGGAAGAAGGTGGTGTTCGAGATTCCCGGACATCCAGTGTTTGAGTTCAGTCGTGGTAGCAGTTCGCTTGGTCCTGTCAGATTTCGGGCCAGGCCGGTGGAGGCTGTGGCTATGCAGATGGAGCTGGAGTGGCCAGCTGTGGTGCGAGATTTTGGCGACGTCTTCCCCGAGGAGATGTCTGGTTTGCCACCTGATCGGGCTTTGGAATTTTCTATCGATCTTGTTCCAGGTGCGCAGCCGATTTCGAAGGCGCCGTATCGTATGGCACCTGCAGAGTTGGAAGAGTTGCGGAAGCAGTTGGATGAGCTTTTGCAGAAGGGTTATATTAATCCTAGCGTGTCTCCGTGGGGAGCACCGGTGTTGCTGGTTAAGAAGAAGGATGGTTCGCGTCGCATGTGCGTGGACTATCGGGAGTTGAATGCGGTGACCATTAAGAATAAATACCCGTTGCCTCGCATCGATGATATTTTTGATCAGCTTGGAGGTTCGAGGGTGTTTTCTAAATTGGATTTGAGGAGTGGTTACCATCAGTTGAAGGTGAGGAAGGGAGATGTTCCGAAGACAGCGTTCAGGACGAAGTATGGACACTATGAGTTCGTGGTTATGCCTTTCGGCGTAACTAACGCGCCCGCAGTTTTCATGAATCTGATGAACCTGATTTTCTACGACTTTTTGGATAAGTTTGTCGTTATCTTTATTGACGACATTCTGATCTATTCGAAGTCGGAGGAAGAGCATGCCTCGCACTTAAGGACGGTGTTGGAGATTTTGAGGAAGCATCGGTTGTATGCTAAGTTTTCGAAGTGCGAGTTTTGGCTGGATCGAGTTGCTTTTCTCGGGCATGTGGTGACTGGAGATGGTATTTCAGTGGATCCCGAGAAGATTAGGGCCATCAGGGAGTGGCCTGTTCCGTCGTCTGCGTCTGAGATTCGGAGTTTCCTTGGACTTGCTGGTTATTATCGGCGATTCATTAAGGACTTTTCTCGTATTGCTGAGCCGATGACCAGGTTGACGCGGAAGGATGTTGCTTTTGTTTGGTCGGGTGATTGTGAGGGTGCTTTTGGTGTTCTGAAGGAGAGGTTGACGACTGCCCCTATTCTTGTTGTGCCTGATCGCAGCGGTGGATTTGAGATCTTTTGCGATGCTTCTGGCAAGGGTCTCGGTTGTGTGTTGCATCAGCACGGGCATGTTGTGGCGTATGCGTCTCGTCAGCTTAAGGTTCATGAGAAGAATTACCCGACGCATGATTTGGAGTTGGCTGCCGTTGTGTTTGCTCTTAAGATTTGGAGGCACTTCTTGCTGAGTGAGAAAGTGAAGATTTTCACCGATCACAAAAGCTTGAAGTATATTTTCACTCAGAAGGAGCTTAACATGCGACAGCGTCGATGGTTGGAGCTTATGGCGGATTATGAGATTGATTTGCAGTTTCACCCTGGCAAGGTGAATGTGGTTCCGGATGCTTTGAGTAGGCTTCCAGCGGTGATGATTTTGACCTCGCAGTGGAGATTGCAGCAGGATTTTTGCGAGTCTGGTGTGGAGATTGTTCTTCCTGGGGAGGCTTCTTCGTTGATGTACATGCAGGTACAGTCGACGATCGTGGATCGGATTAAGGCTGGCCAGGCCGAGGATCCGAAGCTGGTGAAGATTCGGGAGCAGGTGGAAGCCGGTCTGCGGACTGACTTTTTGATTCATGAGGATGGCTCGCTGAGGTTTGGAGCCAGGTTGTGTGTGCCAGCTGGGGATATCAGAGAGGAGCTGATGGTGGAGGCACACAGTTCGCCGTATTCTGTGCATCCTGGTGGCACCAAGATGTACCAGGATCTTCGTCTGAATTATTGGTGGCATGGTATGAAGAGGAGCGTGGCTCGGAGTGTAGCCAAGTGCTTGGTTTGCCAGCAAGTGAAGGCGGAGCATCAGCGTACGGCCGGGTTGCTACAACCGCTTCCGATTCCGGAGTGGAAATGGCAACACATCACTATGGATTTCGTGACTGGACTACCTCGGAGTCCGAAGCAGAATGACGCGATTTGGGTGATCGTAGATCGATTGACCAAATCTGCGCACTTTATTCCGTTCCGAGTGGGACAGTCCACTGAGGCGCTAGCGAGGAGATACATGGAGGTAAATTCTTTTACTCTCCGTTTTTATTTCCTTTTCCTAGTTTGGATAGTGATGTAACGTGAATCGTGCAGGAGGTTGTGTGACTTCATGGAGTCCCCGTGAGTATCGTGTCTGACAGAGACACGAGGTTCACATCTCAGTTCTGGCAGAGTTTGCAGAAGAGCTTGGGTACGCGTCTGAGTTTCAGCACGGCGTACCATCCGCAGACGGATGGCCAGTCCGAGAGGACGATTCAGATTTTGGAAGACATGCTGAGGGCGTGCATGTTGGACTTCAAGGGTTCGTGGGAGGACCATCTACATCTGGTAGAGTTCTCTTACAACAACAGCTTCCAGGCGAGTATTGGCATGGCGCCTTTCGCCGCTCTTTATGGGAGGAAATGTCGATCGCCATTGAGTTGGGATGACGTTGGTGATCGGGAGTTGTTGGGACCTGAGATGATCGTGGAGGCCGTGGAGATCGTCAGGAATATTCGGGAGAGGTTGAGAATTGCTCAGGACCGTTTTAAGCATTGGGCGGATGCTAAACGTCGTCCTTTGGAGTTTCAGCCGGGCGACCATGTGTTCTTGAAGATTTCCCCGAATCGTGGTGTGATTCGTTTCGGGAAGCGTGGAAAGTTGAGCCCGCGATACATTGGACCGTTTGACGTTTTGGAGAGGGTTGGCGAGGTAGCTTATCGCTTGGCCTTGCCGCCATCTTTGGAAGGAGTTCACAATGTTTTCCATGTGTCGCAGCTTCGTCGATACATTAGCGATCCGTCTCATGCGGTGGATTTTTCGGAGATTACCGTTCGCCCCGATATGACGTATGACCAGCATCCAGTGCAGATTCTGGACAGGCGTCAGAAATCGCTTCGGAACAAGATTGTCAATCTTGTGAGGGTGATGTGGCGACACGGTTCACCTGGAGAGTCTACTTGGGAGAATGAGGATGAGATGCGAGAGCGTTTCCCACTTTTGTTTCCGGACTCGTGAGTATTTGGAAATTCCGAGGACGGAATTTTTCTTAAGTTGGGGAGGATGTAACGACTGCTTTTCATGTATCTGGATTTAATATAATATAATATATGTTTTGGTGGATTTTCTCCTCTTGTGTGGTTTTCGTCTCCGTAGCTTTCATTTTCGATCGATTCGTCGTATTTTCTCGTTTCTTCCTTAGGATTGTCGATTTCGAAGTGTGTCACTCGTGACGGACTTCATAACGGTCGTATCTAACTATTAGATCAAGCCTAGGAGTCTTAGGAATCGATCCCGGGGCCCCGCGCTCCGTATCGGAACTTTTGGTGCTCATTAGCCGGTGTAAGAAGGGCCACCGACCGACTAGATGACGATCCAGTCGGTCGGCAATCCTTCTTGGACCGACTAGTTAGCTTTCTAAATTTCTCAGGAGTTACTGTTTATCGTTAGTCGGTCTAAGAACGTTGGTTGACCGACTAGGTTGCAAACTAGTCGGTCGGCAATGCTTCTTTAACCGACTAACTCATCATCTTATTTTTGTATCAGTTACTGTTTACTCTTAGTCGGTCTAAGAACGTTCATCGACCGACTAGATGCCAAACTAGTCGGTCAGTATTTGTTCATGGACCGACTAACTCTAGAATCCTATTTTCGTTCAGGAGTTACTGTTTGCACTTAGTCGGTCTGCGTTGGTCGACCGACCGACTAGTTGCCAAACTAGTCGGTCAGTGGTTGCTCTTTGACCGACTAACCAGTGTTAAAACCCTAATTTCTGGGCAGCCGCCAGCCCATCCTATTTAAACCCAACCCAATCGTTTTCATCTTCTCCAACACGACCCAAAACCCTAAAATCTTCCCCCTTCAGCCCCCATCTTCCTCCAAGCTTCATTTCTTCATTCCAAGCCCTAAATCCATCATCCAAACCATCCATTCACTCTATCTACCTCTCATCTTCCCCAAAATCTCACCAAAACCCATCAAAATCCCCAAATCCCCCAAAACCCTAGTTTCCCCAAACTTCTCCAATCTTTTCCAGATCTGATCCTAGGGTTCCCCGGAGTGTTTCTTCCGCCTCCTCTCGGTAAGAAATCGATCTACCGTTGTTTTCATAACCTATTTATATTTTTATGAAACCCTAATATAATTTCATGTTGTTTGGTGATTGTTCCCCCAAAACAGCGATTTCCCCGTAGATTGGCATCCGTGTGACGAAGTGGTCGTCATCCCCGGTGCTAGGCAAGTGAAACTTGCCACCTAGGGTTTAGGCCATGTTTTAGGCCATTTGCTAGTTGTAGGCGTAAAAGAGGCTAGGCGACGAAATGATACTCGCCTAGGCGCAAATTGGGGAACTAGCTTGACAACGAAGCTAGTTCCAACACAAATAGCATGTTGCACAATTTCCATGTCATGTTTACTTTCCATTAACGGTACGCAAATTAATTGTCATGTCATTGCATTCTTAAGTGTTTCTGTGATTGCGTAGCTTTGCTACAAATGCTTGTGTTCCTGGCTCGTGTTCCAGAAGCGGGCCATGTGTTGGTTGATAGCCAATGCCCGAATTGCGTGTTTCCGGCTAGGTGCACCCCTACGCCAAATGTTTAATAATGCGAGCTCATGTGCGGGGCAACCCCAGGCTCACTTGCTGAGTTCATTGTGCGGGGACCCTGGCTCCATTACGTGTGGGTATTGGGGGTAAGAGTTAAGCGACCAATCAACTGGGAGTCTGCCCGATCAGCAACTGCAGTGGTAAGGCGTAAACTCTTGGGTTTGGGGTAGTTGTTAAGCGGCCAATCAGCGAATGTGAAACCATTCAGCTGTAAGGCGTAAACAATCTACAAAACAACGTGAATAGTGAATTGATTGAGATTGATAGTAGCGTGGCTACTCTTGTCTTGTCTTGTCTTGTCCCGATGATTGCTCTCTTGTACAAATTGTCTTGCCATGTTTCAATTGTGCACTCATGTTATAACTGCCATGTCATGCATACTAAACTGCTAGGTTGCTAGAGCCTTACTTTCAGTTTCCTTGCTCAAGTCTTTTAGACTTGCTGACATGTGCCCCTTTACTCTTTTGGGTGACACATGTTAGATCCTGAGCCCGAGTACCTTGTTGAGGACGAGGTGTTTGCTGACGCCGAGCCCGAGCTTGTGTTTGACGGGGAGTACGTGGACACTGGGGACCAGTCCTAGTGTCTTCGTTGTGTTTTACTTTTGTTAGACAGTTGTTTTGTTATCGGTGCGTAGCACCCATACTTGTTGTTGTTGTTGCTTTTGTTGGCCTTGTTCTGGGCCTTTAGACTCTTTTCTTTTAGCCTGGTGGCTTTTCTGGATGTTGGACTTATGTTGGTGTTGGACAATTTATGAGATGTGGAATTTTATTTCAGTCTCTGCTTGTATTATTATTGTTATTCCGTTGTGGTTACAGGGACCTGCTTATTTATTTATTGACGCTTATCGGGTTTGGGGCTTCACAGCTCCACTCTCGTGCGGACCTTTTCACGTCTCGCCTCCATTTTAGGGAAGCGGGTCGTGACAGAAAGGCCCCAAGCATGGCCAAAAATAAAACATAAAGATAATGTGCTACGCACCGACAACCTAACAGCAGATCTAAAGAAAACAACAACAACTAAGATAAGTCTCTAGGCGAGACTAGGACTGGTCTCCAGTGTCCTCCAACTCTGCCTCTGCAGTAACCTCAAACTCAACGTCTGCGTACTGATCGTCCTTCGCAACTAACTTAGACTCACCACCTAACATGCGACACCCAAAGAGAAAGAGGGCTCATATCAGCAAAAGTCTCCAAAAGGTAAACAGAAGATTTTTGTGCAAGGAAACATATGAATAGTAATGCAACTAGCAATTTTAACATGATGACATGGCATGGTATTTAAAGAATGTAGCAATTAATATGAACATGATAATAACAAAGCATGCACATCATAGCAGAAGTTACTAAACACTATTTCATGAATTCATGAAAACTAGCTTATCACGTCGTGTACAGAGTTTTTGTCTTTTGGCTGAAGTGGCTGTACGGGCACACTTGTATGCTCAAGCGATCGTTTAACCCTACCCATCCACGTGTATCGAGCGTTGGTTCTTTACCAACCACATTGTGCTCGCTTCTGGTTCACAAGCCAGGAAGTGTTATTGGCATAGGGTTATACCCGGCCTGCAGGTGCCTAGCCTTTATAGGAGTTAGGGGTCAGGACCCTACTCGCCGCAGCTTACAATTTAAAGGAGCGCATGCTACACATTCATGATAAAGCAAGTGATGCATGAATTGACATGGCAAATGCAGGAACATGGCAATAAGCAGTTAAAAGTGCGTACAATTAATTTGAAATTAAACGTGACATGCGGTATGAAATGATAGCATAGCAAGGGTGTCGGATCTAGCTTCGTTTTCATGCTAGATCAAGCATATCGTCTAGGCGACTATCATTTCATCGCCTAGTCTCTTTTACGCTATTTCACAGATTGGCCTAAACATGGCCTAAACAAACACTGGGAATGTATCACTTGCCTGAAAACAACCACGTTGCGATCACCGAATCAACAAGGTCCAAGATCTACCTATGTGCTCAAATCGCGATCCAGCCTACAGTCCCAATTATTAAATCTTGATTAGTGAGTTACCAAAGCAATTAAAGTTACAATTTTTAGTCTTGATTAACATGCAAGCGTGGGGATTCCTATGGTTCAGAGTTTACCCTTAGCACGATGCGAGAGCTATACTGACGTCGGGTAGCGACGTCAGGGGTTGAATTCCGGTAGCACGAAGGGTACGGCGGGACATCGACAATGAACGACGATCAGCCATGTAGCGGCACGATCCCCGAACAACGACGGGAGGGGAAAGAGGACAACCAACGTCTGGACATCGGCGGTAGGTTCTACGGTGTCGGGAAGTCGCAGATAGCGGGCAGTGGCTGATGGGAGGCCGCGCGGAGGATAGAACCTCTGAGAGGAGGTCTGGGCTACACCGGAACGACGGCCAAGGGAGGCCACGACGTGGGCTCACCTGAGGGCGGCCTGCGAGAGCTGCTGCCGGCCTGGGAGGCTGGCGGCGGACGGCCGTGCTGCCAACGGCGCAAGGGGCGTGTGCTGGCAAGGGGGTGGCCTTAGAAGGCGGCTACCGACGAGGGGATGCCGGCGATGGGTCGGAGCAACGGCGAGGTGATGGCCGGATGGAGCAAGAGGGTAGTGTCCGTGGGTTGGCGGCTGCAACATGGGTTTTGTGGTGAGGGAGAAGCCCTCACTGCGTTTGGGTTTTAAAACTTGATATTTGCTAAAGAGGGTTGAATAGGAGTGTGTTTAAGGGAAAAGAAAGGGAGAGGGAAGAAGAGGGGGGGTTTATTTAGTGTGTTGAATTGCTTAGAATGAATAAGATGTGATACGTATGAGATTTCATTTGATTTTGCTATTTGAGTTATAAAAGGAGTGTAGTTAAGGATAAAGTTGGAGAGAGAATGTGAGAGGAAGGGGTATAGCTTAGGATGCAACATAGAGGAAGGAATAATAGGTAATACCTATGCATCTAATTTGATTTAATTAGGTTAATTAATATAGAATTTGAATTCTTAACCTTAGGAATTATTAATATTACAATAATGTGGACACTAGCAGGTCGATCTAACGATGTCCGAAAATTACGATAAAAATATCGTAATGATCGTGACGATGAGAGGGTTGGGATAAAGGGGGTTCGGATAGGCAATGGGTAGAGGCAAAATACTAAATAAAATAAAACTAACCGTTACAACCTATAGGTTCAAAACACACCTACAAACAAAGCTAATTTATGAAAGTACGACACGTAAAATGATGTTCATATAAATTACCACAAAATACTACTCTTCCATACGGTCACAACGATATATAACATCACGTGTTTCGGATAGAAAAAGAGACAAAGAAAAATTCGCGTATGAAAAGGAAAATACGCGCACAAAGAATACTCGGTCGGAATGCGACCGTAACATCATACCCACCTTATGAATGATTTCGCCCTCTGAATCAACATCATCTACTGCTCCATAAATAAGTGCGGAAAGCGCTCTCTCATCTCTTCCTCGCGCTCCTAAGTAGTCTCCCCAGGTGAACCATGATGCCACTGCACTCTAACCAGGTCGACGGTCTTATTCCTCAACTGCTTCTGTCGTCGATCCAGAATCTCTACTGGTTGCTAATCGTAGGTCAGGTCCGGGCGAACTGTGATCTCTGAGAAATCCATTGCATGAGATGGATCACTAACATATCGACGTAACTGAGATACGTGAAACACATCGTGAACTCCCTACAGTTACGGCAGAAATGCCAAGCGGTAAGCCACTGCTCCAACATGCTCTAGGACGTCAAAGGGTCTAATATACCTCAGACTCAGCTTGCCTCTCTTCCCAAATCGAATAACTCCTTGATTCGGAGAGATCTTGAGAAAAACATGGTCTCCACGCTGAAACTCCAACGGTCAGCGTTTAGCATCTGCCCAATGCTTGAAACGGTCTTGAGCGATCCTCAGCTTCTTCTTGATGTTCCTCACAGTATTCACCGCCTCAACAATCATCTCTGACCCTAACAGCTCCCTGTCTCCAATGTTATCCCAGCTCAGTGGCGATCGACATTTCTTCCCATAAAGCGCGGCAAATGGCGATATGCTAATGCTTGCCTGGTAGCTGTTATTATAGGCAAACTCCAGATGATGAAGATGATCCTTCCATGATCCCTTGAATTCCAACATGCACGCTCTCAGCATGTCCTCCAAAATCTGAATCGTTCTCTCGGACTGGCCATCTGTCTCCGGTTGATACGCGGTGCTGAAACTCAGACTCGTACCCAAACTCTTCTGCAGACTCTGCCAAAACTGAGATGTGAATCTCATGTCTCTGTCCGATACGATACTCACGGGACTCCGTGAAGTCGCACTATCTCTTGCACAATTCATGATACATCACTATCTATACTAGGGAAAGGAAATAAAAACGAAGAGTAAAAGAATTTACCTCCATGTATCTCCTCGCTAGCGTTTCCGTCGACTGTCCTACTCGGAAAGGGATGAAGTGTTCTGATTTGTTCAATCGGTCTACGATTACCCAAACCGCGTCATTCTGCTTCAGACTCCGAGGTAGTCCAGTCACGAAATCCATAGTGATGTGTTGCCACTTCCACTCCAGAATCAGAAGCGGTTGTAGCAACCCTGCCGTACGCTGATGCTCCGCGCTAACCTGTGTCACGCCCCGTTACCCAGAATACCTGATATTTAATTTTTTTCCAAGTATTCTGAAGAGTGAAGGTGATGAGAGAAGAAAAGAAAGAGAAAGGAGACGCTGAATAAGCAGGCCACTGCGCACGTGCTGGGATAGTACAAGTGAAGCTTCACAGAAACATCAGAAAAATCTCATAAATAACATAGATCAACAACCACACATCATATATATATAACAACTTCCTTTAATATGCATACTCCATGTACACCACTACATATACGTACACATCACCCTCCACCTCCCAGCACAACCATGTCACACCACAACTACAGCTCACACCGAGTATTACCCCTGAAACCCAACTCCAAGTCCCCTCCAACCAAGCTGACCCTGCTACCTGAAAAATAGGGAGGAGCACGTCAATGCGTGCCCCAGTAGGAACCAACTTGGACTTGGAACACTGTTCTAAAGTTATTAATCCACCAAACAAGGCAAGGAAACTAATGCATGCACACTAAATAACGTAATGAAAAGTAAATAGCTAGATAAGGGGATCATACCTGCGTTCCAATGTAGAGCTGCTGCAAGAAAAGGGTTAGCACGAATAATAATAATAATAACAATAACAATAACACGAGGGTTCAAGCAACCAATATCAAATAAGATAAGTGCAAGTACCTGAGGCATGACACAGGGCCACAAAGTACATGAAAAGGGGAATGTGAAGTGCTGTCAGTAGTAGAAGTAACACACAAATCTTATTTCTTTATTTCATAATTGAGTTAATTGGAATTTGGGTAAACTATGTGATACCAGGTCCTGGACTTCACCCCAAATTTGGGGTGAACTAGCACACGACGCAGTGGACACGGGCACTGTACGTGGGGCCTCTCAGCCCCCCCGTCCCTGGTAGGAGTGAGACTCTACAACCCCTTGAAACCTCCACTCCCTGTAAAGGCGAGTGTGTATGAAAATCCCCTCCACTACCGGTAAAGGCGAGTGGGTGTAAACTCCGCACATCACATAATCATCTCCCAACTTCACAGTCCAGGCTTCATATCCACAATTTACTCAATCCCCATCTAAAACCTGGGGTTTGCTAACTCACCCTCCTTAGAGAGGATTGAGATATTCTAAACTTCATTTAACATTGTATATAGCACTGAAGGGGACACACTGCTTGGTTTCACATTCCATACTCATATCAACATGGGTCATGCACCGAAGTGCCATGCCCTTCAACATAGCCATATCAATCATCATCACATCACATATGGTACCATGCATGACATGCTCCCAACATTACAAGTTCATAACAATTTTCAATTCATATCCACACGATTGAACATTTCTCACATTTCTAACATTTGCCTTCATTCAGGCATTTCATCGAACACCTGACGGGCATCATTCATAACGAAGCAACTTAATAACATTTACATGTGCCAAGGGCATGAACATTCATTTCACCATACAACCATATTAAGTAAGAATAATGATGGCCAATTAATCACAAATAATGAATAAGAATAGCACTTAATGAATTCATCTTGCTGAAATTACAAGAACAACCATAAAGATCAACATATTTCATCTATTTCTCTTGGGCATTTGACACAACTTTATAAATGCAAGTTGAAAGTATGGTAGTTATGGATTTACAGATAAAATTTCATGCAAAAATATGAACTATATGATTTATGGTGAATTAATTGGTGAAGTGTGTCAATTCTGTTTTTCAGACAAATTTCAGTGTCTGTATTGGAAGCCAATTTTGGGCATGTTGGAGGCAGAAATTCACTATATAAGCACTCTGATGAACTTTTAGAAACACTTGTTAGCTTTCCAACAAGACCAAAATCATAAAATTCCATGATGTGTGTAGGTGGTTAGACCAATTTTACTGAGATGTGTCAAAGTTGGAAATCAAACAGACATGCTATAAAGATGGATTTATTTCTCCTAATTTATGAATTGAAACTATATCAAAATTTATTTGATTTTGGGGTAGAACTTCAAGATCTACAAGCTCATATTTTTTTCGAAACCCAATTCGAGCTACAGTAACGACAAGCAAGGCAAAATCAGACATCAAAATTTTTGAATTTCAAAAGGAGATGACTTTGCTAAGAATTTCAAAGAGAGATTGTGAATTTAAGCCATATCATGTAAAAATTGACTATCCTCATCACATATTGGATAAAACATGCTATAAAAACAAATTAGCAAAAATTAATTTGATGGAATTCCAAATCCAAGAAGTTCCTACCTCAAACTTGGTTTTTCCTCTCTTTCTTCTCTTCTTTTCTCTCCATCGTCTTCCCTCTTGAATCCACTTGTGCTTCTTAATTTGGTGAGCTAAATTAGGGTTTTCATTTGTTAAAAATGGGGGAAAATAGGATAGGGGTGGCCGGCCAAATGGAGGGGAAAGAGAGAGAAAGAAAAATGAAAAGAGAAAGGGAAAGAAAAGTGAAGAAGAAAAGAGAAAGTTCTTCCTAAATATCTAACTCTAGAAACTCCTAAGGATAAGCCTGCATGTAGTTAAATGACCAAAATGCCCTTCCCAAAATTGCCCCTCAAGTTTCAAGTATTTACAAGTTTGCCATTACTTTAGGTACCGACCACTTAAGTATGTACGCACAACAAATTTAGTCAAAAAGACCGTTTTGCCCCCGACCTTTCTAAAAGTTTACGGGGGTAGCCATTGACCCCTAACCCCTTTCACACTTCCATGGCTCTCGCTACACATATCCATGCTCATCCATGGACGCATACACGCTTCACACACACACGTCTAGCACATTCCTGTTGTTTTGCACCAACGACGTCATTCACACTTCTCCTGCACTCAATCTCGCTTTCTCGTATCTTGGCCATGCATTACGGCCAAATCCCCCTTTCATTAAGTTACATTATCTATGTTTATTTCAACCTGCTGGCATACTAAACACTTGGCAACGCTCCGTGCCACACTCTGCTTCATGTCATGCCACCAGTAGTTCAGACGAAGGTCCTGGTACATCTTAGTGCCTCCAAGATGTACGGAATACGGTGAACTATATGACTCAACAAGCAGCTCCTCTCTAACATCTCATCTGGCACATAAACTCTGGCTCCATACCTCAGGGAGCCATCCTCATGAATCAGAAAGTTAGTCCGCAGACCGGCTTCTACCTGCTCACAGATCTTTTTCAGCTTCGGATCTCCAGCCTGACCTGCCTTAATCCGATCCATGATCGTCGACTGTATCTGCATACACATCAACGATGAAACATCTCCAAGAAGCACAATCTCAATGCCTGACCCACAGAACTCCTGCTGCAACCTCCACTATGACGTCAACATCATAACCGCTGAAAGTCTGCTTAATTTGGAGAGCAAGAGATGAAAAGATTGGAATTCTAGGGCTTTAGGATTTGAGAGCTTGAGAAGCTTGAAGATGAAAGCTTAGGGTTTTAATAGATGAGTGAGTAACCTCTCAATGGAACAGTGGAGGCTGCCTTTATAGGTTTCTCAAAACACTCAAACTAAATCCCCGAAAACCCCTTTGAAATCCGTGGAGAAAAAGCCAACGGATAGAATTTACACATTCGACAGTCGACTGTTGAACAAAACACAGTCGACTGCTGCACTTTGTCAAAGGGTAGGTGAGAATTCAAACGGTAACTTACCACGTGGACAGTCGACTGATGAAGAGAAGACATGTGCCTGTAAATCCAACAGGCGACTGTAAATCCTTCTACAGGCGACTGGCTGCAATATGGGAATTGTCACGCCCCGTTCCCCAGATTACCCGTCATTTAAGTTTTTTTTCTTTTTTTCCAAGTATCCTGAAGAGTGAGGGTGATGAGAGAGGAAAAGAAAGAGAAAGGAGAAACTTAACAAGCAGGCCACTGCGCACATGCTGGGATAGTACAAGTGAAGCTTCACAGTACTATCAAAACGACACCACAAATAACTTAGATCAATAATAACATATCATATATAACAACTTCCATTAATTTACATAGCCCAGGTATACCACTACATATACACCATCACTTTCCACCTCCAAGACAACCACACCAAACCACAACTACAGCTCACACCAAGTGTTACCCCTGAACCCAACTCCAAGTCACCTCCAACCACGCAGTCCCTGCTACCTGAAAAATTGGGAGGAGCACGTCCACGCGTGTCCCAGTAGGAACCAACTTGGATTTGGAACAACATTCTAAGGTTATCAAACCACAAGGCAAGGCAAGAGAATAAGACATATAAACTAAATATATATCGGAAGATGAATAGCCAAGTAAGAGGATCATACCTGCGGTCCAATGTCGAGTTACTGCAAGAAAAGGGTTAGCACGAATAAAAATAATAATAACGCAAGCGTTTAAGCAACCATTATCTAATAAGATAAGTGCAAGTGCATGAGGCATGTCACAGAGTCACAAGAACAGGCAAAGGGAAGGGAAAGTGCTGCCAGTAGAAGGAGTAACACACAAATTCTTATTTTATTATTTTATAATTGAATTAATTGAAACTTGGGTAAACTATGTGATACCAGGACCTGGACTTCACCCCAAATTTGGGGTGAATATAGCACACGACGCAGTGGACACGGGCACTGTACGACGGGCCTCTCAGCTCCCCCGTCCCTGGCAGGAGTGAGGCTCATATCACAACCTCCGTATGCCATCTTCCCCTCCACTCCCGGTAAAGACGAGTGGTTATAAACTTCGCACATCACATAATCATCTCCCAACGTCACAGTCCAGGTCTCATATCCACAATTTACTCAAACCCCACCTAAAACCAGGGTGTTGCTAACTTACCCCCTTTGGAGGGGATTGATACATTTTCATTCATCAATTAAGCATTTTAAGCTTCATTATAGGAATCATGGTGGCATGGTACACGTTCAGTAACTTCCTTTCATCAACACGGGTCATGCACCTAAGTGCTATGCCCTCCGTCATCGCATCATCACATAGCAATCTGGGTCATGCACTCACGTGACATGCCCTTCATCACATCACATACATATTCATGTATAATAGTGTATCCATACCATCCATGTCCCCAACATCGTCAATTTATAACAGGGTTCTTGATACAAAAGCATATAGGCCCAATTTCCATGTTTCTTTAACTTCACATTCATTGGGGGCATTTCAACAAACACGTGGCAGACGCCATATGAACGAACATTGTCACATTATCAAATGTAATAACAATAGCGTAACTAAACATACCGTCATTAGCACAACATCCATGCATAATGGTATGTGGAAATTAACATCACCACACGATTCAATATTCAACCAACACTCCAACTTGCTGGAATTGCAAGAATAGCCATAAAGATCAACACATTTCATTCATTTCTCTTGGGAATTTGACATAACGTTATAAATGAA
>CM061134.1:200172296-200197297 GCA_030789695.1 Scilla litardierei
AAGCTACAGTCAGAGCTGCAGAAAGATGGAAAACATGCAAAACGTTGCCCTGAAAATTAATTGCGACTCAACCGAGTAGCACCATACTCGGTCGAGCTATAAGCAGAGCCCAAAATGTCGAAAAGAGCCCGATGTTTCTAATTCGACTCGACCGTGTAGCTACCCCACTCGGTCGAGCTGTAGGGAGAGTCCCAAAAGTGCTAAAAGGGCACTCTGGAAAGCTTAATGGACTCGACCGAGTAGCTACCCTACTCGACCGAGTAGCTACCCTACTCGACCGAGCTGCAGGGAGAGCAAAAGAGAGCTGAAAACAACACTCTGTTTCAATTCAGCTTGACCGAGCTGAGTAAGTAGCTCGGTCGAGTACTAGGGCACAATTTCTGAACTTAAATTCTCATATTTTATATCTTTTATTACTCGACCGAGTAACTATCGCTACTCGGCCCGAGCAGCAACTTACCTAGCTGGGGCCCACAATTCAAATCAGCTCGACCCAGCTTATATTAATTCAACCCGACTCGGTTTAAACCTAATCCTAATCGAAATCAAATTCCCCCAAGTCATCCCGAGCTAAACCTAACCCTATCCCTGCTCAACCCGACCCCGCCGCCGTCGCCACCGCATGCTCCGCTCGAGCGTCGCTGCCCCCGCCATCGATCGGCCTGCTCTACCCCCATCTCTCGCTATCCTCCTATCTCTATCTCTATCTCTCTCTATCTCTCTATCCCTCACCTCGCGATGCCCTAGCTCCGGCTCTCCGCCAGAGCAGCGCCACCGGCGCTTCCCTACTCATCTCTCTATCTCTTTCCCAATCCCCTCGCCCCTTGCTCCGGTGCCATACCAGAGCTGTGCAGGCACGCCGCCCGAGCACACACCGTGCTCAGGCCAAGCAGCCATCCACCTACTTCATCCACCCCATTCCCCCCATCTCCCCCAAATTCGAATCATCCCCAACCCTAATTTTTCCTATTTTTGATCCCCAACCCGATTAATTTTCGAAATTGCCTTATACTATTTTCAGATCTTATTACAGGTACGCTTGGAGCTTCTTCGTGGATTCGAGGAGCTCGGTTTGGATCAGCTTGGTGGATAGCTTGGATTCGAGGCTTCGCACGTGCGCATTCCACTTTCGCTTTCGCAGCTACGCTCGGTGTTGGTATACTCTTTCCACACTATATTTTTATTACCCTATCATCATCGTTTGCCACTTATGCACAATGCCATCTCGCCTTAGGCCGAGGAAGCCTCCCCCGGCAAAGAGGAAGGACGCCACTGGTCCCTCCTCTTCTCGGTCAGCACGACACCCACGTCGTTCACCATCACCCACACCCGAGCCGTACTTGGATGATTCGTCGTCCTCGTTCGAGTCGTCATGATCCACTACACCCGTGCCTCTAGCCATGGAGGCCCCACTCACTCCACACACTATCACTCCACCCATCCCCACTTCCTCTCCTCCATCCCGTCCAGTTCCTCCACCACCCACCCTGAGGACGTACGATATCGTCTTCAGGGACGGCACTCACTGCGAGCGTTTCGTCGCCATGTCCCACCGTACCATTGTCCCCACCTGCTTCGCTCGCATCTCTACCCTCCAACGCCTTGGACTCCTACATGGTGTCCACAGGCTTTACCAGGTCATAGGTTTTGACTGCCTTCTCGCCACCCACGCCTGTACTTACACACGCCTCACCCTTGAGGCATTGAGCTTCATTGTCGTCACCCCTGCGGGTGATGGCATTAGCTTCCGGCTACTTGACCACGACGTAGTGGTCACGCGTGCCATGATCTGTGCCCACTTCCACTTTTCCACCATCCCTGACCGCACCCTCGCCTTTAGCCCAGACTACGAGCCCACCGTGTTCGATGCCGAGCAGTTTTGGCATCACATCACTGGTCTGCGAGGATATCTCCCTAGTCGGGTGAAATCCTCATGTATCGTCCACCCCTGTCTCTGCTAGGCCCAGCGCCACCTCTCCACCACACTTTTTTCCAGTCCAGAGGTCGGGACACTCTCCGTACCTGAGCTTTCCCATCTTATAGGGATGCCTTGACTTCTGCGCTTCCACCCTGACGGTACCCTCCACCCCTTCCTACTCTCTGATGCAGCACACTGGCTGTGTCATCGCCTTCTTCAGACCACCCACGCTGCCACTGATATCTGCTACGGCGGATTTTTCACGATTTTTGCCCAGATGCTTGGCCTTGCCCTTCATACACGTTTGGCGATTCCCACCGGGCCTACACGCTGCACCATGGATATGCTTACCTGCATACTGATTCGGGATATAAATTGCTTATTTTTCCCTCATTTATGGGCATTTTATGTGTATATCTTGTTAATATTGGCTTTAATACGTGCGTTTTTGCGATATTGTGTAATATTAAAGCCTATTCTCTTTTTATACATAAAATGTGATTTCTATGTACTAATGTTAGTTCCTCTTATTTTCCAGGATTTTTTAGAGCTTGGGTCATCTCCTCGGGTCATTTTGGGGAAGAACTCACCCGACCGGTTGACACTTCAACCGACCGGGAGGCCTTTTCGTTCCCTTTCGGCACTGCTGCTGCTTTCATTGAAAGTCTGCTATCATTCCAATGGGAGTTTGGGTGATCTCTTATTTTTCTAGCGTCGGCATCGTTGTCAGCTTTCCAACGATAGGTCGTATGCCCAAATCTGATTTTTCTACATTTTTCTGGAATTTTCTGAGCACAGCTGGGTGATGAAATTCTGGGCTGTCTGGAATTTGATTTCCACCCGATCGGGTGGGCTATCCACCCGATCAGGTGAGCCCATTTTTAGCAGTTCAGTGTCTCTGTTTGTTTCCACCCGATCGGGCGGCCCTTTTTCAGCCGTTTTATTGGGTATTTGTACCCGAACTGTTAGGATTTTGTCCGACCCGTTTAACTTGTTTCCAGACCCAGTTCTTTTTTAGAGGCCCTGTCTTATTTTTCATTGTGTGGAGGAGGCGGATGTTTGGGTATTCCTCTAAGAAAAAAGCTAGGGCTTGAGAAAGTTTGGAGATTGTTGAAAGCTCAAGGGAGAAGATCAAAGGGGAAGCTTGAGATCTTCTCAAAAGGGAGTTCTCTTGTATTTAAGTTTATATTTTCAGTTTCTCTTTGATCTTTGCTACTTGTAATAACTCTTGGATAAATCTTTTGGAATCAAAGATGGTGTCTTTGTGTATGATGAGTCGCTAATTTCCTTGTGTGTGTTTATGTTGGATTGATGTATGTTGGGCTTATATATTTCATCTCTAGCATGATTTAATCTTTCATATGTGGATGAAATCTTGAGTTAGGGTTGTTATTGGAACCACTAGTGGGAAATCCAAAGAGAGGCTCATCCTAGCGGATCCCCTCTATTGTGGTCATATTGATTGCTCTCAATGTTTGATTCATCTCTTTTATTCACCTCATGTGTTCGGTGAAATGCCATATTATCCGATCGCTCTCCCCTTAGTCGGATGAGAGGTCGTAGTGATTTGAGATGAATTTATAAGCCCGACTACACCATGAAACCATAAACACTCGCACTTCTCATCTTTGCTTGCTTTCTCGCATTTTTCTTTGCTTGCATGCTTAACGATAGTTTACATTAAAATTTTGCTTAACCAATCCTCACCCCCAAAGGGTGGTATCGCTCACATCGCTTAAGTCATTTGTGACCATTGTGGATCGTAAACAAGTTGTCCCCGTGTTCGACCCTAGGCTCACTAGGAATTTTACTACTTGACGACCTCCTATACTTGGGAGTTAGCACGTGCAATCTTTTGCACACACCAAGTTTTTGGCGCCGATGTCGGAGACAACGGTTTTACCATCAACAATTTCGTCGCTTTTAGCTTTGCTTTGTGACTATATCATCTTTTCGTATATATTCGTATATAAGTTTTGCTTTGTTTGTTTTCGCTTTTTCTTCGCACACAATAGATTGCTGGGTTAGTTTATGTGGTTTCGAACACTTCGAACACGTAGATTAACACGCACACACGTCATGGCGGAAGAAAATGTGAACAATGATGATATTATCAACCATGACACTAATTCTCAAGCCGACGTTGTAGTGCCCTGTGAAGCTACTGCACATGTACTAGAGGGGGGTGAATAGTACTTTAAAATAATCAAGATAGTTATTCCTAATTATTGTGCAAGAAACAAATGACAATGCGGAATAATCAACAATCAACAAGAATTAGCAAATGCAAACGAAGCATGTAACGGGTTCGGATCCACCCAAGTTTCCCCGACTTGTTCCCGGTGATCCTACGTCCCAACCACCCGGATCCCCTCCGGATACTTGAGTTAGAAACCCTAACTCAAGATTTAGCACTATGAAATTCTTGTGAAAAACCTTCACAAGACCAAATCATACAAATGACATGTGACTCCCACAAACCGGGATCACACCCTTCTCTCGCAACCGAGAGAACAATTCGCAATAACAAAGTAAATGAAACACTTACCACAAAATCATATGCCTTGAGTATACTTACCAAATTAGGGCAAGGATGGATTTTGAGGAGGAAGATGTCACCAAACCCTAGCTCCAAGAAGATGACCAGCAATGGAGGCCTAGGGTGGAGATGTTGACCTTGATTCAAGCTCCTTGTCTTGGAATGCTCACAATGGAGAGAATCTCTCTTGAGGAATTTGGCTCAAAGAGTGAAGGGAGAGATTCTTGTGAGGGAGAGAGAGCTTTGAATTAGCTTGAGAAAACTCTTCTCTTAGGTCTGAAATAACTTGGATAATGGACCTCTAACCTTGCCTCAAACGAATCAGGTTTGTATTTATAGAGGTAAGAAAAATCGTGCTCAAAAGATTCCCAACGGTCATATTTCTGAAGCAGTTAGTCGGCCTAAGAAGGATCACTGACCGACTAGATTGGCAACTAGTCGGTCGGTGATTCTTCATGAACCGACTAACAGGCATACAACCAAACGAGAAAGTTCCAGGCAACATGAACTAGTCGGTCTAAGAAGACTTGCCAACCGACTAGTTTCTCAACTAGTCGGTCGGTGAGTGTTCTTTAACCGACTAACAGATGAAATAGGAAAGGCTGGATACAAGTTGAACTAGTCGGTCTAAGAACAAATGCTGACCGACTAGTTTATCAACTAGTCGGTCGACAAACGTTCTTTGACCGACTAACGATAAACAGTAACTTAGGCTGTACAGGGAAAGCTCAACTAGTCGGTCTAAGAAGGATTTCTAACCGACTAGATCGTCATCTAGTCGGTCGGTGACTCTTCTTTGACCGACTAATTGATCAACAGGGAAAGAGCTGAAATGAGCAAGGGCATCTAGTCGGTTCATGAAGAGTTGTTGACCGACTAGATCGTCATCTAGTCGGTTGGTACTTCTTCTTGAACCAACTAAGATGCACTAGAAGCCGAGGGAAGAAGCGATAGGCTTCGGGAAAGTTTCTAATGGCTTCTATGATAATCCTAGCTCTAAGATATGAGCGAAATAAAAATAATAAAGTAAGTCCTACTCAAGGCTTAACATTCTAATCTATGAAGCTAGAAGACAATAAATAATACATGACGAACCGTCTTCGAAGCTTCAATATTCATTCTTCTTGACTTCAATATTGCTCTTAGAGCTTCAACGAAGCTTCAGGCACACGATCACGCGTATTGAGAAGTCTTGAGACGTCGCTTTTGATATACGTATTCTTTTGGCGACGATCTCCATAACTGCGCTCACAAACAGTTAGTACACGATATTTATGTTTGCTCATCATCCAAAACCAAATCCGGGGAATCAATACTCAACATTCTCCCCCTTTTTGGTGATGACAAACCAACATAAATAATAATCAATAATAATGATTCAAATGAAATTTACTTACTCCCCCTGCATTGATGACACGTTAGTTCTGTATTCAATAATATTCATACGCATCAAGCAGACAAGGGAAATATAAAATATGAATCCTATTATCGCAATTTAGGATCTAAATCCATTTTATATCTTAACTCCCCCTGAATCTAACATATCGAATTAGATTCATGGTAAATTGCTTTGATATCAATTAGCACATTGTCATTATTAATTCTCTCCCCCTTTGGCATTAGCAAAAAGAGCGGGAGGAGATCAACGACAAGATTACAATGGCTAAGAAATTAAAGCAAGAGAGTCTAAGAATACGACCACGGTCCAAATGACACCAAAGTAAAATATCAAATGTAAAATACCGAAGAAAATCAAAGCGTGCCAACTTGACCATAGTCGAAAATCGAAAAACAAAACAATCAAGCCATAGGCGAAACTTGAAATACGAAATCATTAAGCCATAGACGAAAATCGAAATACGAAATCATCAAGCCATAGGCGAAAATCGAAATACGAAATCATCAAGCCATAGGCGAAAATCGAAATCTCCAAAAATCAAATTAATTTCACTTATTGAGTTATGGAACATACTCTCCAATATCAACATTCTTAGTTAAATAGTGCATGGAAAACAATTCTATGTTTCCATAGAAAGAATTTCTATTTAACCAAGTTAATCGTCGAGCGACGAAATCAACATCAGAGACAAAAATCCAATGTGAAAACCAAAAGTAGCAAATATGATACCAAGAGTAACATGCAAAAGTGTTATGCCAAACATAGATAGAACATCATAACTCTATGGCATACACAATTCTAGCATACTAATTTAAACAAAATGATACCAATGTAGATATTCTAACAATGCATGCAATCAACACACATGGATACCAAATGTATATCAAGTGTAATAAGATACTTACAACATTAAGCTCCCCCTACTTTGGTGCATCACTTAAGCACCATCAACTCCATTTGAATGAAAATCCTTTGCAAATCTAGGAGTTGGTAGGGTTGGTATCCCATGATGGATTGAACCTAGAAAATATCATTTTGGTATCCAAAAATCTTTTTAGATCCTATGGGTTAGGCAATAAATTTAGCGAACTAAATTCAAATTAAATGTAACCCATATCCTAACTAAATTCAAATTCAATATGAATTTAGGTTTCAAATTAACATGCACATCGACGATTAATATGCAAATAAAAAATAAACCAATTCTTACCACAATTACGTTGGTACCCATAAAATGAAATTAAACTTATGGTACCAAGCAATGAAGGGTCAAAGGAAACTAACACTTCAGAAACCAAGTCCACGAGGACCGTGATTTCCCAACATAATCATCATTCAAAATAATATCATTAATAAATGATTGTACATACATATCCTTATTATACATGCTTGTGTTCTTCGGACCCCAAATAGTGTATGTCTTGGGAGTCCTAATCCTATTGGGAACATGCATACGTTGTTGATTTCTATGTGATGCATGTCGTGGATAAGCATATGGCATATGATGAATGGTGCATGATGATAATTATTCATATGAGAATGTGAATGAACATATGCATGTGGTGGAACACGTGCATGAGTGTGTCTCTCATGGTGTGCACGTGCTCGTGGATGCAGAGCATATAAATCATCATACGTGCTAACATGTGGAGTAGGATGTGTGTTCCTACGTGGCATGGCATACATGAAAGCATGACCCCTCTTTGGAGGTCAACCCAAAGTGGGTTTCTTTCCAAATGGGGGTGTGTACCTAGCGGAAGCACCATTGATAGAAGAACTACCAATGAAGTGTTTACTTCCACTAGTAGAAGCTTCGAAAGATGGCCTAACAAAGGTCGTGGCCGATTTGGATGAGTCTCCCATCTTACACCCCAAGCCAATGTGGTGATTGGCCGGAAGTAAGTCATTTAGGATATTATCCAAATGGCCCTTACCTTTATTGAATTCATGAATTCGGCCTAATGTGCTCTCATACTTCTCGGTGAGAGAATGCATCGAAGCATCCAAGGTGGACACTTGCGATGTGAGTGCACAAACACGTGATTTGAGATTTTTATTCTCAATACTCAAAGTTGAGTTTTGAGACGTCAAATCCGCTATCACATGTTCATCCGAGTCCTCGATATGAACATGCTCAAGTTGAGATTTGAGATTTACAATCTCATTTCTCAACCATTCAACAACGGTGTCGTTGTTGACGATGATAGGTTTAGGGGAGGTTTTAAGACTTTCTAACTCATTTTTAGTCTTAATAAATCTAGTAGCCAAATTAGAAAACTTATTCCAAAGTTGTTCATTAGCTATTCTAAATTCTTCCTTTGTTACCTCACCGCCTTCATCCTCGCTTTCATTCCCGCTTTCATCGGAGGAGGCCTCTTGTTCACGTTTCTCTTTTCCCATGAAGCACGCGTGTGCTTTCTCCACTCTTTCATCGTCCGACTCTCCACTTGAGGAGTCCTCTTCGGAGTCGGTGAAAGTGCCTACAAGTCCTTTCTTGTGCCTTCTCGACTTGTCGTGCTTGGAAGCCTTCCACTTCTCCTTGTGTTTATTTAGAGGACAATCCGGCTTGATGTGTCCTGGCTTGTTGCATTTATAACACACGGGAGTAGAAGCATTAGTCGAAATAAATTTTGATTTACTCTTCAACTTACCTTGCCGGAAGAATCGGTCGAACTTCTTTGCCATATCGACCAAAGCTTCCAAGTCCAACTCTTCTTCCGATTCTTCTTCCGATTCTTCATCATCGGTAGATGGAGCGGCCTTGTACGCAATCGCCTTTTTCTTTGGCTCGTCTTGCTTCAAGTACGACTTCATCTTTTCTTTCATCATGAGCTTACTGTCCTTGCGTACCTCATAAGACATCAAGGTACCCATTAGTTGTGTGACAGTATACTTACTCATATCATTACCTTCCTCGATGGCGAAGGTACGCTTTTCCCAACAAGAAGGACGTCCATCGATGATCTTTGAGACTTTCTCCTTTTGGGTGTAGGTTTTCCCAAGAGCCTCCAATTCGTTGGTAATGTCAACGAATCGAGCATAATACTCTTTCATCTTCTCACCTTGTTGCATATGAAATAATTCGAAATCTTTATTTACAACAACAAGTTTAGAGTCTCTTACCCTACTCGTTCCTTCATGCAAGATGAGGAGGGAGTTTCATATTTGATATGCACTCTTACATGTGTATATCTTATTGAAGTCTTCGGGCTCCAATGCGCATTGCAAGGCATTCATTGCCTTGGCATTGCTTACCTCCGCGGTGACCTCCGCGGGAGTCCACTTCGCGAAATCTTCTTCTTCAGGCTCGACATACTCCTTCATCATGGCTCTCCAAAGTGAAGCGCTCCGGAGGAACATTTCCATCCGGCATTTCCAGTACCCGTAATTGGTACCATTGAAGGAGGGAGGCCTAGTTGAGGATTGCCCTTCCAAAACTGAAGAAGCTCCTTGACGATCCTTGAAGACGCCGTAGTCGTTGTTTGTCATAGCTTTAACCTTGGCTCTGATACCAATTGTAGTGCCCTGTGAAGCTACTGCACATGTACTAGAGGGGGGGTGAATAGTAATTTAAAATAATCAAGATAGTTATTCCTAATTATTGTGTAAGAAACAAACGAAAATGCGGAATAAACAACAATCAACAAGAATTAGCAAACTCAAACAAAGCATGTAACGGGTTCGGACCCACCCAAGTCTCCCTGACTTGTTCCCGGTGATCCCCAACCACCCGGATCCCCTCCGGATACTTGAGTTAGAAACCCTAACTCAAGATTTAGCACTATGAAATTCTTGTGAAAAACCTTCACAAGACCAAATCATACAAATGACATGTGACTCCCACAAACCGGGATCACACCCTTCTCTCACAACCGAGAGAACAATTCGCAATAACAAAGTAAATGAAACACTTACCACAAAATCCTATGTCTTGAGTATACTTACCAAATTAGGGCAAGGAGGGATTTTGAGGAGGAAGATGTCACCAAACCCTAGCTCCAAGAAGATGACCAGCAATGGAGGCCTAGGGTGGAGATGTTGACCTTGATTCAAGCTCCTTGTCTTGGAATGCTCACAATGGAGAGAATCTCTCTTGAGGAATTTGGCTCAAAGAGTGAAGGGAGAGATTCTTGTGAGGGAGAGAGCGCTTTGAATTAGCTTGAGAAAACTCTTCTCTTAGGTCTGAAATAACTTGGATAATGGACCTCTAACCTTGCCTCAAACAAATCAGGTTTGTATTTATAGAGGCAAGAAAAATCGTGCTCAAAAGATTCCCAACAGTCATATTTCTGAAGCAGTTAGTCGGTCTAAGAAGGATCACTAACTGACTAGATTGGCAACTAGTCGGTCGGTGATTCTTCATGAACCGACTAACAGGCATACAGCCAAACGAGAAATTTCCTGGCAACATGAACTAGTCGGTCTAAGAAGACTTGCCAACCGACTAGTTTCTCAACTAGTCGGTCGGTGAGTGTTTTTTGACCGACTAACAGATGAAATAGGAAAGGCTGGATACAAGTTGAACTAGTCGGTCTAAGAACAAATGCTGACCGACTAGTTTATCAACTAGTCGATCGACAAACGTTCTTTGACCGACTAACGATAAACAGTAACTTAGGCTGTACAGGGAAAGCTCAACTAGTCGGTCTAAGAAGGATTCCTAACCGACTAGATCGTCATCTAGTCAGTCGGTGACTCTTCTTTGACCGACTAATTGATCAACAGGGAAAGAGCTGAAATGAGCAAGGACATCTAGTCGGTTCATGAAGAGTTGTCGACCGACTAGATCGTCATCTAGTCAGTTGGTACTTCTTCTTGAACCAACTAAGATGCACTAGAAGCCGAGGGAAGAAGCGATAGGCTTCGGGAAAGTTTCTAATGGCTTCTATGATAATCCTAGCTCTAAGATATGAGCGAAATGAAGATAATAAAGTAAGTCCTATTCAAGGCTTAACATTCTAATCTATGAAGCTAGAAGACAATAAATAATATATGACGAACCGTCTTCGAAGCTTCAATATTCATTCTTCTTGACTTCAATATTGCTCCTAGAGCTTCAAAGAAGCTTCAGGCACACGATCACGCGTATTGAGAAATCTTGAGACGTCGCTTTTGATATACGTATTCTTTTGGCGATGATCTCCATAACTGCGCTCAGAAACAGTTAGTACACGATATTTATATTTGCTCATCATCCAAAACCAAATCCGGGGAATCAATACTCAACAGACGTCCCTAGGTCCTTGAGGGATCTTTTGAGACCCACGAGGTCTAGCTCGGCTTCATGCTTTGTGTTGCCTACGTACGCAAATTCCTTTAACTTTAAACCCGGGGTAATTCAGCTCCTCCCCACTTTCCATGGGTTTGAGAGGGAAAACCCATATCTTCACATAAAGGAATTTGAAGATGTATGTACCACATGTTTTGATGGGAAAACAAGTGCCGACACGATATACTTGAAGTTATTCCCTTTTTCTCTCAAAGATAAAGCCAAGAATTGGCGTAATGCTTTACCACCGCGCTCAATTACATCATGGTTACAATTTCAAGCAGAATTTCTAAAGAAATTTTTGCCCTTGCACAGGACACAAGGATTGAAGAAGCAAATCATGAGCTTTGTCCAACGCGCCAACGAAACATTTTACCAAACTTGGGAGAGGCTAAAGGAACTTCTACTCTCATGTCCACACCACGGATTCGAGAAATGACAAGTCATCGGTTTCTTCTATGAAGGACTCCTACCAACGTCAAAGAAATTTGTGGAGACAATGTGCAATGGGAAATTTTTCGATAAGGAGCCGGATGATGCGTGGAATTATTTGGAGATGGTGGCGGAGAATGCACAAATGTGGGACACGACTTCGGACTTTGATAGAGGCAACTCCTCTTCGTCACAACCAACTCGTGGTGGTTTACATACGTTGAAGACCGATGATGCTATGGAAACTCGGTTAGAAGCTATGCAAAAGAAGATCCAAGCCATGGAGTTGAGGGCGGTGAAGAATGTGGCTACGGAACAAAGTTGTGCCATTTGCGAGACCACGGGGCACGATACTTCCAATTGCCCCCATCATTCCCACAATGAAGGAGGTGTTGAGAGGACCAAATGCTGAGGTGAATCAAGTGTTTGGACAAAACTTCAACCCCAACTCGTATAACCAAAGTTGGAAGAATCGTCCCAACTTGAGTTGGAGGCTAACACACCCGCAATCTACACCCGTAATCTACAAGAATTAATCCCAAAAATTCCTACCAGAAAAATCGCCCAAGCTCTCCCCAAAAAAAATTCTCAAAAACAAAAGCTAGCATGCACCCCTAAGCCAAGCCCGCAATCGTGAGCTTCACTGCTGCCCAAATCGTGTGCATCGCACGTTTCAAAAATCTTTCCAAAAATGCCCTGGGAAGTGCCGACCGAGCATGTGACTCGGTCCGAGTAGCGTGGCTCGGTCAGTGGCTCGGTTCGCATAGACAAGCTACTCGACCGCTCGGAGATCTGAAAATCGACCAACCTGGACCGAGTAGTCTCTGCTCGGTCCGAGTAGTCGGCTCGGTTTGGTACTCGGACGCTGCTCAGGCGCCTACTCGGGCAGTGTAATATTGGGCTGCTCGACCGAGCAGATGAGCTGCTCGGTCCGAGTCAGCCCGTATCCGCTGCTTCATCAAGATGATATGACTCGGTCCGAGTAGAAAGCTACTTGGGCTGAGTATTTTCTGGGAAACATATGCTGCATCATCCTGGCTTCTCTCTTTGCTCTCTTTCTCCTTTCTCTCCTCCAACGGCTCCGAAGACACGATGAACTCCTGCAGAGCCCTGCTAACAAGCTCATGAGCACGTCGGATGTGCCCATACTCAAGCGGGGGACCAAATCGATCCAAAATCTTTGAAAACTCAAAATATACTACGAAACTCGAAACATCGTCAGAAATACCAAAATCACAGTGAAAAGTGGGATTTGGACACGGAAATGCTATGAAATGCGATGGGATAATGATATAGAAATGATATAAAATATGAACACATCAAAATCTCCCAAGCTTACCTCTTATTCGTCCTCGAGGAAGACGAATAATCGGTACGCCGGGAGGAAAACAAAATGAAAATAAGAAAAAATGAAAATAAAGAGGAAGGAAAAACAAAAAGAGAGAGGTAAGAGGAAAGTGCTAAGGACGGTCGGTCAGATCTCAGGCTTAAAAAGTCTATCACGATGCTCTGTGTGCTAAACATACATGCTATTTGTAATATCATATGACATGCAATAAAGGCAAAGAACATGGATCTACTGAAATAACACCGTCAAATCATATCAATCTCATGCAATCCCTAGAGTCTAGTATAAAGAGTTGGCAACGCCCTTTCAATCACAGATACACAAGGAGTACAAAAGATTCATACAGCATGCAATAAAGAATAGGAAAGATCATGTCATTCAGATATTCAATTAGATACATGAAAAATCTCCAAAACTAAAATAATTCGTAAAGTTTGGATTTTATAGAATCTCCCCAATGTGCACCGTCTCCACTCTAATGTCAAGCTCACTCGTATGATCAGTTGGTTTACCCCCCCAAGCTTAGCTTGAGGCATCGCATCAATGAAAATGATATGGAATGTAATTTTTCTTCCCAGAATAATTAATAGCTTCTAATGAAAGGAAATAAAAACGTATTTATTCATTTTCTTTCTCTTTTTTTTCTTTTCTTTTTTTAAGAAATGAATATATACATATATTTTTAATCTTTTTTTCATTTTTTTTTCATTTTCATTTAGAAGCTATTCTTTTTCTTTTCATATTTGGGAAGTGGGATGCAGTAAAGTAGCTATGGGGGTGTAACCAACTGATATATAGAGATAAAATAGATATGTGGAGAATGAAGATAATGTGACTCTCGGTTCACTCATAAAATGGTGCACATCAGTTTGATAAAATAAAACCCTAACTAAACTCATATATAGCAGGGATATTTTCACTTTTCTAATTAAATACTGAAAATGGCATGCGGTAATAATCACATCATCAGCAGGCATGCAAACAGAAGTGAATAAGATAAGAAAGCAGGTGATTTAAGTGTTCTAGTGATACGTGAACCTGGGTGTGTTTCCCAACATAAATCATACTAAATACTAGTTAATGCAATTGACTTTCAATTCATTTCAGGTATTACATCAGATAGATCATCAATAGAAGAGCATGCATATATATAGTAAAACTGAAATTAACTCTAATAGCATGCCAAAGATATGAGCATCACAAAACTAATAAAGCCTAGAGAGATATCATCATGTGGACCATCCTTAGCAAAAATAAAAAGAAACAGAGAAAAAAGGGAAAATAAATAAAAAGAGATGCATGCATGGAGAAAAACAGAAATATGATGCAAAATGAGAAAAAATAAAACGAGGCGGGAAAAAGGTGAAAAGTAAAATAAAAACTGAAAAATAAGGGAGGAAGATGTGAAAATAAAAATAAAAATAAAGCGGGAGCGCTCATCCCCCAAGCTAAACCTAGCAGTGTCCTCACTGCTAAGAAAAAGCCCGTCAGCGGGAGATGATGCTTAAGGGGTGGTGTGGTAGGGGAAATAAAATAAAAACCATGTAATAAAAGAAAAATAAAACATAAAAATATGCTATGATGCAATGCAATATGAGAGATGTTGCATGCGTGGGTGTATCCTCCCCCAAGCTGTCTAAAAGTAGGGCCCCGAAAAGACAGATGGGCACAATAGGTATAGGGGAGGCAAAGGCTCGGGTGGAATATATCAAGCAGAGGCACCACCCTCTGGGGGTGGTGATGGGTCCCTCTGCTGTGGCCCGGGGCAGTGGGTGGTGGCAGGTCTGGTCGAAACTCGTGCGGGGGGGTCGGTACGAATGTGACGCATGAGGCTCTAAATGAAAGGTAGGTCACGCTCGACCACCTCTTGAGTTACCTTACCACCATAATATCCTGCTAGTAGGATCATGGCGCCAAAGCGGTCTTCTTGATCATCGTCGCGAAATGTAACCTCGTATTCTGCGTCTCCTATGTAAAGGGGCCCGGAGTGGCGTGGGGCGGAAGGGAGCACAGGGGTGGTGGTGGACGAATCGGCGGTAGTGGTGGCTCGGGTGGGAGAGCGTGTGCGACGTGTGTGTCGGGTAGGCCTAGGGTTGGATGTGCCGGTGTTGGCAGGTCTAGCACGGCGTGGAGGCATTCTGTAGGAGGAGGAGAATAATGATGTAATATGTAAGGCAGATGTGGGACGAGTTTACCGACTTGAAAAAGATGGCGTTTTGTTTCGGTGTCATGGTTGCTGCCGATCCGGATTATCCCCAAGCTTTTCAAAGATGTATCCTTTGTCGTTTAGTAATTCAGACCTGGAAGAGAAACAGGGAGGATGTCAGTATTTTCAGACAAGGGAAACAACGGATTCAATTTGTAAAAAGTGCTTGGTTGGAGGGTTTGGCCGAGTGAAGGGGGTGTCTTCGATTTGGAAACGGCGTTTAAATGAGTGCAAATGGGCCGGTCGAAGAGGCATAGCGACCCGGTTAGTAGCAAAGCATGACTCGGACCGAGTAAATAAGTTGCTCGGTCGGGTGAGTTAGAGGTGGGAATGACTCGGTCCGAGTCAGATATTGCTCGGGCCGAGTTGAAATTACTCTGTCCGGGTCGACAGAGCGACATTTTATTCTCAATTCTAGACCCTATAAAACTCGACCGAGCAGAACGATGCTCGGTCTGAGTCAAATCTTGCTCGGGCCGAGTCGAAAATACTCTGACCGGGTCGACGGAGTGACGTTTTCTCCTCAGATTCCTCAGCCTATAAAACTCGACCGAGTTCATAGATGCTCGGGCCGAGTCAATTTCAGCTCGCGCCGAGCACGAACTTACTCGGACCGAGCTAACATTGCAGTATTCCATCTCATCTCTCTGTGTCTGTATCACTCGACCGAGCAGTCTGGCTGCTCGGTCGAGTCGCCTTTGCTCTTTTCTGCCCCAAATTCCTGGGCAATCTCCTGCTGCATCCCACCTTCCTCCTACTGACTTGCGCTTGTATACAACCTGCACAAACTAGGAATTCATCAATTCTCGGACTGTATTCAAGATTTTATTTCTAAAATATGTAAAAATAAGAGTAAGAAACAGAAAAAGGAGAAATTGGGCTGCCTCTCAATAAGCGCTCGTTTATAGTCTTGAGCTCGACTCCCCTTAGTTTATCAGTTGGCGTTGGGGAATCCCTCGAGGAAGAAAGTCTCCTCCGGTCCTATAGGTTCTCCGGCTATGTAGGGTTTAATTCTTTGACCGTTGACTTTGAAATTTCCAATTTTTTTCCTCGAGCTCAACAACGCCTCCTGGGGAAAGCTTACTATCTTGTAGGGGCCGGACCACCTCGACTTTAGTTTCTCAGGGAAGAGGCATAATCTTGAGTTATATAGACGTACTTGGTCACCGACATCATGGCGAACAACCGTAATATTTCTATCATGATAAGCCTTTGTCCTCTCCTTGTATATCTTCACGTTTTCATAAGCATGACACCGAATTTCATCCAGCTCATTACAATGAAGGGCTCGTCAGGTGGCGGCGCTTTGATAGTCAAAATTCATTTTCTTTATCGCCCAATATGCTCTATGCTCCAATTCTACCGGAAGGTGACAAGCTTTTCCACATACCATCATGTATGGAGTCGTGTCGATGGGGGTTTTGAACGCAGTGCGGTAGGCCCAAAGGGCGTCGCCCAACTTGTGCGACCAATATTTTCTTGAGGCACTGACTGTTTTTTCCAGGATGTTTTTTATCTCCCTATTAGATACTTCCACTTGGCCGCTGGTCTGAGGGTGGTAGGCAAGGGCGACCTTGTGATGAACCCCATACTTTTTCAGCATCGCCTCGAATTTTCTTTCGATGAAATGACTCCCTCTGTCACTTATAATCGTCCAAGGGACTCCGAAGCGAGGGAAGATAGTATTCTTGAAAATTTTGGCTACTATCCTCACGTCATTTTTCGGGGTGGATATGGCTTCCACCCACTTCGAGACATAATCAAGGGCAACCATGATATACTTGTTGCCGTTACTCGATGGGAAAGGCCCCATGAAATCGATGCCCCAGTAGTCAAATAGCTCTATCTCTAAGATGTCGTGGAGACGCCCCATGAAAATTTTGTGATATTCCCAGTCCTCTGGCATCTGTCGCACTTCCTTGTGTATCCGTTAGCGTCCCTGAATATAGTAGGCCAGTAGAAGCCACTTTGAAGAATTTTCGCCGTGGTCTTGGTGACCGCTGCGTGCCCACCACATGGCTGATCCTGGCAATGCAACATGATGGAAGTTGCTTCTTCTTTTGGGATACATCGTCTGATGATCCTGTCGGCTCACGTCCTGAACAAATATGGGTCGTCCCAGAAGTAGCTTTTTGCATCATGTAGGAACTTCCTCCTTGAATAAGTTGCCAACCCATGCGAAACTATCCCACTCACCAAATAATTCACTATGTCGGCGTACCAGGGGGCTTCAGAGGTATCTGTCACAAAAAGTTGTTCACCGGTGAACGAATTGTCAATCGGTAAGCTGTTGTCCCCGTGCCTCTGAATCAATCGCGACAAATGGTCTGCCACCACGTTTTCTGCTCCCTTCGTGTCCTTGATCTCGATGTCAAATTCCTGGAGCAGAAGGATCCACCGTATTAGACGTGGTTTGGCATCCTTCTTGCTTAGCAGATATTTCAATGCCGCGTGGTCCGTGTGGATGATCATCTTGGACCCCAGAAGGTAGGATCTGAACTTCTCTATAGAATAGACTACGGCTAGCAGCTCTTTCTCCGTGGTAGTGTAATTCTTTTGAGCGTTGTCTAGGGTTTTGCTAGTGTAGTATATAGCATGGAGCTTCCCTTCCTTTCTTTGGCCAAGCACAACTCCCACTGCTTGGTCACTAGAATCACACATAAGCTCAAACGACAGAGTCCAGTCTGGCGGCTGTATAATCGACGCCGAGATGAGAGCTTTCTTTAGCCTGTTGAAAGCTAGCAAACAAGCATCAGTAAACACAAAGGGAGCGTCCTTACCTAGGAGCTCCGTGAGAGGGCGAGCAATATTGGAAAAACCTTTTATAAAACGTTGGTAAAAACCGGCGTGCCCCAGAAAACCACGGATATGTAATGCCCTGCGTAGCTACTGCACAAGTACTAGAGGGGGGGTGAATAGTACTTTAAAATAATCAAGAGTGTTATTCCTAATTATTGTGCAAAACACAAACAACAAAACGGAATAACTACAAACAACAAGAATTAAACAACGCAAACAATACGATATAACGGGTTCGGATCCACCCAAGTCTCCCCGACTTGTTTTCGGTGATCCTACGTCCCAACCACCCGGATCCCCTCCGGATACTTGAGTTAGAAACCACTAACCCAAGATTTCCTTTAGCCCATGACCGGCGCCCCGTTTACGGTATGGGCGCGGTGTCGTTTTACCGCAAGTGCACGGTTAGTGTAGGGTGCGGGTTTATCGAACTCAGGGAGGTGGATGGCTTGAGTGGCTACTAGCCTCGCCTAGGTCGTGTGCTAGCTACGCGGATGATATGGGTGGAAGTGTAGAAATAAAGGAAAGAAATGAAAAATACAAGAAATGAATCCCCGCTAACACGGGCTAGAGCACTCATGACACTTGGCATTTGACTTGACCCAGGGTGAGACATTGCCCCAAAAGGTGGTACCTAGCGTCCATGGCCCGATATTCCGGTCGATGCCAAGCACGCTAGGCCTACCCGGTTCCGAACGATGGGCATTCCCATGTCCATTAACACCTTCCGCAACCGGGAGCATTAAGGCCACAATGATATCTCCCAACACTTCGTCCTGCCGCTCCCGCGCGCGAGGACTCGATGTCAACGCTCGGGGCGTGAGCTATGGCTAGGGAGTCAACCGCCAAGTTTATTCCCCCTTGGCCCGACGGTCAAAGGCGGTCTTTCTCCCGCCGATGACAATAAAACACCCCCGCGTAACCCTAATGGCCAAATAGGTTAAATGTGATTTCTAGCAATACATCGAAGCAGATCTTGACAGGACAAGCACCGGACCCCAATCCCCAACACATCTAGTGTGTCGCCATACGAATTGGACCCAGATTGCTAGAAATCCCCATTGACGCATTTCATCGAACACATGCCATGCAACCAAGTCAAATGAAACAACCAAGCATCAATCCTACCCTACCCCGTATTAGGGTTCATCAATACTACTCAATGATGAAAAACATATAAACCAACAACACAAAAGGCATACAAACATTCATCATCAAGAAAACTTAACACAATACAAAACAATGGAGAAAGAGAGAAGAAAATACTTATCTCCGTTTGAATCCAACGATCCAATACAAGATTTATTAACCAAAAGCCCTAATATAAACTACCCTAGAACTCACAAGAGAAGGGGGGGCAAAAAGCCCTAAAAACTCCAGGAGATCCCCCTCAAGTCGGCCAGCCTCGTGTATTTATAGCCCCACTTCGAAACCCTAATGGTTCGGGTCCAAACCCGCAGGAAAAACGCCACCCGATCGGTTGACAAGTCAACCGATCGGGTGATCTGTTACAAATAATAAATAGAAAACGGCGGAGTTTCACCCGATCATATGAACCGGTCGGTTGAGTTCTTGGAGTGACCGGTTGGATCTTGGCGCCATCGGGTGAAGGGATCGGTTGGGTGCCCGTGTCTCGGCTCCTCAGCATCAGCTACAGATGAACCGATCGGGTGAGAGTCACCCGATCGGTTGGAATTTGGCTTGAAAAGACAGAGAATCAGCCCCGTTGAACCGGCCTGTGAACCGGTCGGGTGACTTCCACTTTAGCTCCGGCTGAGACCGGGTGGTGCACGCGTGCATCACCCGATCGGTTGGAGATGACCAACCGACCGGGTGAGGGGCTGAAAGATGTAATCTTCGTCGTTTGACCCCCTGGATCACGCGTGACTCGTCCCGTTGCTCCGGGGACTTGAGATATCGTCGTTAAACGTCCCCTACGCGGGCAATCTCCTGCAAACATGGAGAAACAAAGAAAAGTGAAAGAAAACGAGAAAATACGAGAAAACAAATAAAAGACGGCGGAAAATACGGAGAAACACGGAAGAAAACGCGCGCAAATATATGAAATATAAACGCACGTCAAAATCCCCCAAGCTGAACTCTTCCTCGTCCTCGAGGAAGACGAGTGAGAGTAGGAGCTCGGAGGGAGAAAATAGAGAGAAGGAGAGAAAAAGAGAACTCTATATCCTAGATCGCCCATAAGGGCCAACAAAATCAAACACGCCACACGAAGCAAGCATACGACAAAACACAACACTAAACCAAGGAATGTGAGTCCAAACAAGTGTCGTGGGCCCACGCGGTGAAGCGCGAGTGAGCGTGGTCGTGTGCTAGCAAACGGTATCACTATCTACATTGTGCAATAAAGCTCGATATACACAAATCCAAGATATGACCCAAATATCGATTCGAATTGAATTAAGCAGTGAATATATGGTTCAAGCATGTATGAGAATAGAGAGAGAATCGAAACATATCATGCGTCAGGGACTCCACAACTAGGGTTAAGGAAATCACCACACTATAGCCTAGATAATAGCTAAAAAGTTCCTAAGCCAAGTGTTTTCGAAAACGATGGGGGTTGAGATGATGTGGAGTAGAACACTCTGTGCAAATTCTCACCTTCCCCTTATTCACGGCAAGTAGGAAAATATTCACACTGGAATTTTTTTTGGGTTTTGGGTATTTGTATTTTTTTTTCTTTTCTTTTCTCATCTTTTTGGGTTTTTCTTTTCTTTTCTCCTCTTTTTGGATTTTTGGGAATTGGGATATTTACATGTGTACTCTCCCAAGTGGGAGAACGGTACACGATGAGGGGATTTGCACCAAGTAAAATAAAAATGAAATCGGATTCTAAATACTTGGGCAAAGGAGATATTTCTTGCTAATCAGAGCATAGGCTAAATGGGTTATCCTAGTCCTTGTTTGTGGAATCCTGACACATGCGAATTGAAACATACGATATAAACATATAACATGCATATAGAAGCAGACAGTAGAAGCAAATACCGCATATTCAAATCGAAGCATGATAATCTAGGGGTCAACCAAGGATAGGTATATAAATCAACATCACAAAGTAGAAGCACACAATAAGCTAGTCACGACACACGACTCACAAAAAGCTAAGTGGACCCACGATGCATGAAATGCAAGAGGACTCGATATCCTAGGGTTAGTGAATGTGATTATCGATGCCATGCTAGGTGTGTGTGATTTTGTGGCGAATCATCATAGGGTTCATCTCTAGGAGAAAGAGATAAAAAGAAGAAAAGAAAAAGAAAAAGAAAAACACGGAGAAAAACGACTCAAATAATGAAGAAAAAGAGACAAATGACGCACGAAGTGCGACTCCCCCAAGCTGAAACTTGCATTGTCCTCAATGCAATAGTAGTGAATACGGGAGGGCAATGAAAATGTAGGGGAGTTACGCACCGACACAAAAAATGAAAAACACGAAAAATACACGAATGAAACAGGAAAATAAAGAAAAAGAAACATACAGAATAATAGATATAAAACACGACAAAATAACACCTAGACACAGACACACAACAACGACACACAAAAACATGCACACAAAAGTCGATTTCCCCCAAGCTGAACATGACAATGCTAGCAAAATGATATGATCAATGTGATGCAGAAATATGCTAGGGGAAAATCGGAAAAGAAAGAAATCAGAATGCAGGAGAGACAGTCTGCTCGTTCTCCTCAGAAGAGGATGTGGGGTGAAATGATAGAAGGGCACGACATGAAGGGTTATTATGATGCAAAAGCAAACCCTAGATACGCTCCCCTCGCTAATGAGAGGAGACGAGATTATTCAAATCTAAACTAGAAAGCGGTAAATATTTACACTACTGGATTAGGATACACCTGAGCATAGGCTGATCCAAGATCTGAAGTGGGGCAGGTAGCTGCTCTAAATGCTCCTTCTGTGGCTCCGCCAGAAGCGCTGTGCCACGTGTGCCAATGGACCCAAGCAATGCACCTCCAAGCATCCCTCGTAGGTGTCCACCTGTGACCTGCAAAGGACGAGGTGCATTAGTCCATGGCAAGAAATTATTTCCCAAAATAAATGTATCCCAGAGATAATCGTCAACATGAGATGGAAAAATAATAAAAGGGTGACGAATACTCCCTGAGAATGGGTCGCTATCCTCTGTACTAGCGATGACCAAATCCTCGCTCTCCATGAGAAGTGGCTCTCCAGGTAGTGACGCACCGCAGCATACCTCAAGGGAAGTAGATCCTGTGTCCTGCGAGAGATATGGCGTGTCAAAAATATATGAGTCTAAAGAAATAGGACGTGAAAAGTGATTCGGAGTGATTATTGCGTATTTAACCCCCTAATTAGTCCTATTTTGTGCCCATATGATGCTTACTTGCTCTCTAATACAGTCGTATTTTTAATATCATCATTTATTGGAGAAATTACTTTATTTGTGCACAAAACATGAATTTAATTGTGTATTTCTGCTTGTTTATATTTTTCCTAGCACCGTCTCGATCTCACGATTCCAACGACTATTTATTTGTATTTTTCTGAGATCTGTGCTAATTACTATGAATTTTTGAATGCAGAATACAATTTAAATGGGGAAATACGCTCGAAAATACGAATATACGGTAACCGACCAATCAAACGCTGCCACGTGGCAACATCAGATCCTTCCCCGCTCCATCCTGCGGCCACCACAAGTGAACGACGCGGCTTCGTGTGAGCCGTCGGATGATGATCCGATGGTCTGAAACGATGCGGAGGTGGGCAACGTAAAGGGCAACGTAGACCCTCCGATCGCGATCAAACGGCGGAGAAGCGACCCAGATAACTGAAGAGGGCGGAGTTTTTATGGCCACGTGGCAGAATCCCGTTCATTCCCGCTCGCATCCAACGGTCTGCGAGCGAAGCGCACGAATTCGAAAGCGGGTCGACGTGGCCTCTTGTGGATGGTCGATTCCCGATCGAACGGTCGAAAAGCAACCCGAGTTCGAATCGACAGCAGGCTGAAGTAGCGGCGACGTGGGGAAATCTTCATCATCCATTTTTGCATCCGACGGTTTAAATCCATTCCGAAGCGTATTCGGATGCAAAATCAAGCGAGCGCCGAACGAATCCGGATCCTCCGCCACGTGTCGCCTCCACGATCGATCCCGCTGGGATGGACGGCCACGAATTGATCCGCTCGAGATGAGCGGTCTGGATTTGATTGGGTTCGGTTTGAAGCGGGTTTCGAACCCGCCAAGCTTTCTAAACCCGCAATGATTTATATATAAGGTATTTTTAGGGTTTTTGAGCGTATTCAAGCAGATTGGGGCGTATTTTGGGCGTATTGGAGGCTCTAGGAGCCGTATCTTCCCCCTGAAAAATTCTGTAAAATTCCAGAGGCTTGTTTTATTATTTTCAGAGAGTTTGAAGTCTTTTCAAGGAGAATTGGTGATATTTTCTTCAACTTCTACCTCGTATTTTAGTGTTTTTCATCGTATTTTGCTATGAATTCAATGTATTTGGCTATGGATCTTGTTTATTCTGATATTATGAGTAGCTAAAACTTAATTGTGCTTGGTATGGAGTAGTTAGGTGATATAATTTGTGTTTATTTGGTTGTATTCCTCGTGCTAAACCGTTAAACGTCGCTAAAATTGTAATCTTTGTTCGTAAATCGCCCTTTTCAGATTCCAAAAGAATTGAGTTAGTCGATGATCGCCCCAAAAGGGTGAGTTTTGATCTCCCCAAAAGGGAGTTTCATACCGTAGTTTTGATCTCTCCAAAAGAGAGTTTCATATCGTATTATAACTTTAGCGACGATCTTTTTGAATATTGTGTTTGAACCCCGAAAAGGGCATCTTCCGATGAATTTCTCCCAAAAGGAGAATTCATTGAGTTATATTGGATATTTTCCCGGTGAATTGCTCTCAAAAAGAGAATTCATTGTGATATATTCATCAACCAAATTAATACGAATTATCGATCCTAACGAACCCATACCATGTGCAAACTTTTTATAGGTATTTTCAGACACGATTTTCTATGTTTATTTTGTTCACGTGTTCACATCACCATCACCGTCACCATTGTTGAAGTGGTAGTTTCTTTTCGTATGATTTCTATTTGATTTGAATTGTGGTTGCAACAGATTTCTTCCCGTGGATTTGACATCTGGACTCCCAGATTTTACTACTTGAACGGACTCTTGCGCTTGAGAGAGAGCACCTTTCGGAGCCCACCAAGTTTTTGGCGCCGTTGCCGGGGAGGAATGGTTTGTGACTACGGTTTATTTCATTTAGAGGACCTTCGGTGAGATCTTTCCACTTTACTGTACATAAACTTTTTTTTATTATTATTTTATTTTATTTTATTTCAAAATGGAATATATGAACTTCTATTGCACAAACAATCTTTATGATGCACGATATGCTAATGCACACAAACATAGAATGGAGAAGCTCAAAATTGTCAATTTTAATCAAACTGACTGTGAAACTTTCTTTCAGGCCTGGAGGAGGTTCACAAATATCGTATAGAGCTATCTGCAGCATGGGTACACAAATGAAGAGCTCCTGGCGTTCTTCCAAGATGGACTACAACCCCAGCTGCAGGAATTATTGGGAGGCATAACGCCGACAGTGGCGTGGGAATACATGGAGTCTCTGCAAGAAAACGAAGAAACCGTGGAAGAGACTTCAGAGAGCGATTCAACGGAGCCTTCGTGCCTCGATCAAGAAGAGCAAAGCATAGACGTACCTTTGCAATCCTTGAAAGAGGAAGCTTACCAGACTATTCAGACACAGGAGGCCACATCCCATCAATTCCAGGAGAATTTCCTTGCTCGGAGTCGGCAGATTCAAAAATATATTGAAGATCTTAATTTGATTGCCGCTTGCTTAGAAGAAAATAATTTTGAAACTCAATTTAAAGAAACTAATACGAGTTCATCTTCTATTGCAGGTATACCGAGCGAGGACACGAATATAAATATATACATGGCAAAAAGTGTGCGCAAAAGAGAGGACGAGCTAGCAATTTTGGATGAACGAGAGGAGGAGACAGCTAGGGAAAAGAGTTTTGAGATTATCGCCATGGAATC
>CM061134.1:200197797-200500487 GCA_030789695.1 Scilla litardierei
CCCAACCTGACACTGGTATATTCCATAACCACTTCTAAATTGGTTATACTTAAAGTATATTCTAAATATGATTTAGATATATATATATAGTAGAAGAATTTAACCAGATAGTTCTTAAAGTCAGTGGGAGCTAGCTCATATACTTAGCTTCGGTTTCTCGGACTAAGTAAAAAGGTTTTCAACTTATTTGAATCATCTATGTAAGACATTGAATCAAAATAGTTTTGATTTAATCGAATATATAGAGACTTAAGGTGTCACTTATGTACTTGACATATTGACACAAAATAATTGGAATGAGTTAAGACTGACTTATAGAAATGTTAGACCCGACATCAAGATTGTATGAGCTGATTGTTAGCTATACAAAGAAAAGAAAATTGATCCAAATCATTTTTCAAGGATCAACCTTGTGTAATCAAGAGATGTATAGATAAAAATCCATTAAAATGCATTATAGGTACTCGTTAGTAAATCCACTCCTAGGTTTGACATATGTAGGTCCAATGCGACTGATATGCTATAACAGTATGAGATACCGAGATAAATAGCCTAAGTGCAAGTGGGAGACGTAGAAGGATATATGCCCATAAGGCCATTTATCCTTAGTATACGTCTTGTTAAGATTTATATGGTGTCAATTATCCTAAGTATGAATTTGTTGAATCATATACTAAGATAATTTTCTTAGACGTATAGTTAGGTCCTTACGTATCCAGATGTAGATCTCGATTATGAGTAGTAAGTGACCGGACAGAAACTTAAGTCTTAAACGGTTCGTGGTCATAGATGTGTTGAGAACTGGATATCGGCACATCGGACAGACCACTATGTCTTTGTCTTACCTTAGGGTAATGATGATCTCATAGTCATTCGACTTGGTGATGTCGGAGACGAGACACATGTGCTCATTAGAGAATGAGTTCACTGAACGACCAACTTAGAGTTATTAAATGGTTAAACTTTAACTAAACTGTCTATAATAACTCTAGGGTGATGATAGGTAAGCTGGTCCTTAAGACCTGAAGTCATTTGTACGAACCTGTGAGTGAACACTGTCACTTAGACCTATGATCTAGCTTCGAGGCTAGGCCTGTTGAAAGATCTTAGGTTGGGTTACACCTGAAGCTCTCGAGGCGAGTAGATGACTAAGATGGGATTCGTCTCTTCCGTGAAAGGAAAGTTAGTATCACAGGCTCAGTACGGTCTTTGTGTTAATCCTCGGCCGGGGTACGTTGTAAGATGTACAATGTGAATACAACAAAGACCCCCGTATACTGACCAATGCTGACTAATGGGGTTAACAGTAAACCGTACCCTAGGTCAGCAGGGACACAGTCTTGACGAAGGGACTAAAACTGTGGTATTCATCATTGCCACAGTCAGAGTGATCCCAACGACATGTTCGTCAATGGGTCGATCACGTAAGTATGATTCTGAAACAGGAACGACGCTTGCTGCTTATGGTTACCGTTGTCTAAGGGTTTCGAGCCCCAACCTGTAGTAAGGTCAGGATGTAGGGTCTCACACCGAGTAGTATTTGTGTCTTAGTAATAGGAAGATAAATAAGAGGAATGCATTCGATGAAATGGAATAGTTAAGTTCATAAGCTAGTTGTGAGACTAAGTCGTAGATGGGGACAATGTTGCATTTGATGCAAACAAGATTAAACGTGTCGTAAATTAGTTACGACAATATTTGTAGGAACAAAAGCATTGGAAAGGGTTACCTGGTTGACGGGATCGTCTCGGTCTAAACACATGTTCAAACCGCATCCAAATCGGAGCTCAAACGAGCCCGAAAACGCAAAACCAGTCAAAGGCAAGAGTGGGTTAGACCCACTTGGGCAAGCGGGTCCACCCGCAAGGAAAAAGGGCGCGGGCACGGTGAACCAACGGGCGCCACCCACTGAGTCCAAGGGGCGCGACCCGCTGAACCAGCGGGCACGCCCGCTGAACCAGCGGGCCACACGCCTGCTGTGTTCATCGGGCGCAGCCCGCTGCGTAGCAGGCGCGGCCCGCTGGAAACAGCGAGCGCACCCGCTGTTCAGCGTGCCGCCAGCCCGCCTCAGGTAGGCCCAACTTGGGCGTGCCCATATGCCTTGGCGGGCGTGCCCGCTAAGCTTGGCGGGTGTGCCCGCAACTTAAGCTGAAATAGGGTTTTTGAAACCCTATGTGACGGCTACGAAAATCTGATTTTTGCCCATCTTTGGGCAATTGTTTGAGTGGTCAAACGAAGTCAGATTTCGTCACCGTTCGTTCCTACACGTTCACCATTCCAAGCTCTTCGAAATGATAGCTTGTTTGGTGTCTAAAGTTTAATGGATGAAGAGATTTAATTCGTTGAAGTTAAGCCTTTATGAAAGGCTTACTAACTTCAATTAGCCAAATTAAATCCCTCTTATTTTATGATGGTCTCACATTACTCGTAACGAAAAGGGATAGGCCGACTCCCTATATAAATAGGGGTGCTCCCTCTTCGTTGAAACACACATCAAGTCTTAGATCGAGTAGCTCCGAATTTTGAGCAAGCTCGATCTACGACTTAAACTATTCTTCCTTTCGTCTTCCTATTCTCCCGTCGGGTCCTAGCAAGACTACGAAAGGGGGTTTGGATTCGGATCCAGATGTCTAAGATGCGGATCTGCTCAGTGAAACTTTCTTCGGTAAGTGATCGACTCGGAGGCAGCTCGAGTAGATCGGTTTGAAGGCACGAGGCGACTCGGCTACAAGGAGCGCAAGAAGTTGGTGCGGTATATTTTGCATGCCCCGGTGCCAAGATTCCGGGTTTGTTCTTTAAGCTAATTAGTGTAATTTAATTTCATCCCTCTTGGGGTGGGCTGGACCCACCCCAGGTTGGCATAGATCGGGCTAGGTTCTGGCTCTCTCATGGCCTAGCTAAAATGTTTAGCTAGCATGTTTTATTTTCCGCTGCATTTTTATGCCTCTATGGTCCGTCCGACTTAGGACGGGCACGGATCTGTGCCCTGAGGGTCTGCCAAAATCCTTCAGTGGTATCAGAGCCAGGTTATGCTTGTAGATCTTGATTTGCAGCGATTTTAAATTATTAAATTGCTTGTTTTTGAACATACGTATATTTTAACTTTATGTTAAAATTGGTTAAACTAATTTTTTGTGTTTTAAAATTGTTTTCATAACATGAAAATTTTTGGGGAGACGTTTTAAATGTGATAAGTTTAATAAGTCTACTATGTATAAATGCTTTTAAAATTTCTATTTTATGAGATAAAATAATTTTAGTAAGCATTTAAAAAGTTTTTAAAGGTTATGCAACATTAAGAGAAATTTTTACTTTCATAAGATGATATTAAAAATTAATTTCTTTTAGTTGCATAAAGGTTGAAAGATTTTAACTTTATCTGAAAGCTTTAAAATTTATTTCAACAATTTTAAAATTGTTTTAAAATTATTTCAAGAATATGTAACATTAAGTAAAAGATTTTTATTTCATGAGATGTGATTAAAATTATTTTTTTAGTTACATAAAATATTTTATGATTATTTTATGAGATAATATGATCTTAAATGTTTGATTGAATTTTAAAGCTTAGGTTTGGATTTAAAATTATTTGATAATTTTATAAAACCTAATTTTATGAGATAAAATGTTTCTAGTTTTAAAATTCTAGATCTTTAAATTTAAATGTTAAATTTTAGATTATCAAGTTTATTATTTATGTGGTAGATAATTTTAACTTGCTTGTTCTCTTGATATGTCACATTATTGAACCCTAATTCATGTGATAATTAGTTGGCTGACATTATTGGCCATGATGCATAATCAGATTATTCATGAACCTTTTAGGTTAGCCATTAATTTAAAATCTTATTGTTATGAATAGGCCCATTGGGTATCCTACCCACTATTGAAAGCTATAAATATGAGGGTATGGGGCTCTTAACCCTCTACACATATTTCCCTACTTTTCCCTTCCCAACACGTTATCAGCACGATCACGCTCGTTGGAGGAGACGGTGGCTCGCGAGAAAGGAGATCCATCAATCGCTCAGATTCAAGAAGATCGTAATCTTCTCAACGGGGAGCGAAAAGGGCATCCTTCACCAACCGTCGACTAGATTCCCTTGTCGAATCTAGAGGTAAAAATCAAAACTTTTTAGATCTAAACTTGTGTTTCACGTTAGATCTGCATGTTTTAGGATCAAAAAGTTTAAAACACGGTAAAAATCACATTTTTATTTAGATCTGCATGTCTAAAAACAATAAAAATAAGTTTTTAGCGATCTAAATACTTGAAAAATCCGTTTTTACCCCCCGACCTTGATCCAAAAATCCGCACGCCCGTAGGGCTAAACGGCGGCGCTTCACAAGCACCGCCGGCGGCGATAATACGCCGCGGCCATAGGCCGCGGCCCCGTGCCACGGCCTGCAGGCCGCGGCCCCGTGCCGCGGCCCGCAGCCGCGGCCCGTCGCCGCCACGACGGCCGCGCTTTGCGCGGCCAGTCGTCGCGGCGACACGCCGCGGGCCCCCCCTAGGGTTTTTCCGGAAACCCTAACCCTAAACGGGCCAATTTTTCGGAGAAGGCCTAATTAACCCTAATGGGTTGTTTTCATGGCCTAAAAGCCTGAAAATTAGCCCATTTACTTAAATAATTTTTCTTCTTTTATTTTTGGCCCTAAAAGCCCAAAATAATTAAAGAAACTTTAAAGGGTTTAAAGCGGCAAACAAAACATTAAAAATATGGATCAAAGGTAAAAAAATTTTCAAAAATAAATTTTTTAGCACGTCACACATAATTTAGATTATTTAATTAATCTTTAAATGCATGTGATATGATTATCTGCGTGGTTGTATGTTTTCAATATATTATATGCGTGGATGTGCAAGTAGGCTATGTTTTTAGGTATCAGCCAGGTTTCCGACATTTTTAATTTCATGTAATTTTTCTTTTTTTGAGAGAAATTTGTAAGTGAGGATATAAATGTAAAAAGAAGACCGAAGGACACCAAAAAGGAGCTGAAGACGTATGCACAAAGAAGATGGGGGCTTCTCTCTGAAATTCCCAAGTTGTATTTTATTCTTTCATGCAATTTTTTTTGATGTAACTTCGGACTGTACTTCTTTTTATTTCGGTGTCGGCTGGCTGATCCCCATAGTCCTAAGTCATTTTCTTTTTCATTGCTTATACATTAATTGCGTGGATGTTAATTATTTTAATACCATGTTTAATGTTACAATGAAACTGCCAAATAGCATGCGTGAATGTTAACCTTTGTTAATTATTCACATTATGAAACCGTAAAAAGCATGAATGTTAAATTTCCTTTAATAGATCCATGCCATGACAAATGCTTGAAATACATGTGTGGATGTCTATTTTACTCAGTTTTAATGATACATGCTGTTTTTATATTGCTAGACCATTCAATGGCCAGACTTGCGAATGTCGACTTTTCGGTCCTGAAGCCCGATGGGTCAAACTACCTGAGTTGGCAGTTGGACCTGAAGTTCCATCTGCGCTCTCATGGTTTCAGTCTCACAACGACTGAGAAGGCAACAACAAGTACTGCCTCAGCCGACAAGGATGCTTCAAAAGAAGCACCTCATACAGAGGAAGTTTCCGATATATTAAAGGCGAAAGCCATTATATATATCAGGAAACATTTAGACTCGACCCTGAATGACGAGTACCTTACTGTAGAGGATCCTTACGAGCTGTGGGACGCACTCGAGGAGAGGTACATGCATCAGAGAGATATCATACTCCCCCGTGCGCAGTACGAGTGGACTCACCTCCGCATACATGATTATAAATCCGTAGCGGAGTACAACTCAGCACTCTTCTGTATCACCTCACACCTGAAGTTGTGCGGTGAAACGGTGACGGAGAAAATGTTGCTGGAAAAGACGTTCACGTCTTTCCACGAGAAGGACATGATCCTTATGCAACAATATCTTGAGAGGAAGTTCACAAAGTACTCTGATCTGCTTTCATGCATGCTTATGGCTGAACAGAACAGAGACCTGTTGGTTGCCACTCACAACCTGCGCCCTCCTGGCTCCGCTCCACTGCCACCTCCTGCAGAGGCACACTTCCAATCTTCCCAGAAGAAGAAGATAGACAAAAAGGCAAAATTCCAGGAATGGAAAGAACAAAAGCAGCGGAAGAAGGCCACTCCCCCAGCTCCTCCTCAGAACCAGAAGTTCGCGGAAAAGAAGCAAAAGAGGATGTCCAACAAAGGTGGCACTCCCAAGAAAGACCTGGAGGATAAGTGCTCCAAATGCGGAATGACGGGCCACTGGTCCAGAATCTACCGCACCCCGAAACACCTCCAGGACCTCTACCAGGTAAGCCTCAAGCCTCGAGCTGAGACAAACCTGATTGAGAGCGTAGCGTTGCCAGAGACCTCATGGATTCCTGAAGACTTCATGGGAGATGACACTCTCTAGTTTTGGACCACTTCTATGTACTAGCAATGTATCTTCTTTTTATGCATCGTATCTAGTTTTTATTCCATGTCAAACAATATTTTGAGCATTTTTTTATGAAAGTAGATCTTTTCTTTTCATATCATTTACTGCTTGAATGTCTTTCTTTTTAGATATGGAATTAATCTGCCTAGTTGACAGTGCATCGGCGCACTCGATCCTTCAAAACATAGACTACTTCACGAGCATAAGTAGCTATTCTGGTCCACTGAGAACAATCTCAGGACCAGCAAATATAATCGAAGGATCAGGGGAAGCAATTATATTGCTCCCCGGTAACACACAAATCACACTTAAAAATGCGTTATACTCCCCTAAATCTATCCGAAACCTCCTAAGCTTTAAAAATATCTGTTTAAACGGATATCACTTAGAGATGGTCGAGGAAGATAAAAGGGAATACTTGCTTGTAACGTCTCTTACAAATGGTTCAAAAACCATTGTGGAACGTTTCAAGGGACTCCCCTCGGGACTCTACCAAACAAGTATACAAACTCCAGAAACATCCATGGCGGAGCACCTGCAGTGCCCCCAAACACCAGAATTCCAACTCTGGCACAGTAGACTGGGACACACTGGCTCTGTTATGATGTACCGCATCATAAAAAGCTCCAGGGGCATAGACCTGAAGAACCTGAAGATTCTTCAAAACGGCAAATTCCCTTGTCCACCCTGTTACAAGGGTAAACTGATTACGAGACCCTCTCCACTGAAAGTAGACGTGGAGTTCCCAAGTTTTCTGGAAAGAATCCACGGAGACATTTGTGGGTCGATACACCCATCAAGTGGTCCGTTCAGGTACTTTATGGTCCTGATAGACGCATCTACTAAGTGGTCACATGTGTGTCTACTGTCCACCCGTAACCTAGCACTATCTAAGCTTTTAGCTCAGATAATCAAGTTACGGACCCACTTCTCCGACTACCAGATAAAGAAACTTCGTCTGGACAATGCGGTGGAGTTTACGTCACAAGTCTTTCTAGACTATTGCCAAGCTCATGGAATTGAAGTCGAACATCCCATAGCCCATGTTCACACCCAAAATGGGTTAGCAGAATCTCTAATTAAGAGACTGCAATGGATTGCTCGTCCATTATTACTTCAATCCCAGATGCCAGTGAATGCGTGGGATCATGCAATTTTGCATGCTGCATCTTTAATAAAATTAAGACCTTCTGGAGGTCAGTCATCTTCTCCAATGCAACTAGCACTTGGAGCCCCACCAATTGTCTTACACTTGAGAATATTTGGTTGTGCAGTATACGTCCCCATAGCACCACCACAAGGACAAAGATGGGTCCACAACGTCGCCTAGGCATTTATGTTGGGTTTGACACCCCCTCCATAATTAGATTCCTAGAACCCCTTACGGGAGACGTTTTCAAGGCACGTCTAGAAGACTGTGAATTCGATGAAACATCGTTTCTAAGACTATGCTCACAGAAAAAGAAGCCCGAAGCTTCAGAATGTATCACTTGGGATACAAAGACATTATGTCACTTTGATCCGCCGACAAGCCAACGTGAGGAGGAGGTCCTGAAGATTCTCCACATCCAAAACACTGTCCATCTCTTGCCGGACAAATTTACTGACAACCAGAAGATTGTCAAATCACACGTCCATGCTGCTAACACTCCAGCTAGGATTGACATACCGCAAAATGGATGCAATCCACCTGCAGCAGAAATGGTTGGACCTCTCAAAAAGAGAGTGCGACCACCGGGATCCAAGGATCAAGTCCCTCGAAAGAGTAGGACCCTTGGCAATGGTAAACAAATACCACCACAGGATGCTACTATAAGCCCTGCTACCCCATCTTTCCCAAACTCTCATGAAGAGGAAAAACCGGGAGAAAATGAAGTTTCGATACACTATGTACGAACTGGGGAGTATTGGAACAGAAAGAGCATAACCATAGATGACACATTTGCGTGTAATATTGCCATCAACGTCGCGTACTGCGACGATGATATTGAACCACGCTCTCTGACAGAATGTCAAAGCACATATGATTGGCCAAAGTGGAAAGCGGCAATAGGAGTGGAGTTGGATTCACTCACCAAACGCAAGGTCTTCGGACCCATAGTCCAGACACCAAAAGGTGTAAAACCTATGGGTTATAAATGGGTATTTGTTAGAAAACGAAATGAACAGAATGAGATCGTTCGCTACAAAGCAAGGCTTGTAGCGCAGGGTTTTACCCAACGTCCAGGGGTGGATTTTGAAGCCACATACTCCCCGGTCATGGACGCGTTCACCTTCCGATTCCTCATTGGCTTAACAGACCAAGAGGGTTTAGATATGCAGCTTATGGACGTGGTTACTGAATACCTATATGGCAACCTAGACCGAGACAACTATATGAGATTGCCTGATGGTTATTCTTTGCCTGCAGCACTAAAAGATAGAGAACGTGACATCTACTCAGTGAAACTGCAAAGATCATTATATGGTCTAAAACAAGCTGGAAGGATGTGGTATAACAGACTGAGCGATTTCCTTGCAAAACAAGGATTCACAAATGACCCAGTCTGTCCTTGCATCTTTATAAGAGCAAAGGCAACAGGATTCGTAATCATAGCCGTCTATGTGGACGACTTGAACCTCATCGGATCTCCTGAAGAGATCACAGAGATTTCTAGAAGCCTGACAGAAACCTTCGAGATGAAAGACCTCGGAAAATCAAAATTCTGTTTAGGTCTTCAAATAGAGCACCTTAACGATGGGATCCTGTTACATCAGTCAACTTACACATCGAACTTATTGAAAAAGTTTCAGATGGATAAGTGCCACCCCCTCAGCAGTCAGATGGTCATTAGATCATTGGATGTACATAAAGACCCCTTCCGGCCGCTGGAAGAGGGGGAGGAAGCACTAGGCCCTGAAGTGCCTTATCTAAGTGCTATCGGTGCACTCCTTTACCTGGCTAACTGCACTCGCCCTGACGTAGCATTTGCAGTCAGCTTACTAGCCAGATATAGTGCTGCACCTACACAGCGGCACTAGGTCGGAGTTAAGCATCTTCTGCGCTACCTCCAAGGGTCCATAGACTTAGGTCTATTCTACAGGAAAGGGGCATCAACTGGTTTAGTTGGTTAAGATGATGCAGGATACAGGTCCGATCCTCATACAGAGAAGTCTCAGACATGATACATGTTTACTTATGGCGGCACATCCATATCCTGGAGATCTGTGAAGCAGACCATGACGACTGTCTCATCCACTCACTCGGAGCTCCTAGCGATCTTCGAAGCAAGTAAAGAAAGTTTCTGGCTACGCTCTATGATCCAGCACATCCTCACCTCCACCGGCCTGATGACCGGCGTTCTTGCGCCTACTCCACTTCATGAAGACAATGCAGCATGTATAGCCCAGCTACAGGACGGCTATATCAAAGGCGACAAGACGAAGCATATCTCCCCCAAGTTCTTATGGACGCACGACCTTCAGAAGCAGAAGCAGATTGAGGTACAGAAGATCCAATCATGTAATAACTTGGCGGATTTGCTTACCAAATCCCTGCCTACTAGTATCTTTGAGAAACTTGTATATGGGATTGGGATGAGGAGAGTGAGTAAATGTAAACTGGGTCAGGATGAGAGGACTATGAACTCATAGATACATAGGAGACTAATGTATAGATTCATAGGAAATCTGTAAGCCTGAAGCTTGGTCAGATGAGGGGAAGTCAACCGTAGCGTTGTACTCTTTTCCCTTGGCTACTGGTTTTTTCCCACAGGGTTTTCCGTAGTCAAGGTTTTGACGAGGCAATCTCGTTGACTCTGGATCCTGAAGTATCCACCCCTAGACACATCCCCAAAACAGGGGAAGTTATGGATTAACTGTTCTTTATTTAACAAGGCAGTTATCCTAACTCGGATCCTAAAGAATCCACCTCTTATTCAATGTTGGTTGGATAAGGGGAAGTGTTATGAATAGGCCCATTAGGCCCATTGGGTATCCAACCCACTATTGAAAGCTATAAATATGAGGGTATGGTGCTCTTAACCCTCTACACCTATTTCCCTACTTTTCCCTTCACAACACTTATGAGATAAAATTTTAAATTGTGACATGCTACGTTTTAATGAACAATTACGACATCAAAACCTAATCCTTTAATTGACTATCATTATTTTAAATTGTTTATTATCATTAAATGACTAATTTTGTAAAATGATGTAATCGATTTATTAAAATCCTAATTAAGATTAGGGTAGCACGATGAACGAACAAACCTTATAGTTGATAAGGATCTAATAAAAGTTATTAAACAAATCCATAAAATTTCGAATTTTAAGGATCCACTAGTTGATAAGGATTAATTAGTGTTAATAAAAGCTTTTAATTGATAGATGAACATAAGATTGATAAGTCTCCTTCAATGGATCATGATGTCAGTCAATGTGCTTGGCTAAGTTTGTTGGATCACCCTAGCTAGACTAGGGGTTAAGTGGTCCTGCCTTAGTCAATTCCCTGGCCGCGTCTGCTGGACCGCAAGGAGTCGAATTATGACTGTGTAGGTCCATCGACTATACCTAAGTCAAATACGATAATAATCTTATTCAAGATAAATTATAACCCTCCTTGTTTTAGGAGTCGGTAACCGTAAGACCAATGTTCCAGTTGTTAAGCTACACTCAAACTGCGACATGGCAACCTTATAGAAACCGACTTCTTAAATTCATATGATGAGATCTTAACTTGACCCAAACCGTCATGTCGTGAATCACCGAGCGCCGGCGTAAGTTGAGCCAATGATGTAGTCAAGACTTAAACCCAAACCGTCGTGTCGTGAGTACACCAAGCACATGCGTAAGTTGATTCATTAATGTAAGTTTAGTCCTGACCCAAACCGACGTGTCGTGCATACACCGAGCGGCGGCATAAGTCGGGTTGGACGCGAAAACAAGGGTCTGACTAGGCTAGTCATTGCGATTTGGATGAGCACACTCATGATCACAAATGACTAGGGGTAAAACTCATAGGGAATCATATTACAAACGATTAATGAAGAGTTCGTCTACCGACTGCAGAGTTGGACAACTTATTGAGCTACACTCAAGGTTATCTGACTCGGGTAGTCGGATCCCTCTCCCACAAATGTTTTAAAATAATAAATTGTTTATTATTATGGCTTTATTTCTATAAAATTAGTGGGAGAATATAGTTTAATAAAAACCATTCAAACTATATAACAGACATATGCTAACTAGATATCTTCTTAATTGCAGAATGGATTCGGGTCTAAAGTATATAATAGAGAAGAATGTACTCGATGGGACCAACTATAAGGATTGGCTTAGAAATATTAAGTTAGTCCTTTCTCTAGCTGGGATAGGATACATGCTGTTCAAGGACGCTCCGGAGAAGCCTGACGACGATGCAACCCACGAAGAAAAGGAAGCCTATAAGTTGTACCAGATGGATGCCGAGAAGGCCAAGTGCCTTACTTTGGCTTCAATGAATAACGACATGCAAAAGAAGCACGAACATTTGGATGTTCAAAGCATGCTGCTGAATGCAGAGGAGTTATACGGCAAGCGGTCAAGAGCTGCCAAGTTTGAATCCACAAGCAACCTCCGGGGCACTAAGATGGAGACGGTCCCCGTACAAGATCATGTCATTAAGATGATCGGGTTCGTGGAAGATGCTGCTCAGTTGGGTTTTGTCCTCGATAATGAGATGGCCGTGGACATCATCCTGAAATCTTTAATCCCAGCCTTCAAGCAATTCATTACTGGTTTCATTATGAACAGTATTGAAACGGATCTTCCTGGTCTCCTCAACATGCTTAGGCAGTTTGAAGAAATCGAGAAGAAACCAGCTGTGTTTGTTGTTGGCTCTGCTTCTTCAGACCAGCCGAAAGGCAAAGGTAAGAAGAGGCAGGTCCCACAACCAGCCAAGGTGAAGAAGGGGCAGAAGACGAAAGGGGCTCCGTCGAAATCCGAGTGCTTTCACTGCCATAAGGTAGGCCACTGGAAGAGGAACTGCAAGGTTTACCTTGCAGAAAAGAAGAAAGGTCATACTGATGTCAAGTACAATGAATCCCTTTTAATAAAGCATAATAATTTCCACAAATTCTTTGTCATATAGTATGAAATACTAAGACATCTGTGTAATGTATACAGGTGGCTAATACGAAGCAGGGGATGAAAGAAGTTCTGAGAACGGTCGGCATCTGAGCAATCGTTGCTGATGGGGTCATACGAGGACTTCAGGAGATGTGAAGAAGAAGCAACCAATACTTATTTTTTTGAATAAAATGTATTGTTTGCTTTAGTTAAAACAATGATTGAGTGTTAAGCACTCAAAGTTAATTTTGATAAACAAATTATGATTCATTTTAATGAATCCATTGTTTGAATAAATATCTCGGGAAATGTGCTTTATTTTAAACTGTAATTTGTTGTAAATAACTCATTTCTATGGATGTGGCTGTCTGAGTTAGTTGCATAAATTCTCAAGCTGTCATGCAGAGCTTCTGAATAATTTGATCGTTTGGAGCTGACTTAATATTATAGCCATTCGATAGTTAAATATTAGTTACAGGAGCGTATAAATTGTGTATGATCACAATTATATGCATGTTAATATTAATTCTTAATTAAACTGCATTTGATTCTTAAAGAGTTATTATTAAATGTAGTTAAAGGAAAAGTATAGTGTATGACGTTTGACTGAGTAAGTTAACATCAAGATTCCTATTAACGAGTCTTGATATGACTCATTCATTAAACCCAACCTGACAGTGGTATATTCCATAAGCACTTCTAAATTGGTTATACTTAAAGTATATTCTAAATATGATTTAGATTTATAGTAGATGTATTTAACCAGAAAGTTCTTAAAGTCAGTAGGAGCTAGCTCATATACTTAGCTCCGGTTTCTCGGACTAAGTAAAAAGGTTTCCAACTTATTTGAATCACCTATGTAAGACATTGAATCAAAATAGTTTTGATTTAATCGAATATATAGAGACTTAAGGTGTCACTTATGTACTTGACATATTGACACAAAATAATTGGAATGAGCTAAGACTGACTTATAGAAATGTTAGACCCTACATCAAGGTTGTATGAGCTAATTATTAGCTATACAAAGAAAAGAAAATTAATCCAAATCATTTTTCAAGGATCAACCTTGTGTGATCAAGAGATGTATAAATAAAAATCCATTAAAATGCATTATAGATACTCGTTAGTAAATCCACTCTTAGGTTTGACATATGTATGTCCAATGTGACTGATATGCTATAACGGTATGATATACCGAGATAAATAGCCTAAGTGCAAGTGGGAGATGTAGGAGGATATATGCACATAAGGCAATTTATCCTTAGTATACGTCTTGTTAAGCTATTATATGGTGTCAATTATCCTAAGTATGAATTCGTTGAATCATATACTTAGATAATTTCCTTAGACTTATAGCTAGGTCCTTATGTATCCAGATGTAGATCTCGATTATGAGTAGTAAGTGACCGGACAGAAACTTAAGTCTTAAACGGTTCGTGATCATAGATGTGTCGAGAACGGGATATCGGCACATCGGACAGACCACTGTGTCTTTGTCTTACCTTAGGATAATGATGATCTCATAGTCATTCGACTTGGTAATGTTGGAGACGAGACACAGGTGCTCATTGGAGAATGAGTTCACTGAACAACCAACTTAGAGTTATTAAATGGTTAAACTTTAACTAAACTGTCTATAATAACTCTAGGGTGATGATAGGTAAGCTGGTCCTTAAGACCTGAAGTCATTTGTACGAACCTATGAGTGAACAGTATCGCTCAGACCTATGATCTAGCTTCGAGACTAGGCCTGTTGAAAGATCTTAGGTTGGGTTACACCTGAAGCTCTCGAGGCGAGTAGATGACTAAGATGGGATTCGTCTCTTCCGTTAAAGGGAAGTTAGTGTCACATGCTCAGTACGGTCTTTGTGTTAATCCCCGGTCGGTGTACGTTGTAAGATGTACAACGTGAATACAACAAAGACTGCCGTATACTGACCAATGCTGACCAATGGGGTTGACAGTAAACCGTACCCTAGGTCAGCAGGGACACAGTCTTGACGAAGGGACTAAAACTGCGGTATTTATCACTGACACAATCAGAGTGATCCCAACGACACGTTTTTCAAAGGGTCGATCACGTAAGTATGATTCTGAAACAGGGAAGACGCCTGCTGCTCGTGGTTACTGTTGTTTAGGGGTTTCGAGAAACTAGAGTAACTAGAAATTACTAGTGCACATAGTGCATGGGAAAACCTAAAAAACCACACGGAAAGGACGTTGACAAAAGTGATAAGATATTTTTTTTGCTTTGTTTTTGTTTTTGTTTTTTTTTTGGAGGGGGATTGTCATTGGGTAAAAGGGGCATGACAGGCCAGACCAACAGGTCTTTCAGTCAAGTCATGACAGGCCAGACCAACATGTCTTTCAGTCAAGTCTTACTGGTAGGTTTTCTAGGCAGGTCAAGTCTTCCCACCAGGGTAGGCCATCAAGGCAGGTCAGGTCATCAAGGCAGGTCTTCCAGCAAGGTTGGGTATTCCATATAGGACAGGTCTTCCAGACAGGTCGGTTCTTCCAGGCCGATCAGGTCTTCATGGCCAGTCTTCCGGGCAGATCAGGTCTCCCAAGCGGGTCTTCCAAGCAGATCAGGCCTAGCCTATCTCATCTTAAAAACCAAGGTGTCCTGCAATAAGCCGATGAATCTAGCCTATCTCATCTTTATCCATGCATGGACCCCTAAAGAGTCCGTGTGCACCAACCACAAATTATAGAAGAATAACATGGGCAGCAAAGCATCACAAAGAGTTGGATCAAGAAGGGGATTAGAGCTCAAAGCTAAACCACATATCCACCGAATCACCCATCTCTCTCCCCACCACCTTTAACCTATGTCCACAATTTTTTTTTTTTTTGGGTCTCAGCGTTTCTCCATCCTCTCTCCCCCCTCTCTCTCTCACAATCTCTCTATCAACGTGGGCCATGGCCAGGAGGTCTCCCACACTCCCATGCCCTTTTCCTCTCTCTTTTGAGTTTTGAGTGGGTGATGATAGCCACCTTTCCATAAAAAACCAGCCTTTTTGTGATAGAATCTTAATGAAGCCCTTGCTTTTGTGAACCACAAGCCGAGCCCCTCGCCAGCCCCTCGCATTGCCGTGTATCAGCCGTGTCCTGATGAAACTGAACACTGTTCGAGCTAACGTTGGGGCCGAGATATACTTTGAATATGATCACTGATTGGAGTATAAAGGGAGGGCTGTAGCTACGTGCTCCTCTGCATTAAGGAGGGCATCTTTGTTAGGCACATGTTGGCCTACGATTGATGCTTTATTGCTCTCCCCCCTTTTTTTTTGGTGGGCGCTTGGTATTTTTGTTTTGTGGGCTGGTGGAGCTCATGGGTCTCGTTGTCAATGGAGGTCTTTGTATTGTACACAACAATGAGGGCTCCCCTCCCTTTAATTAGGACATGCAAAATGGGAAGTGAATCAAGTTAAGTAGATGCTTTCACTAGTTTTGGACTGTTGGGAAGCTCTCACTGTCTTTGTATGTCGTTTTTGGATGGTCTAACATAGAGGCAAAGTTTCACTAGATAACTTTCAGCCATGCATTCCCATGCGTAAGAGTATTGTGATGGTGATTTATGGCTTATCCTCGTTGTGTGGAGAGAATTATCCAAGAGAGAGGAAGTCATTCACAACTTCGATCGAATTAATCGAAGTGACGTAAAATTACTTCAAGGGAATCTATGTAAGTAGTTTGACGGAGACTAGAAAAAATAGTGAACATAACCTTCGGGGGTGGCAAACGGGTCGGGTCGGGTCGGGTTCGGTTCGGGTCAACCTGAACCGACCCGGAGAGGGGTAAACCAGTACCTGACCCGAATTGAATCCGGGTCATGGTTATGAAGCCCCTACCCAACCCGAGAATAATCCATGTCACCCGAACCCGAATTCTTTAGAATCTTCCGGTAATTTTTTTTTTCCAGAAAAACTACTTTTTTTGAGGCTCGAAACCGTGACCAGCTCAAACAAATCCAATGCACTGATCAACTGCCCTTAAGTATCTTATTGTTCTGCTAGCATTTCAATTATTAAATACCTTTACTATTAATAAATGCTTCTCATGCCAGGCTTCTAAATCAAAAAAAATTGAAGAAGCAAGGGATCTGTGTCCCGCTGAATTCTGAATTAATATATACCAAGTTGATGTTTTGAATTAATAGTGGTCAACAACTCAAACCCACTAACCAAAACACCAAGTTGATGTTTTGTTTTGATATATATATATATATATGTATATATATATATATATACAGGGAGATGATATGGTGAGCAAGTGAGCAAACTCTCTTAAAGTGAGCAAAACAGTCCTGGCCGTCGGATCTGAGACAACGGCTCAGATTTTCCTGTGCTGTCTATGGTTTTTTGCAATTTTCCAATCCAGCGCGCCCGTGACTACTCTCTCCAGCTGGCTGCAGATCTTTGTAGTCATTTTGTGGAAAGACCCAAGTTTATCTGGCCTTTGCAAGCACATGAAACTCCCCCCTTCCCCAACAAAGCACTTCCCACAAGCTTCGCTCTTCCCCTCCCCCAGGACAACGCCTTCCCCCAAAGCTTCGTTGTCATTTTTGCAAGCATATGAATTCTCCTAGGGTTCATCACAATCGCGATTTCTGGGTTCGGCTAGGGTTTGGATTTTTCAAATTCGTTGACGAGGAGGAGATCAAGCTCGTCGTCAGTGAGGGTTTTGAGGATTCAGAGAGAAGGAGAAGCACATGTTATTTTCCAGTTCCAGTAGCCATGATCGGATTCTTCTAAAAAGCTTGCATTTTAGTTGGGTATCATTTAATATAGTAGCAGATTTTTTTCCAAGTTTCATTGCAAGGAGTAGATGACAGTAAGGTTTATTTGTGTTTTTAATCATATTGTGGTTTAAATAGCAAAGGATGTAGAATGAAATTGCAGGCTTTAATTTTAATTTTGTTTTATTTTTGGTCCTCTTCTGATTTCAGCATCGATTGAAGAACGAGTAGGGAGATTGATATGGAATACATCCTGGTTGATGCCAATGTCAAACAATGTCTTGGGGAGAGAAATAGTGCCAGTGTTTTTGCTGAGGAAGATCAAGAACAAGGTTGCTTTATACCTTGTCTCATGCAAACCATTTGGATTCAGGTCATCCGAATTGATGCTCACTGCATAATCAAGTGATGATGATGATGATGCTGCTGCTGCTGCTGCTTTACTCTCTTTATAATTACTGTGAAGTAATATTATGGATTGCTTGCTATTTAGTGGACATTCATATCGAATTCTAATAATATGAAAGTAGTTAAGTTTTGTAATAAATTTGATATAATTTAATAATCCAATTGGAGGGACAGTCATGGGTTTGAGACCAATACAGCAAAAGAGCTCCCAGCTGACCATATAATTTTGTTAATTCTCTTCCAATTGATTAGTTATGTATTATGGATGTATAAGGGAATGCTTTCATACACAAACAGCGTAGTGGGGGCAGCATATGCTTTTTCAAAATGCATTTTTAGCTAATTGTTAAGAAATTAATTGGTGTGGGGAACATAACTATTGGTTTCCTTCTATTCTAGATTTCTTTTGACTAACAATGGAGATGTTTTTTGGGTATTAGAAGAGGATGACTATAGGATATCCTTCTGACATTTCAAGCGCTTTCATTTTTTGTAGAATCATGGATTCACGATAGATATCATAATTTTTTTGATAATTAAGTGTTAATGACTTGAATTATATTTCATATTTATCATAAGTCTGCATATCTAAACCTTGATGCAGTGTACATTTGTATGTGATAATTATTATGTGTGCTTAAACTTATGTGGGACTGAAGGGTTTTTTAAAAAAAAATTGCACAGTTTTCCTGAATTTAAGCATTTTTTCTTATTGTTGCATTTTTTACTTTAGTTTTATTTTACAATATTTATATTAAATAAAATTTAAAATTCATGTTGGTTAATCTTTTTGCGCTGTAGCTTATTTCCCTTTCTTTCTCATATCAGGCATAGTTTATTGGATCAAGTAATGGAATTTTACAATAGCTTCAGCCACGCTGTTTTTGGTGGTGAAAATGGGAATATATAAAAAATGCAAAGCCAGGCTGCTCAATTGCAGCAATATAACAGGCCTGGACTAGTTAAATATACATGTGGTTTGCCTTCTTTGTGGGAGAACATTACCCCATATAAACTTGACCCGCTCTATAGTCTACAATCTACATGAAACCAAAAATTTAGCATATCAAAGATCCATGGTGTCCCTCATTTTTAATTTCTTAATTTCTTAGTTGATTGAATAGTTTGCCTTCCAATGTTGAATATCAAAGATCCATGGTTTGCCTTCCAATGTTCTTAATTTCTTAGTTGATTGAATATTAAAAGTAGGATTTGTACAGAGTTTTCTTTTGTGGTTGATATTGAATAGATATCCATCATACAAGATACTTTGCTTCGTTGTATCTTCTTATCAAATGAATAACTTTTCCTCCTCTAAATTATTCATACATCACTACCTTTGATATCCATTGAAATTCCAGGTTGGGCTTTACATGGAGTATGCATATGCCAGAAGCTTGGCTCGGTTTGCAGCAAACATGGGTTCTGTTGGCTTGGAAATCGAGACATCATGACAAGAAGTGTAGTACCGTCAAGTGTGGTATCTCATCCTTCCAGACGATAATATACAAAATGCATTGTGTATGTGATCCCACAAATGTAAAAATTTAGCGAAAGCGTATATTTCATCAATTTGCTAAGCCCCTTGGCGCATGTTGTCATATTTCATTATTTCGCTAAGCCCCTCACCAGAGACGGCACTGGAGACCTCAAAGTGTGGATGTGGATAGCGGAGGAGGTGGCTACCACTACTTGACATGGTTGATGAGATGTAGTTTGGTTTTCATTTTTGGAATTCTTGTTCTTTCCTTCCCCATGGAATCAATCTGAAAATGGGGTGGACATACTGTGCAAATGATAGAAGGAAAGGAATTTTTCATTGTGGCCTTCCCATTAATCTATTCTATGTATTCATTTTATAAGAGTTACTGCTTTGTCTGAATGTATGTGTGTATATATATATCATACATTCCTCCTTTGAAATGTTGTCTCAGGTTTTATGGCGATGTCTTATATTTTGGTATGGTGTTATTCTGACGTCAAATTTGGCTAATATTTTGGTATGGTGTTATTCTGACTTCAAATTTTGGTATGATATATGGCTTATATATCATACATTACCACAGCTTAAAATTATTCTGTTTCAAAAGAACAGTACCTGATGTGGTCTGAACATGTAATAATTGACATGTTCATTTAAACAATATGTATTAACTTTACTTTTTAGTTTAGTACTTCATCGATCCAATCCAATGATGTTACTGATTCAGATAGCGGAATGGCTGATTCTCAAGGAGCTTGAAACATCTGGGGCTCATTAACAAAAGAGGCAGGAATCAATGTGGATATCCTAAATATTAAGAATAATTTTTCGCTGACATATTGTTCACATTTGCTATTCTTGTACCATTGATACATGATGAACAACAACCAGAAGTTTTATCTCTGGGTTATGAAACAACTAGTATTATGGTTCCTATAATGCACTGGACGAACAAAAAGGCGAGTTCGGCTTTCAAAAACTAAGCATTCTTCATCACATGTGTTCAGGAAAGAAAGATACTGCTATGATGCATTGGAAGAACAATGAAGAAGGATAAACCCAAAGCACAAAACAATTTCTGACATGCTCATGTTCATTCATGAAATAAACAATCAATATATAGACAAACAAAAGAACGATAGACGAATTTCATCCCAGTTTGGTCGACATGAACATGTATTGTTCACAAAAAGAACATCTCCAGTGCCGGTATTGACACCCTTTGGCATTAAATTTTGTAAAATTTACAAGAGCGTCACAATTTTTCAACAAAAATACCAACTTCCAAAACTCCTCCGTAAACTCCCCAACAAACTCTCTAACATTCACAAACATGCAAGAAACACAAAAGCAAACAACACTTTTCAACAAAAAAGGTAAAAAGGGGAAACAAAAACGAGAATGCAATTCATTTCTTTCTCTCCTACATCTCTAACATGATTCGATCAATTTGGGGGCAACAGCAGCATCATCAGCAATGACAGAGCTTATGTTATTAAAAAGCCCATTATCACTTCGTCGAGCATAGGTGCCCTCTGTGGCCTCGTCATCTTCAGCTTCCTCCTCATCTTCATCGCCTACATCCTCTACTCCACCAACTTCCTTGTCTCCACACACAATGGCTGCAAACTCCACGGCTGCAAACTCCAATAAGCCGAACACATTTTGTTGACCAACGCAAACTCCACATCTAACACCTCAACCATGAAAAAATGTTAATGACTGCTTACATGATTTGCAAGGTCTCTCAATGGGTGGCATTCTCCTAATGCTTTGAAGTGGGCGGTGATGTTCTTCTTTGGATCGGGTCTTGATAGGACCAGAATCATCGGCTTGTGGGGGTCATTTGGATCGGATGGGGTAAAGGGACGAGCTCTGATGGGGACCCAAAGGGAGGAGCTCTGATGGGTTCTTCCGACGCTTGAAAATCGCAGCGGAAGGCTTGAAACTCCAGAAGATTGACTAGGGGGTTTTGAGGTTGAAGCTCCGGAAGATCGTTTAGGCTTGATGCACCTGAAGATCGATTAGGCTTGAAGCTTCCGGGGTTTTTGGGTTCTTCCGCAAGATCGACCTTGAAGCTGGGGTTTTTTTCTTGCGGAGGCTTGAAAGCTTGAAGGTTCATGATTTGGACTTCAGACGCGAGAGAGAAGAAGACAGAACGGTTGAGAGTGAAGAAAAAGAGAGCTCTCCATCTGAGGGGGTTTTCTGCAAAAAAATAAACGTTCCACGTGGCCCAGCTGAGCTTTGCTAAAGAGGATGACATCGGCCGTCGTTTTCAGATCCAGTGGCTGAGATAGGATTTCTCATTTTAAGAGGGTTTGCTCACTTGCTCACCATATCATCTCCCTATATATATATATATATATATATATATATATATATATATATATATATATATATATATATATATATATATATATATATATATATATATATATATATATATATATATATATATATATATATATATATATATATATATATATATATATATATATATATATATATATGAAAATTTTCAAATGAGAACATTTCGCACCGTGCGAAAATGTTTTTATCTTTTTTTTGAAAAAAAATTTTCAAAAATTCTTTTTTCCACCCTCATTATATGTTGTTATACCCCCCTCAAAAAATAATGGTTGAGAAATAATGTCATTTGGCCTTCGATCAAGTCATTTCATCAAATTCGCACGTTTTGAGACCGTTAAATTTGTAACGGGTGGATGGGTGCTCTAATGCCCAACGGGTTCACCCATTATTTTCCCTGGGGTATATATTTGTATGGATTAAACATCAAAAAAGAATTTTTGAAAAAAAAATTCATAAAAATAAAAAAAAGTTTTCGCACGGGTTTTTTCGCACTCGAAGATCAATATATATATATATATATATATATATATATATATATAGGATAAATGACATTAAAATACCCTAACGTTGGGCCATTTTCACTTATATACCATAACGTTCATTTTGGTAAACTTTGCTACCCAAACGTTTGATGAATTGTAAAACGTGATACCTTTTTTAAGTTTGCCATCAGATTAGTTTGATCACGTGATATCACGTAATTGTAACTGAAAAATTATGCCATGCACCCACCATTACATATTTCCCGCGGGGGAAGACAAGAATTTGCCGTCATTTCTATTTCTTCATCATCTAGGGCACGGAGGGAGGGAGGAGCTGCTGCAAGGAGGAAGGGAGGAGCTGCTGCAAGGAGGGAGGCAGGGAGGAGCTGAAGCAAGCAAGAAAGCGACGGAGGAGCTGCTGCAAGCAAGAAAGCATACGGGTAAGGAAATTTTGTAGGATACCATGAGTAATTGCCGAAATCTTTGTACTAATTATAAGTTTTGATGTTATTGGAAGCAAGGAAATGAGTGTTGGTGATAGCAATAGTGGTAGATCACGTCAGAGTTTCTGGGATTTTGAAACAGATAATGAAGATTTCAAGTACTGCAATTGTGGGTTGCGGACGCTAAGGAGGATGTTATGGACGAGCAACCCCAGGAAGAAGATTTTGGTCGTGTCTAAGTAGGGATAAGGAGAAGAGCTGTAAATTCTTCATATGAAAGGATCCACCCCACTCGGATTGGTCAAGGATGGTGATACTACACTTAATGGATGCGAATGATAGTAGGAACAAGGTGGACAGTTCTTCACTTGCCTTAACGGATAGAAGGATGATAGAGAGAGAATAAGTTGGATAAGGCAATAGGGTTGTGTGAGGAAAGCAATGTTAAACTTCAGCGCTTCTTAAATGAGTGCAGATCAATTGAGCTCTATGTGAGCTCACTAATTGGTCTTATAATTATGGTTGTAGTGATCATGTATATGTTACCCTAAACAAGGTTAACATCAATGTTAAACTTTTATCAAATGTGATGCAACATGTGTCTGTTTTGTTAACATCATGTATTCATGCAACATGTATTCATGATTCTGAGAGAAACATGTATTTTGTTAACATCATGTATTCTGAGAGAAACATGTATTCATGCAACATATATTTTGTTAACATCATGTATTCATGCAACATGTATTTATGATACAACATGTATCTGTGTAGGCAACATATTATGGGAAATGTCACCCAGAATGTGGACATGTTGGGCTTGGTATGCACAGTAAAGGATACATGATTCTGAGAAATGTGTATACACAGTACAGTGCAACATATTATGGCAACTTATATAACCAAGCAAAATGTGTATACATAATTCTGAGAACAACAAGCTTAGTGTGCACAGTACATGATAACAAGCTTAATTCTGAGAACAATATGCTCAGCTATGGAGCAACATGCTTAATGACCAAAATACTGGAGCACAACAAAACTGAAAAATACACATACCAGCAGTACGGTGCTGTGTCACACTATTGATGTTGTGGCACACTTTTGCCAGCCCCAGCTGAAATTTCATTACAGACAATTCTCCACATGTTGAATACCTCACAATACACATATCACAATTTCAGCTCATTAAGCACAGGGTGAAGCACAAAAGCACATATTGAAGCACAATACACATATCACAATATCCCCCTTACACATATCACAATTTCAGCTCATTAAGCACAATACACATATCACGATATTCACAAATACACATATCACAATTTCAGCACAAAAGCACAGGGTGAAGTACACCATGTCAGAACCTCCATTGTTTATATCACCACATTGTACCCATAAACCACCACATTGTACATATAATACATCTCAGTAACACCATGTCATAAACTCTATTGTTCAACACATTTTCATACACTAAAAACATTGCTACACACAAACATGTTAAGAAAATCACATCAGCTTCTAGAGGCTGCACTGCGGTCTCCAATTTCTTCACTCCCTATTAGATAAACTGCTTTTGTCTTCTTCATACCTCCTATATGGCTCTAGCCTTGCTGTGGTGGAGTGACTGTAATGAAATAAACAAACATATATCACAATGAATATTACAGTTAAATACGCCTAAATTTGTTAAGTTTTTTCATACCTTCATAACTTGATGTTGTGGCACACTACTGCCAGCCCCAACTGATACATTGATATGAACATTTTTTCTTGCACCCCTATGGCTCTGGCCTTGCTGTGGTGGAATTGGCTATAATGACATAAACAAACATATATCACAATGAATATTGCAGTTAAATATGCCTAAAGTAAATAAGTTTTTTCATACCTTCATAACTTGATATTGTGGCACACTACTGCCAGCCCCAACTAATACATTGATAGGAACATTTTTTCTTGCACCTCTATGGCTCTGGCCTTGCTGTGGTGCAAGGAATTGTCTGTAATGAAATAAAGAAACATATAGCACAATGAATATTGCAGTAAAATATGCCTAGAGTAAACAAGTTTTTCCATACCTTTATAACTTGATGTTGTGGCACACTACTGCCAGCACCAACTGATACATTGTTAGGAACATTTTTTTTTCTTGCACTTCTGTGCATCTGGTCTTGCTGTGGTGGAAATGTCTGAAAAGAAATAAACAAACATATATCACAATGAATATTGCAGTTAAATATGCCTAAAGTAAACAAGTTTTTTACTACCTTCATAACTTGATGCTATGGCACACTACTGCCAACCCCAACTGATACATTGCTAGGAAAATTTTTTCTTACACCTCTGTGCCTCTGGCCTTGCTGCTGTGGAGGAAGAACTTGATGCTGTGGCACACTACTGCCAGCCCCAACTGAAACAGTTCTATGAACATTTTTTCTTGAACCTTTGTGCCTCTGCCCTTGCTGATGTGGATGAACTTAATGGATAGAAATATACAGACAGATATCACTAGGTGTACTACATGAGGAACCTGTCAGTTAAATATGACTCAAGTAAAAAAATCTAACTTACAACTGGATGAACCTGATGGACAATTGGGCTTGGCCTTCTACCCATGACATTGATCCCAGCACCATCAACAATGACACAAAATCAGGATGACTCTCTTTGCTAAGATCTTTAGGTTGAGTTGTTGGCCTGCCTCTAGGAAGACCAGTTCTTGTAGAGGGCTTTGGTACCACTGTATTCTTACAGCTCCTCTTGTTATGATCTACTTCCTGGCACTTTTGACATGTTTAGGTCTGGCCCTTTCTAGAAAGTTGGCTTGAGCTAGACCCAGTTTCAAACTGCCCTCTTTTCCTCTTCTTGGCAGGCCTACCAGGCTACTTGGTAAAAGCTGGTGCACTAACTCTGAATAATTTGTCGTAGGCCAAAATCTTGAATCTGGAATGGGTGAGATCATGCCTGCATATGCTTGCAAATATGTAGTCCTTGTGTAATATCTATGCACATAATTTTCTGGCTTTTTATTTTCAGTCATCAAAGCTGCACATGCATGAATGCAAGGGATCCCTGTCCTATCCCAATATCTACAATCACAAGTCCTTGTCATAACATTTAAAGTGTATACAACATTATCAGATCTTACTTCATATTACCCCTCTCCAGCATACACCACAGGCGGAGTAGTACTTTTCCTTTTGAACTTCAAAATTTTCTCAAGAATCCTAGGACATGTCTCTGCAGTCCACTTAGCAGCACTTATTTTCTTCTTTTGAAACCTTATCATCAACTGCCTCCTAATCATTTCTAAGCATGTTATGGTTTATCCCTAGCCTCCAAAATAAACTTGTTAAAAGATTCAGATATATTTTGACTAGTAAATTATAAAAACTATTATCTGTGAAGTAGCATTTACACCATACCTCCATCCTCACCCCCACATAGCCACTTCACAGCTGCAGGAGAGGTCATATAGAATTTCTCAATGGCAGCTACACAGTCTTCTTCCACATAAGCTGTAGCAATCTTCCATAACATCTTCATATATATCATTGGCTAGAAATCCTTTCTGAAATTATCATATATAGCCTTACACAAAATCTATGGTGTGATGTAGGCAATATATCTTTAAAGGTCTCCAACTGACCTGACACATAAAATCCACACTTACAATATAGTTACAAAAACTTGATTGTATTCTTTTACTGAAATATGCATAGTAATATAGTAAGTGTACCTTCTATCTATCTGAAATGAATGTGAATTGGTGCTCATTGTTCACATCAAGAGCCTTAAGCAAGCAAGTCAAAAACCAAGTCCATGTGTCTTTAGATTCATTTGTGACAATAGCTATGGCCAGTGGAAACATTTCATTGTTCCCATCTGGACTGGTAGCACTCAACAAAACTTCTCCAATTTCTGTCTTCAAAAAATTTCCATCTAGGCCAATGAAAGGCCTACATCCATATTTGAAACCCTTGAACTGATATGGGTATGTGATAAAAATGCCATCAAAAATTGGTTCATCCTCATTCTCACTTGGCCTTGACCTAATCTTGCAATAAGTCCTAGGGTTTCTATGCATTATTGCATGAGAGTAGTTCCAAAGTTGTTTGAACTGTTTCTTGTATGATCCTTCTATATATGCATTGGCAAATCTCCTTGCCCTGTATAACTTGTTATCTTGCTTAATATCAAGGTCATAGTCTCTACTCAAAAACGTTCTCAACACATGAATGGGCAACTGGAGTTGGTCTCTGAAGTGCTCCACATACTTCTTGGCATTCCATGGGGAGGTCACTTGAGTATTGCTCCTAACAACATGGCACTCTACATGTTTTGTAAGCTTCTTCACTACAAAATTCTCTCTGTTGATATCCCTTCCTCCTGAACAAACCCAACCACACTTGTTAATGCATTCTACACTTATTCTCCAGCCCTCATTCTTCTTGACTGTAAAGTCATAGCCATTTCTTATGGCATGCTCCCTCAACAACTTCCTAAATTCATTAGGTGTGGCAAACTTCATGCCCAATTCCAATTTAGGTTTATCCAAATCCACTTTCTGAACAAAATGTCCCCCTCTACTGTGCATCTCATCATCACTCCCTTGCATGCTCCTAATCACATCAGAGTCATCTGAATCTGTTGCTCATTCATTATGAGGTTCACATTCAGGGCCTCCAAATTCATGCATTCCATCAGTCTTCCTATGTCTGGGATGCACAGTGTTTTCAGCCTCCTCTTCAGACAATCTTTCCTCCTCCAAATCTACATCATCTTCACTACTTCCACCTTCATCATCTGCATCATCCTCATCTGTAGGTTCATATTCAGAATCTGTCTCTGACTCATTGTTGTGTTCTTCATGTATTCCCTCCATTGGCTGCACAAATGCATGATCAGTTGGCCCCTCAATAACTTCTGCTTGGGTGGCTCAACCCTTAAATCCTGACTCTCTTCTTGTGATGGCTAATGCAATGTACCCTCAGTCATACAATGTGATGTCTCCTCTGTTGCAATAGCCCTTAACTCATCATTAGATGATTGTGATGGCTCCAGCAATGTATCCTTCCTGAAACATTGTGATGTCTGATCTGCTGCATTAGCCCTTGCATCCTGACTCTCTTCTTGTGCTGGCTCATGCAATGTACCCTCAGTCATACAATGTGTTCTCTCCTCTGTTGCATTAAGCCCTTGACTCATCATTAGCTGATTGTGATCCCCTTCCTGAAAAATTGTGATGTCTTCTAATCTGCATCAGCCCTTGCATCCTGACTCTCTTCTTGTGCTGGCTGCATCAATGTACCCCCAGTGAAACATTGGGCGTCATTTCTGTTGCCTCATCCATTGCCTCTTGAATATCTAACTGTGATGTCTCAAGAAATGTACCCTCAGTGCAACATTGTGCTGCCTCTTCTGTTGGCTCATCCAGTGCCTCATCAAACTGCTCTTGTGATGTATGTATGTTTGGCTCATTCAGTGCCTCATCTACCTGCTCTTGTTCTGTATGTACTGTTGGCTCATCCAGTGCCTCATCAAAATTATTTTGACGTGAGGTTGGAAAGCTAGGGTTAACTTCAATTTCCTCACACATTTCAAAAACATATGTGTCTGTAGTTTGCATCATACTTTGCCCAGTTTCAGCGTCCTTTCCCTTCCCAGTTTCCTTTGTGCTTCTCTCCTCATTTGGAATTGAAGATGGAAATCTAATATCATACTCAAAATTCCCTCCATCTGTGTCATCCCCATCTGACTCACTCAAGTTTACAATGTCATATTTTGAAGGATAAATGTCTTCTATTTGATGCCCTTCACTTTGATGTGCAACATACAAGTCAACAGTCCTACTCCCCTTCATGTTCAATATTTTTGAAGCCTTCACATCATCATCTATTCTCATGCACTAACTAAAATCCTTTCTCCATGCCTTGTAGTATATGAAGCACCTTCCTTTATGTCCTAACTCCTTTATCAGTATTTTTTTAATTATCCAATGCCAACAATCCCACAATACAGTCTGTGTAAAATTCCTCCTGCCAACCTTCATAACTCCCTTGATAACCAAGTCTCAGCACTCCCCTATGATGTATCTTCAAATTAACTTTGTGGCTCTGTAAAAAACATTTAACAAGGTGCATAATTAGCATAATTTATCATTGGAAATTATTGTGCACATATAGCATGGCTTATGTTGCATGTTGCATAATTAACATGTTAACCATTGTGCACATATACCATGGTGCATGGTGCATGTTGCATGTTCCATAAGTAGCATAATTAACATGTCTAATTATTGAAAACTATTACTACTTAGCTCACTACTAACCCATCTTCTAACTACTTACCATACATATCTAACTACTTAGATGCGTGGAAAATTCTACTACTTAGCTAACTACTAACATCATCTGTGCATTAATTAACATTATTAACATTATTAACATGCATAAATAACATAAAAATTTACAATTCCCTCAAATTCATCTAGCTCCGACCACTCAAATTCATGATCTAACAATCCTCTGAAATTTTAACATAATCCAACACTATATGTAATGCCCTGTTTTGACCTATACGTGTATTTTACTGTATACGCGTGGTATGTTCACATACAATGCGTACGTAGGCATGAAATAGACATAGCCATCGATGTATGTAGCGTAGTGTAAGGGGATTGGACCGTCATGGGTGGCTAAGAGACGATAACGTGAGATTGGGTGCGGGAGAAATGCGAAGGACGTCGTTGGTGCAAAACTATAGGAATGGGTTAGACGCGTGTGTGTGATGCATGTACGCATGCATGGATGGGCGTGGATGTGTGTAGGGGTAGCCATAGAAGTGTGAAAGGGGTTATGGGTCAATGGCACTTCCCGTAAATTTTTAGAAAAGTCAGTGGCAAACGGTCTTTTTGACTAGATTTGATGTGCGTACATACTTAAAGTGGTCGGTGCATAAAGTAATGGTAAACTTGTAAATACCTAAAAGTTGAGGGGCATTTTTGGAAGGGTATTATAGTCATTTTGAGCTATGCATGGCTTATGGAGCAAGTAAGGAGTGTGTAGAATTCTCTTTTATTTTCTTTCTTTTTCTTTCTTTTCTTACATCTTCTACCATCTTCTCTCTTTTTCCCCTTTTTCCTTAGCCTATGGCCGGCCACCACTACCCTCATTTCCCCCTCATTTAACAACTAAACCCCCTAATTTCTAATTCCAACTAGAAGGGTTACAAGCTTGCTTCAAGATAGAAGAAGATGGAGAAGAAAAAAAGAGAAAGAAAGGAGAAAAATGGAGATTTGAAGTAGGAATCTCTTGGATTTGGAATTCCATTAAATTGATTGTTGTTATTTTGTTTTTATAGCATGTTTTACTTGATATGAATTAAGGATGGTGAAATTTCATGAGCCATGTTTCAATTTCACAAAGTATCTCTTGAAATTCTTAGTAAAAACATCTCCTTTAAAAGCTTGAATTTTTGTTTTGTGTTGTTTCTGTAATTACTGTTACTGTAGCTCAAATTGGGTTTCGAAAAAAATATGAACTTGCAGATCTTGAAGTTCTATCCCAAAATCATATAAATTTTGATATAGTTTCAATTCAGAAATTAGGAGAAATAAATCCATCTTCACAACATGTCTGTTTGATTTTCAGAGTTGACACTGTTTAGTACAATTGGCCTATAGACTTGCACACATCATGGATTTTGTTGATCTTGGTATTTTTGGAAATTTAACAAGTTTTTCTAAAATTTCATCAGAGTGCTCTTATGTCGAATTTCTGGTTAGAACATGCCCAAAACTGGCTTTGAACACAGGCCCTGAAATCTGTCTGAAAAACAGATTTGACACACTTCACCAATTAATTCACCATAAATCACATACTTAATATTTTTTCCTGAAATGTTATCTGTGAATCAAGGACTAACATATCTATAACTTTCATTTGGGACGTTTTTCTGAATTCTGATCATAATTGGGTGATATGAACCATCTTTTATGACTGCATGCGTAAATCCTGCTAGTTGAATGGATGAGTGTGGGTTAAATTGTGCATTGCTACTAATCTACCCTCTATGATACATGACTATTGTTTTTACATGGAATATATGCTAATAATGTGTCTTGTTAATTGGTTTGCTAATGTGATTATGGACATATACGTCACGCCCGCCATGTGTTCGACGAAATGCCTCAACGAAGGCAATATTTGAAATTTTGAGTAACGTGCATATGTTAGTGTTGGTCTTGAGCCACGGCGGTGATTGGTGAAGTTAGAGGTTTGAATGGCGTGGATATATTGTAATTGTGAATGGGTGATGTGTTGTGATAGAGGGCATGTCACGTGAGTGCATGACCCTATGTTTAATGATGGCCAGCTGATGTGATGTGTGCTTACCCATGCCATCAAGACCCATAACGTGTCACTTATGATGTTAACTAATAAAATTGAATGAATCCCAGTCCTCTCTAATGAGGGTGAGTTAGCAAAGCCCGGGTTTTATGTGGGATTCGAGTAAATTGTGGATATGAGGCCTGGACTGTGAAGTTGGGAGATGATTATGTGATGTGTGGAGTTTACACCCACTCGCCTTTACCGGGAGTGGAGGGGATTTTCATTCCCACTCGCCTTTACCGGGAGTGGAGGTGTCAGGGGGTTGTAGAGCCTCACTCCTGGCAGGGATGGGTGAGCTGAGAGGCCCGGCGTACAGTACCCGTGTCCACTGCGTCGTGTGCTCGTTCACCCCAAATTTGGGATGAAGTCTAGGACCTGGTATCACACAGTTTACAAAATTCCAATTAACTCAATTATGAACTAATAACATAAGAATTGCGCGATGCTCCTTCTGCTGGCAGCACTTTCCCTTTCCCTTGCCAGTTCCTTGTGACTCTTGGCATGTCTCTGGCACTTGTACTTATTTTATTAGATATTGGTTGCTTAAATACTTGTGTTATTATTATTATTATTATTATTATTATTCGTGCTAACCCTTTTCTTGCAGTACCTCGACATTGGACCGCAGGTATGATTTTCTTGTTTTAGCTATTTAATTTTCATTACATCACTTAGTTACATGTTCTATTTCTCTTGGGTTGCCTTGTGGATTGATAACCTTAGAATGGTGTTCCCAAATCTAAGTTGGTTCCTACTGGGGCACGCATTGACGTGCTCCTCCCTATTTTTCAGGTAGCAGGGTCAGCTTGGTTGGAGGTGACTTTGAGTTGGGTTTCAGGGGTAGCACTTGGTGTGAGACGTAGCTTGTGTAGTGACATAGTTGTCTTGGAGGTGGAGAGTGATGGTGTATATGTATTGGTGTACATGGGCTATGTAATTTAATGGAAGTTGTATATATGATATGTTGATATTGAACTAAGTTATTTGTGGTGTTGTTTTGATATTACTGTGAAGCTTCACTTGTACTATCCCAGCATGTGCGCAGTGGCCTGCTTGTTCAGTTTCTCATTTCTCTTTCTTTTCCTCTCTCTCATCACCCAAACTCTTCAGGATACTTGAAAAAAAAATTTAAGATGTCGGGTATTCTGGGGAACGGGGCGTGACACTATATATCAGTTACCCTTTTATATTTACATATTTTTGTGAAGAAATGAAAAATTACTAACCATCGTGAGCTTTATCGCAATTTGATGCACCTCTTCAATATTCTTCTAGCCACGACCACCAACACCCCCTCTTCCTGCCCGCTGTCATCTGATGACCTCCGATCACCGAGTTCGACAGCTATTTCTCTTCAATTTCTGAGCTTTCACACCCGATCTCTCAAATTTTCACCCCAGCTTTTACCGCGTTTCCCGGTTTGCACGGTGAAAATGAAGGTAAGTCAGTTGCCCCTTTTGTTTAATTCAGGGGCATAACGGTCAGAATTTATGAGAAACGTCCCCCGTTAGCCAAATTTAGGTTTGGGTAGCAAAGTTTACCAAAATAAACGTTATGGTTATAAGTGAAAATGGTCCAAACGTTAGGATATTTTAATGTCATTTACACATAGAAATATCATGTGAAGCTGGTAGAATTGGGGTCAACCCGGGTTGACGGGTCAAACCCGCACCCTACTCGGACCGACCCAAATTCTATCCGACCTAGATAGACCTCTGCTCATACCCGGTTAAGGAGGCCGGGTTCGGGTCGGGTCGGGTGCATTTTGCCACACCAACATAACTCCCTCTCCCCCCAACAAAAAACACAAGCACAAAAAACCGCATGGTTTGCTATAGTTTTGGGGTTATGTTAGTATAGCCTGCTAAGGCCTACCAAGCATGACGGGCATTATGGAAGATCTAACTTTATATAGGCCTATCTTGACCCGTCATTGTGTATGAAATAAGTCAGGACTAAGTTACAAGAATTATCATACACAATGCCTCTATCTATACTCTTCAAAAGAGGGAAGAAATGGATTCTAGACCTTTAATCGATGTTCCTAATGACTACACTTTTATTACTCATAAATATACTAATTTGAGCATCTGAGGAGCCGAATCGATAGCCCATCCACATCCCCTCCTACTTTGACTCAAACCAATATGATTGATGTATATGGTGCGCAGACCATTAATCCGGAAAGATCCATCACCTAGCTAGGAGGATTGATCTAAACCAAAATAGATCATCCTATCTATCTCAGGTACTTAATTCAACAAATTACATAAAAATGTTAGCTTTGACTTAAAAACAATACTCAAGGTGGACTCACCTTTGAATTTGAGAAGTATACACTAAGGGGTATATCAAAGTGAAACCAAGTAGAACATCAAAACCAAGTGGAATTGGGGGATAAATAATGAAGCATCAAAGCTACGATGGCCATTACTAGCATCATTTTCGTACGCAACACTTTGTCATTTAAGGGCCATGAATACTAGCTAGTAAAGTAAATAAGTGACTGTGTGTTTCCAATCGAGTCAAGCCTGGTTTATAGGTAACCGGTTGAATCATCAAGACTCCCGTAATCATTAGAGCAAAGCAATGAAGCAAGTTTCCAGCAATAGGTTATGAAGGCACAAAGTGACCAAGTGGTAAAATTTTGATGTTGGTTGGTTGTTGTACTTGGTGAAAAGCCTCTTGCGTGAGGTCTTCGTTTAGTGAGGTTGTTGGAAATCCTTGCTAGAGGCAAGGTGTTTGTATTGACCCTCTAGTGGAAAGAGTGATTTGTAGAAGTCCTCTATTTAAGGGAGGTAATGAGTGGAACTCCAAGCACAGCTTGGGACTAGACTAGCCCACCGGAGGGTGAACCAGTATAAATCTTTGTGTGCTTGCGATTGTCTCTCTCTCTTCTCTTTTGCTCTTTACTTGCATTGCGTTGTTTTTATCTCCATTGTAAGTATTTGGGCTAGTTGATTGACATCCAAGTTAGGTAACACTAGTTGGAACCTTAGGCATTCATATTAGAGGGATTAGTTTTACTTATTGCTTATTTTTAGATGACATTACCCCACCCCAACTCTTTCATGTCTTGAACTACAACCCATTCAAGAAGAAGATCAAAGCACTCTATGCAGTTCCCCAAGCAGGTTTTCATTCTTTTAGGCGTGTTCCAATGTCTATGCTAACAAGATTCTTTTTCAAGGCTGGAGAATTTTATTTTATTTTTTCCACGTTTTAAATCATTTCTCATGCGTCTCCTCCTACTCTTGTCTATCTAATAAGTTTCTTAATTATATATTTTGTGTGTTATGAATAATAGCGTTGTACATAGATGTCAAGAACTTGAAAAGAATTTTGATTATTAATTAAGCTCCTTATTAACAGAAGAAGGTCGATAAGTATGGACTCCTGAAAAGTCCCTCACTGTCTTTGCTTCCAATAAGAGAGGCCATCGATTTTAGACTACTTACAAACTTAGGTTTAGAACAATTATCTTTTTTTTTTTGAAGAGATCATAAAGATCGAGTCTTCTGTTTCTTTTGAAGTATGGTTTCATTTTCTAATTTTTAATGCTTGGCTTCCCCAAAAACCCCAAACAACTATTTAAAAATTTACTTGCAATTAAATGGAACAATTTAATCACATCCCAATCAAACAGCAACATGATAAACTGTCGGCTGGCACATTCGGAGCTCATATTCGGCCCAAATCATATCACAAGATAAGCTTAAAAATTTCCAAACCTATTGGAAAGAAAAGAGCTACGGAATAAAATGTATTCTCCTAAAAAAGGTTTTATTTTTCATATACTTTATTCAACTGGTCAGCCCAATCATCATTAACTACAAGATTTTGTCACTCTCCCACGGACGGAGTTGGATTCCATTCAGTTTCAATCCCGCGTCTCTCAAGACAAAAAGGACAGAGAATGTCATCTGAACAATTGCTTCTTGGCGTGTTCTACCGGTTAAATTCACAACTACATGCGAATTTGTAAACGAATAGATATTAAAAACGTGCTTAATTAAGAGACCCCCAGGCCTAAAAACTCAAGGAAACCTACCAGACTAAGCAAACCCTTTGAGAGGGCCCCCTCCAGCCATACTCCTTGCATGCATGCACGTCGTGGATTGGTTACGTTCTCACATCTCCAATCATAAGTACAGCGGACGGTCAAGATTGACGCCGGGCCCACAGCGGAACATATTCCCCAGTCACCGTCGCGCTAAATAAAGTCAGCGTGCTCTTCAAGCTGACACGAGTCAGGCTCCATTATATTGGTCCATTGGACATGGCCATGATCATGCATGGCCATCGTCGATCATGGCCGGCAAAAAGCCCCCCCGACGTGGGCCCCGCAACCTGCGATCCGCGGCGTGCCACGTCGGCTGCGAGCGGGGCCCACGTCCACCACCCAATAATTTTGATCTCGACGGGTCAAATAAAATCAGAGGAGGAGACTTCTAATTTGGGCTCGGGTCTACGACTTGCGTCGCTCGTGGTGCGTTTTTCAACTTTGTTTGATGTCATTTCAAGTTCTTGTCGGTAGTAATTGGGCCGGTGTGATTATTAACTGTAGCGGCCGCGGGCTTATATTGTCGGAGCTCTTGTGGCCGGCCCTTAATATTTTTAATTTATAAATTAATTTTCATGATCCAATTTTCAATTATACACAAGATGTCAAAGTAAAAGAGGTTGATATGAAAAACAAGCTATTTTTGTCCCCACACGGCGCGATTTGTTGGCATTCTATCGGGTACGTGCAACGGAGGTTGTACTAACAAACTAGAAATCATAGCATGAATCTTTGTGAAGAATCTAAGCCCAATTTAAGCCCTAACACGTGTTTAAAGCCCGGCCCAATTTAAGCCCTAAAAAATTTTAGGTCCGGTTGTGTAGAAAACCCTATGCCTCGACACAGCCCGCTATTAATTCCACGGTTTACTTTTAGTTTCAAGCCCGGCCCATACACCTGAAGCTTGATGTTTTTAAAGCTCCCTCCGATAAGTCCAAACTCCCACCGAGATAAGCATCAGGCCTCCCTTTGCCAACGTCAATCCACGTGAAGCCCACCTGGCACCCATGCAAGCCACAAACCTCCACGTAGCCCGCCACCTCTTCCCCCTCTTTTATATAAGCCCCCATCACTCACACACCTCTAACATTGTATAATTTAATAAGAGATGGAAATTTCAGTTAGGTCCAGTTTGCTCCTTGCGTTTCTCCTCTGGTCCACGTTGCAGTTTCAAGAAGCGGTCTTGGGTGGCGAGAGCTTCCCAAGCTATGGTCCTCTGGTGACCAAAGAGAGCCGGAGGACCCTCGTCTCGACTGAATCCGGAGTGATCACCGCCGTTGATGTCCGCGACCGGTACACGGGCCCGTACCATCTCCAGTTCATCACCCTGGACACCAGCTCTCTGCTTCTCCCCGTGATTCTGCACTCGGACATGGTCTTCTATGTGCGCTCAGGTAACACACCTCTCAGGCTTGGCAAGTTCATAAATCACGCAAAAAGCATCTCATTGAAGAACATTGTTTTGTGTTCCGGAGGGAGGGGAGCCGTGAATTGGATTGCTAAAGAAAGCACGAGCACAACCCGCGTCGAGCTGAGGCGAGGCGACATCTACAGGCTCGAGGAGGGGACCGTGTTCTACGTGCAGAGCCATCCCGATCCCTTGAGGGAGAAGCTGAGGATTTACGCAATTTTCGACACCGTTCTTGAAGAGAAGTCATCGGTATACTGACTTGAGAATTCGTCGGTATGGCAAATTGTTGCGGTGCTGACTGTTGGAACTGCGCGTTTGCATGCAGGAGCCATTTGTGGGGGCTTACTCGAACATAAGCGACTTGGTCCGGGGCTTCGACGACGAGGTTCTACGGATGGCATTTGGGGTAATTAAGAGAGGCATGCTGACTTGAGATTGATATTGCATTAGTGTTTGAACTATTTTTGATGCTTTTAGGTGTCTGAGGATGTCATACAAGGGATCAAAGGGGTAGAGAAACCTCCGCTGATAGTGCATTATGAACCAAAGAACGAGACAGATGGAGTGGATTGGAGAGAGGGGGTGTTTGAAGCTCTTATAGGAGGGAGGCACCCAATCAGCATCGTCGCCAAGAATAAGAAGAAGAAGAAGGAGAGCGAGACGCTCAATCTCTTGGAGAGAAAGCCCGACGTCCAGAACTGCAACGGTCGGAGCGTCGCCGTGACCGGCAAAGAATTCAAACCCCTCATGGGCTCCGATCTTGGAATGTTCATGGTGAACTTGACCAAGGTCGGCTGTGATCGATACAGAGTTTTGATCTTACGCAATTGTTTACAAGGTTGTAGCTTGACAACTCAATTTTTGGTTCTTTGTTCTTGAAGGGCTCGATGATGGGGCCACATTGGAATCCAAAGGCGACAGAGATCGCGATAGTCGTTCATGGACGAGGGATGGTGCATGTCGTCTGCCCCAGCGACCCATCTGGGGCGAGCGAGGAGGACGTCTGGTGTCAAGACGCGTTGTTTAAGGTTGAAGAAGGGGACGTGTTCATCGTGCCGAGGTACCATCTGATGGCGCAGATATCGTTCAACGCTGGCTCGTTTGTGTTTGTGGGATTCGCGACGACGGCGAGCCAGAACCATCCTCAGTTCTTGGCGGGACAGAGGTCGGTGCTCCGGACAATCAATAGGGAGATCATGGCTTTGTCACTCAATGCTGCGGACACGACGACGGACAAGTTGCTTGATTCTCAGTTAGAGTCGATAATGTTTGAGTGCGCCACGTGTGCTGAGCAATTGGAGAAGAAGATGGAGGAGATTGAAGAGAAGAGAGCTAGGAAAAGGGAGGAGGAGGAGGAGGAGAAGGCTAAGAGAAGGGAGGAGGAGGAGGCGGCTAGGAGAAAAGAGGAAGAGGAGGAAGCGAGGAGGAAGGAGGAGGAGGAGGCAAAGAGGGAGGAGGCAAAAGAAGAGGCTCGCCGGAAGGAGGAAGAGGAGGAAGTAAGGAAGAGGGAGGAGGAAGAGGCAAAGAGGGAGGAGGAAGCAGAAGCTCGCAGGAAGGAGGAGGCCAGGAGAAAAGAGAGAGAGGAGGAAGCAAAGAGGGAGGAGGAGGAAGCAAGGAAGAGGGAGGAGGAAGCAGAGGCAAAGAGGGAGGAGAAGGAAGAAGAAGCTCGCAGGAAGGAGGAGGAAGCGGAGGAAGCAAGGAAGAGGGAGGAGAAGGAAGAAGAGGCTCAGGCCAGGAGAAAGGAGAAAGAGGAGGAAGCAAGGAAGAGGGAGGAGGAAGCAGAGGCAAAGAGGGAGGAGAAGGAAGAAGAAGCTCGCAGGAAGGAGGAGGAAGCGGAGGAAGCAAGGAAGAGGGAGGAGAAGGAAGAAGAGGCTCGCAAGGAGGAGGAAGAAGCAGCAGAGAGGAGGGCGGAGGAAGCAAGGAAGAGGGCGGAGGAGGAAGAGGCAAAGAAAGAGGAGGAAGCAAGGAAGAGGGAAGAGAAGGAAGAAGAGGCTCGCGGGAAGGAGGAGGAGGTAGAAGAAGCAAAGAGGAGAGAGGAGGAAGCTCAAAAGCGGGAGGAAGAAGAAGAGGCGGCAAGAAAACAAGAGGAGGAGATGGCGGAAGCAAAGAGGAGAGAGAAAGAGGCGGCGGCGGCGAGAGAAGAAGAAGAAGAAGCTAGGAGAGAGGAAAAGGCAGCGAGAAGAGAGAAAGAAGAAGCCAAGGAAGCGAGAAGAGAAGAGAAAGAGGCGAGCGGTAGGGAAGCGGAGGCTTGATGTGAGGAGGCTGTAAGAAATAAAGCGAAAGCAACAATGAAGAAGATGTTGAGGGTTTAAGAACTTGCTGCCTCTGCATGTAATAGAACGAGCACCATGTTGTATTGTTGTTTGTCTGAACTTCAATAAATGCTTCTACTTCTGTATTATTTGTCCTTTCATTTTGATCTTGCTCCATAGACGCATGCAAATCGAACATACCAAAAAAGTTTTTTGTTTAAAAAAAATACAAATTGTGATCATGGCTGCAGACTGAAGTTGCTTACGATTGAATGTTTCGATGACAGCAGCACAAGTGAAGTGTATAAACATGACTTTTGCTTAAAAGATGAGCCTTCGGTAAACATGTTCAAATAAGATGCAGATCTCAGAATCTACATACGAGGGGTCCATAGATCTACGTCAATTGCATTTTTATTTTTCAAGCCAATGTGCTTCAAATCTACACAAATTTTTGGAAAACGAATAAACTGAACATTGAGAGAACTCTCTTTAACTCGGGTGACTGTTCAGTATGCTAGGCTAATATCAATGTCAGATTCAAGATGCAGCAGCCAAAGATACACCTGAGAATCTTCCATCTTACAAAAAGTCGTTCAAAAATTTTAAAACCCTGGATGTATTGATCCATCCATCCAGAACGTCAATCGTTTGTATTGCTTTTGCTTTCGGACGCTTGTATGTACAAAGCGGGCAGCTGGACAGATCTAAGGTGTTCCCTATGCTTCACGGGGCAGAGGCAGCAACATAAGACACCACGACGGTAATGTCATCAAGCTTACCTCCATAATAACGATATCCTGCATCTTGAGCTGCAGTCGAGAAAGGCGTCTGCCTGTTCTTGTCCAGTGCTCGCTGGCGAGCGAGGGCAGCTATCTTCTGTGCCGTTACCTGTGGTCCAAATCCTGCCCTTATGGCATGAACTACAACAGCTGTGATTTCGTTGTTGTACAAGTTGTCAAATAGTCCGTCTGTTCCAGCTACAACGACATCACCGGATGCAACGGGTATCGTAAATACCTGCATTCATCAAAATGCATTGAGTCGGGTGCCTCAATCAACCTGAGGCTTCTGAAAGTGGAAATAAAATTGGAAAGTATCAACGAACGCCAATAACCATCAGGAAACAAATTTAAGCACAAGGAATTGGGTCGTGTATTTTTATCCAGTTTCGTATTAAAAATAGAAACATGAAGGAGCATCAACTGACCTGTGCAGCACTGGGTAGATCACTGCCATTTCCACTCTCCAGCTGATAAGTAAAATTGAAATCATGCTGCTGTACAGGTGAGCGGAAGATGGTACACCCATCTCGCACAACTATAAAACCACTGTCTCCTAGGTTGACAGCATTAAGGCCCTGCACAGAGTAGCGTGGCCGATGAAGTTATCATCCAAATGACAAGAAAAATATTTACGTGGCTATATGACGATTATGACATGAAGCAAGCACCAAGTTCTTTAGTCTATAAGAGTCATCTATAACTTGAATTAGAACTGCAGTCTTATAAGAAGATTTTCACCATTTAGTTGGTATGTGGTTTCTAATGATGCCAGGCAACAAACAACTTGAGTAAAATCTTTTTTAAACCTTAAACTGGAACTATGAGATGTTCTAATTTAATATGAAAACAAATATGATAAGAAGTCTGAACTTTGGATAGGCATTTGCAGAAGTTGAGGAACAGTATTTAATTTTTCCTTATAAGAATTATCTACAGTATCGGACACTAATACGTTTGCCTCTGAAGCTTGGATTTGTGAACCTGCTTATTTCATTTTGATTAGACTCGTGATCATGACATTTTAATTAAAGTAGTTTCCATATAGTTTTTTGAAGAAAATATTATGTTAGGGATTGCATTAGTTATTTACAGGCTTTTATTGTCATACTCCATAACTTTTACTTGTCTATGGACATACATTTATGCATTGTGGGTGTACAAATGCACTTACATGATAGATGAATAATTATTGAGATGACCAAAGAAAACCCTCCGAAGTGTACTAATAACCCAAACTATCAATCCATGAACCCCACACTATTCATGACAGATACTGCTTGAACATACCCAGACCCATCTGAAAAACCTTGCATGATTCGAACATATGGTTTTACTACTAATGATATACAGTAGACATTTCAATTGATCGCAGATCATGTATGGTATTCATGATTAAGACTTTTACAGTATATGAAAATTTGTGCTTATTCTTAGCAAAATTAACAGACATGCATTGAACATAATGAAAGGGGAATGAACAATGAATATAGGAATTATTACACAAGTCGTTAGAGGAAACAGATGGTGTGTGATGCAGGTAGCAATTATGAGATTGTAACAGACAGAATACCTTGGGATTAGACCAATCCTCTCTGGAAAGTACTGTTTAGGTACTCAGTTTCAGAGCGAATGCAAAGAATTACATTACCAAGGATTGCGTCAATCCTCAGGGTTAGAAAACGAGTTATGATCTCTTATTCTAATTCAGAACGGAAGAATGCATACGGAAAGAAAAAAAGCCCCCTTCTTCTTCCTGAACCCTAGCACCAAGGAAGTCTGGTTGCCTGAATTTTATATATTAATTGACAATTGGATATACATTGTATTATTGTATATTACTAGATTTTTGTGTGTGAAAAGGTTAAAATAATAGCATTGTGGATTCTGTCCTTACATAACCTAACAAGCAAGTTGGGATAAAAATCCCTAGGATTTTGACCCAAAGGAGCATAGGTACAATCCAATGGATCCTCAACTCAAATAAGATCCAAGAGATTTTGATCTTCACTATCAATTGACTACAGAACTTAGCAGCATCGCTTATTCCTCCAATGGCTTCTATGTAAATAGAAATAGCATCAGAGTTGTGTTGCGGCCGGTAATTGGAACAGGGGCATTTGGGTAAAATGACATTTAAGGGGTGTTTTGCTATTTAAGGGGGTTGAGCCGGCCCTAATTCTTATGCGAAAATTGTTGAGAGAAGTTTCTTTTTATTAGTTTATCCCCTAGATTAATCCTTAGCTAGTCGTCCTTTTAAATTGTAGTTGTTATTTAGCGAGTAGTTAATTTGTAGTAGGATTTCCTATAATTTCACATCTTTATTTCCAATAAAAATCCCCTTTTTATCATCAAATCCCTAGCGAATCGCATCAATTGGTATCAGAGCGTTCGATCCATGGCGAGCACAAGATCCAAGGAGCGGGTCGACATTTTGGAAGAAAAAGTGGAAAGGATTGAAGCCCAAATCAGCAAGGGTTTCATCGATTTGAGGAAAGAAGATGCGGAGATGGCCGCGGAGATCCGGAAGGAGATGAAGGAAAATCAAGAGAAAACGGATGCAAAACTTTCGGAATTGACAGAGGCCATAGCGGCGTTGACCGCTCATCTTATCCCAAAAGCGGATCCAAGCAAAAAGGAGCCACCTTTGGCGAAGGACAAAGGTAAAAAGGCAATTTTTTTTGAAGATAATCCGGATCTAGAAGACGAAGGAGGCTTTGACCAAGGAGACAACGCGTGAGGGACCCACCAAGACCCCGCACCGCCGCGCCGTGAAGATCAAGTGGCCGGGGGGGTTTTCCGACTCAGCGGCACCCCCCGGCATGGCCGCCGGCCCCCCAAATATACATGGGGGTCGGCGAACCCCATTGGGGGCGGCGGAGGGCCGCCAGGAGGCCGGGAGGGGCGGGCGCACCTGCCCCCCCCCCAGCGGCCTCGGCGGGCCTTTCCGCCGCCGCCTGGGGCCAGCCGGCCCAATTCCAGGGCCGGCCGGCCCAGGCGGCGGCCTGGGGGGCCTCGGCCGACCCCAGGGGGACCCGAGGCCCACCGGACCCCTGGGGGGCCCACCGACCCCCCAGGAGTCCCGACAGCCTGGTACGAGGAATTTTCGGCCCCCGGGGGCCCCCGGGGGCCCCGCCCGAGGTCCGAGGAGCTCAGTTTGGGGGTTTTCAGCCTTTTGGAGGGCCGGGAGGAGAATTTCAGCAGGGTGGAGGGCACCACCAGATCACAGGAGGCACATCGACTCAGCCCCCACCCTTTGGGGGCGTTACAGGAGATTGGAGAGCGTACCAGGACCCCCAGGAGGCCACCAGGCGGAGTTTGGACACCCTCAGGGAGACTGGCATGGGCATGGAGCAGGGGGAGTCTACCGTGATCAAGCTGAGGCTTATGTTCCAGACAGGCGACAGGGATACCAGCACAGGGGAGGTTTCCAGCCGCAGGAGAGAGGTGGATTCGCTGGCGAGAGGCGTCTGAGGAAGCTGGAGGTGCCTGTTTTTGAGGGGGGAGACCCAGATGACTGGCTGTACCGGGTGGAGATGTACTTGGAGGTATCCGATGTCCCAGGAGAGGATTGGCTTCGGGCGATAGGGGTTTGCTTGGAGGGAGAGGCTTTGGGCTGGTTTCGCTGGACAGATCAGCAGCAGCCTTTTCAGACCTGGGCTGAGTTTACGACGCTCTTGACGGAGCAGTTTGGAGGACAGGCTGGTGGCGTGTTTGAGAGACTGTACTCGCTGAAGCAGGAGGGGAGCGTGGGTGATTATATCAAGAAATTTGAGTCGCTCTGCCACCGAGTTCGGGGAGTTTCTGAGGAGTCTCTGGAGGGATGTTTCATGAAGGGGCTGAAGCCCACGGTGAGATTGGGGCTGAGGCAGTTTGAGCCCGTTGGTTTGCGCGGGATGATGACGCTGGCCAGGAAGGTGGAGGATCATCAGGAGACAGAGAGAAGAGCCCGGGGGACGTGGGGAGGCTCTACCTTTCGAGGTCCGGATCCTGGAGGGGGACAAAAGGGGGCCGCGGGAGGGGCAACAGCCACTGACGGCACAGTGGTTACCAAGGAGAAGGGAATGGAACTACGACCTGGGGGACATACACGAAGAATGACCGAGGCAAAGATTCGGGACAAACGGACCAAGGGCATGTGTTTCAAATGCGACGAGAAATTTACTCCTGGGCACCGGTGCGGGAATCGTGCTCTTCAGATCTTGATAGTGAATGACGAAGAAGAGGGAGAAGAGAGTGTGATAATGCTGGAAGCCGACGGAGACAATGATCAGGAGCACCTGCACGTGGAGTAGCTGACCATACCCTTCACGCACCACCTTGAGGACAAGGTGGTTTTTCCGGGGCGGAGTAGTGTTGCGGCCGGTAATTGGAACAGGGGCATTTGGGTAAAATGACATTTAAGGGGTGTTTTGCTATTTAAGGGGTTGAGCCGGCCCTAATTCTTATGCGAAAATTGTTGTGAGAAGTTTCTTTTTATTAGTTTATCCCCTAAATTAATCCTTAGCTAGTCGTCCTTTTAAATTGTAGTTGTTATTTAGCGAGTAGTTAATTTGTAGTAGGATTTCCAATAATTTCAGATCCTTATTTCCAATAAAAATCCCCTTTTATCATCAAGTTGTTCACAAGAACTTAGTAAGAAAAGTATTTTTTAAGATTTCTAATCCACACTTAAACGAACAAAAGAAAGTATAGATAGGAAAAGAAAAGAAAGATATACACGGATACATATACCCTGGATCCAATACGCCACCACTCAGAATGAATGATGAAACATAACCATCAAATTCTTAAGGAAAAGTTTTGGGGGTGAGATAAGCAAATTTACAAAATCCCACGGTTCTGCTCGAAAGAAGGCATCTAACATGGCCTAAATACTAGCTATAGAAAGAAAGAAATCTCGTCCTGAGAGATACAGTCTAATCTTATGCATCACAAACTGTCATGTTTAAGTAGGCTATAAAAGTCAGTTCATTAGTCTAAGTCTCATCAACCAATTATGTACTTGGCAGATGCAAAGTTCACTATTCCTTTTAGGTAAAAAGCTCGATCTTAAATCTAATTGAAATTATGGTACTGGCAAGAGACCATCCAGAATAAGACTTACCCATTTTCGTTCAGAAGTCTTATTGCTGCTTAAGTTGCCCCTCTTTTTTCTTCTAATTAGTCTTTTATGATAATGATGTTTCATCCCTTCAAATTGCTTGAAAAGGGATTTCTTTCTGCTATCTTCAATTAAATGTCATTTTCAAAGAATTTGCAGCAATTCCTCTGAACTGCTTTGCCAAAGATCTGAGATCATCATTGGACTATTCTGATGTACAATGCAAGAACTTTGATTGTCATGTTCTAAAATTTGTATCAAATGCCTATGTAAATAATCACCCAAGTATTCATGGAGCTTCTGATCAAAGTCTTGTAAATCTACACCCTGCTTCCGTGAGTAGAGGAATCACCAACTACGCTTAGCGAATGCTTTGAAGTCATGTCATTCAAAATGCGTGCAGATTACCAGGAACAACATTTCTAGCAGGCCATCATTGTTGTTTATGTGTACCATTTTAAAACTTTTAGTGTCGATGTGCCATTCATATCCATCGGCCTGTCCCTTCTTGTGATTCTTAGATACCAACAATTAGGGGTGGGCAAAATACCCGGTTCCGTACCCGGATCCGATACTGAATATTTGGTCAATTCGAATTCGGATCCAGAATCCGGTAAAAATTTGCCAAGCGAATTATTTTGGAATCGGAAAGCGGATCAAACCCTCAAAATCACTATCCGATCAGATTCCGCTTATCAAGCCTACACAACTTGGCCCCACTAACCTATTTAAACAATTTAATTCTCCTCATTCCCACCGATGTGGGACTAAACACACAACAGAAGAGCGTCGTTGTGGTGAGCAAGCGAGCGCTGCAGCATGGCCATTTAGTCCCACATCGGGCACATAAAGGAATCAATTGCACAATAAATTACGGGGTCGGTGAGCCTCTTTCGCAATTGGGCGTCGGCCTCGATGTTTGTGAGTGAATGACCATTGCATGGACTTTGAGTTGTTTCACATTGTGCTCCTTGGCCCATATATTATCCTATTTTAAACATTGCTATTCTCTTTAGTCCCATCGATGTGGGACTAAACAATGAATAGGGGCCGGCGCTCGCAAGAGAGCGAGCGCTTCATGTGAGCGGGCTATTTAGTCCCACATCGGGGCAAATCAAGGGAAACGATTGCACTATAAGTTAGAAGGTGTGGGAGCGTCATTCGAATTTGGAATTGGGCTTGGGCTTCCAAGCCCATGATTGAACGAACGTGTCACGTTTCATGCCTCAGGGCCTGAATCGGAATCAGGTTTTGGGTGCCTGATCCGATTACGGGTTTGAAACGGTTCGGAACGAAACCGATTAAGCGGAATCGAATTTCAGATCTTTTTACCTCGTCCGAATTAATTCGGATTCCATTTCGGATTCGTCTAAAAAATTCGAATTTACCCGATGCCCACCCCTACCAACAATACATATTACATATGGTTCACTGGTGTTAGGCTGACCAAAGAGTTCTTTTTTAAAAATAATTAAAATTTGTAGATGTTGGGGGTGTTAAGTACAAGGTTTGAGGTTTCGGTTTCGGTATCGGTATCGCTCTCTCGAAAATTTAAGTTTCGGTATCGGTATCGTCCGTTTCGGCGGTATCGGACGTGGGTTTCGGTTGGTCAGTATCGGTAGTTTTAAATACATAAAATCTATTAGATACGTAAAAAAATTAAAGTAGCTACAATTTTGCCTTGCACACCCACCGTTTTACTTTGCGCACGTACCACTTATTTGCAAGTTTGTCTTAGAGTTGCTTTGTGCACATACCATTTTGATTTGTGCACATATCACTTATTTACAAGTTTGCCATAAAATATCTTACTCTACACATCTATAACTTATTTACAAGTTTAACCTTCAAAATTTCCCAATCCTCCTGCGCACGTCGTTCTCCCTCTCTCTCTCTCTCTCTCGGTCCTCTCTCTCTCTCTCTCTCTCTCTCTCTCTCTCTCTCTCTCTCTCTCTCTCTCTCTCTCAGGGGCGGCGGGAGCGGCAGAGGAGCGGCGCGCCGTCGGTGCCACAGCAGGCGGCGGCGGCGAGGCGCGGAGGCAGGCGGCGGCGAGCGGCGGCGAGGTAAGTTCGATTTCTTTTTTTTTCAATTTCTTCCATTTTTCTTCTTCCTCCTCTTATTTTTCGATTTTGATCCCTTTTTTTCACATTTGCTGGCCGAAACCCTAGGGTTTCGGCCAGTTTCGCCCGATACTCGACGAAACCGGCCGAAACCCTAGGGTTTCGGCCGATACCGATTTTCTGCCGCAGTTTCGGACCGGTACTGGGCGGTACCGGTCCGATACGCCCGATACCAAGAGGTATCGGGCGATACCTCAAACCTTGGTTAAGTAACTACTGTGGGAATCAACGGATTCCCAAAACTATATGCATGATTAACAATGCACAAATACAACTCATGTACATACCAAACAAGACAGTAAACATGAACATATCTTCTTTTAATGATATATATATAGAATAATGGGTATCATATGGCATATGATGCAATGCCTCATATACAAGACACAAAAGGTGGCATGTATATGAGGCATTGCATCATATGCCATATGATACTCATTATTCGCACACACACATATATATATATGAAGAAAAGCCATTAATTTCCTTGTTAATCTTGCCTACAACACTTACATTATGGCTTCCTTAATGAGGAAAATTAATCCAAAATAGGCATCAATTAAAGAAAATTAACAAATTCTCCATTCCTTTTCATCCATGTGTATGCAAGGACTCCTCTTTGTATAACCCTTCCATTAAGGAGTTAAATAACTACCTATGTAGTTATGATAACTATAGTAACATTTATGAAGTTATGATGACATAATAACATTAATATAATAATAATAGGCCAAGTGACATATCAATATGTATTCATACATATATGCATATATATAAATATATCTCATGCTATTACTAATAGGTTTAAAGAGTCACCTAAGTGTAAATTTCTTATATTCTACCGCTTGACTCAAATAATCCTATTAATATCTTAACAGCGTAATAATATTGCACTATACTTCATGACCAAAATTTAATAGTTGCACTTTAATGTGCAACATAAATGTTTCTTTAAGAAACTTCAATACTTTTACATTTTGCAAATAACTTTATACCAACAACCTAGCAAATAACTTTATGAATAGGTAATTAACTATTTCGAGTCCAGCTTTTATTTGCTTCATAAGTAATTACCACATAACTTAGATATAATGAGCACACTTTATAAGTCATGCCTGAAATACTAACATTTGTGCACACTTTATAAGTCATGCCTGAAATACTAACATTCAAAATGTCTAAACATCATGTAGAAAATCCTTATGATGACAAACATCATATCAATAAACTCATATTCTTTATATGACCTTTTAATAAAATATCTGTAAATTCTTTAGTTAATCGGTAAACATCATGAACATAACTTCATGTGCTCAAATATAATCAATAATCATAATGTTAACTTCAACTTTATGGAACTTAATATCGATTCTTCTAAATCAACTACTCCTTATATTGTTATTAGAAAATAATATCCGCAAAGGAATAGATATAAGATTACTACTTTATATCTTGTAACCCTTAATCATAATGCTTATAAAATTTTGTAGCAATTTATAATTTATTTTTTCATCATTAAAAATGAAAAACTTTATAATACATAAATTAGCTACAATAAGTAATCTTTATTTTATTAATAATGAATTGACATTTCAATGGGCAAAGGTTTTATAGATTCATCACTAAACTTTAATTTTGACTAGTTTAATTTACTATTAATGAAAACTTCTTTATACCTGCGGGCATAAAAATTGCTCCCATTAAAGTCTAGAATTGTCTCAACCCAATTATTTTACATATATAACCCACTTTCATATGGGGTATGGTGGATATTAAATGTAGAATTAATTGTAATACTAGATGTGTAACAAGAGGTTATATAGGTAAAATATAAGTATCACTTAACTTATAAATGTTGTGGTTATTCCATAAGTTTTTGAAATAATTAATACCCAATAAGTTTAATGTCTACATCTAGTTATCTAAAATATGCTACCTACTAGAAATTATATTTATAGTTTACTTAATCTAAACAGTAAAACTATAATTTTATGTAGTGCACGAAAAATTTCGTTCTGATGAAAATATTAAATCTACTACCAAATTTTTATATGAGAATAATGGGTATCATACGCCGTATGAGAGAGGGCATCATATGCCCTCTCACATAAAGCAACCAAGTACAAGCCCACATGGGCTTGTACTTGGTTGTACTCACCCCCTTTATGTGAGAGGACATATGAGGCTCTCTCTCATACGGCATATGATACCCATTATTCTCTTTTTATATATCAAAAGATATATATATAAGATTTGTTATGCATAATGAAAATACATTAAAACCCAAGCTTGTATAGAGTAAAATATAATTTCAATGCCTAATCTCTATAGAGTATAGCATTAATGCTAATCTCATATAAAGTAGAGCACAATTCTAATGATATCTCTATAGAGTAGAGCCATAAAGCTAAAATCTAATGTAGGGTAAAGCATAATTTTAAGACTAGTCTCTATAGAATAGAGCATTTCAGCCATTCTCGTAAAAAGTAGAGCCAATTATTTAAAAAATATAGCACGATTATCATAATGATTACTTATACACATGCTAATAAAAGTAAACAAGAGATTAAATTATGTTGGCTTAATAGATAAATTCCAATCCACACTTAACTCATGGATGCTATTGGCAATCCCATAAGTTTTATGGTAATTTATATCTATAGACTATGATACAAACATCTAGTCTACGTATATCATGCTTACAACTTATGGCTATAATTATTTCTACTAGATCAAAGATAGTAGAAATAAAACTTTATGTAAAGCATGAAATTAATGACATGATTCATGAAAATAAGAACCGTTATGATGCTCTAATATCAATTGTGTGAATGGATGTATTCCCAAAACTATATGGCATGATTAACAATGCACAAATACAACTAATGGACATGCCAAACAAAAGTGTAAACATGAACATACCTTTTTTTGATGATATATATATAGATCTTCTGTTGCGAAAAACCCATGCGGAAACCCGTAAGAAAATATTTTTTTAATTTTTTGAATTTTTTTTCGAAAAAAATTTTTGATGTTTAATCCATACAAATATATACCCCAGGGAAAATAATGGGTGAACCCGTTGGGCATTAGAGCACTCATCCACCCGTTACAAATTTAACGGTCTCAAAACGTGCGAATTTGATGAAATGCCTTGATCGAAGGCCAAATGACATTATTTCTCAACGATTATTTTTTGCGGGCGGTATAACATATAATGAGGGTGGAAAAAAGAATTTTTGAAAAAAAATTTCAAAAAAAAACTAAAAACATTTTCGCACGGTGCGAAATGTTCTCATTTGAAAATTTTCCTCTATATATATATATATATATATCTATATTATAAAAGAGGGATGTTATCAAGAGAAATTGGATAAGAGATGTTGGACAAGAGAAATTGGATAAGAGATATCTATATTATAAGAGAGGGATGTTATAAAGAGAAATTGGATAAGAGATATTTAGATTATAAAAGAGGGTTGTTATCAAGAGAAATTGGATAAGGATATTGGACAGAGAAATTGGATAAGAGATATCTATATTATAAGAGAGGGATGTTATCAAGAGAAATTGGATACGAGATATCTATATTATAAAAGAGGGATGTTATCAAGATAAATTGGATAAGAGATATTGGAAAAGCGAAATTGGATAAAAGATATCTATATTATAAAAGAGGGATGTTATCAAGAGAAATTGGATAAGAGATATTGGAAAAGAGAAATTGGATATGAGATATCTATATTATAAAAGAGGGTTGTTATCAAGAGAAATTGGATAAGAGATATTGGACAAGAGAAATTGGATAAGAGATATCTATATTATAAGAGAGGGATGTTATCACGAGAGATTGGATAAGAGATATCTATATTATAAAAGAGGGATGTTATCAAGAGAAATTGGATAAGAGATATTGGAAAAGATAAATTGTATAAGAGATATCTATATTATAAAAGAGGGATGTTATCAAGAGAAATTGGATAAGGGATATTGGACATGAGAAATTGGATAAGAGATATTTATATTATAAAAGAGGGATGTTATCAAGAGAAATTGGATTAGAGATATTGGACAAGATAAATTGGATAAGAGATATCTATATTATAAAAGAGGGATGTTATCAAGAGAAATTGAATAAGAGATATTGGACAATAGAAATTGGATAAGAGTGATGTTATCAAGAGAAATTGGATAAGAGATATCTATATTACAAACGAGAGATGTTATCAAGAGAAATTGGATAAGAGATATTGGACAAAAGAAATTGGATAAGGGATATCTATTATATAAAAGACGGATGTTATCAAGAGAAATTCATAAGAGAATTTGGACATGAGAAATTGGATAAGAGAATTTGGATATATATTATATAAAACAGGGAAATTGAATAAGAGAAAATATAAGAGATGAGATTTTGAGGGATAAAAGAGGAGGTGGGGAATTTTGCACATACAACCCCGGTTTTTGTATTTTTGCCAATGGACCCTCCCCACACACACCCACACTTTTTATTCTCACCCCTTCCGGACATTTTTTTTCCAGTTCTATGAAGATTTTGAATCTTATCCTACTATGACAAAGCTTTGTCCTACGTGGCAAGTTTGTCCTTGGTGGTAATGACAATTTTGGGGGGACTTAAATTTTGGGGGAAAACTTAAATTTGGGGGGAAATTTGAAATTTTGTGGGAAAACTTGAAATTTGGGGGAACTTGAAATTTGTGGGGGAGAAAAACTCAGCCATTAAATAAACCGTGCCCTATGGGCACGGGTAATGACTAGTATATATATATATGAAGAAAACCCATTAATTTCATTGTTAATCTTGCCTACAACATTTTCTTTATGACTTCCTTGATGGGAGAAACAAATAATCCGAAATAGACATTAGTTAAAGGAAAGTAACAAATTCTCCATTCTTTCTCAATCCATGAATAGGCAAGAACTCCTTTTTATATACCTTTCTATCAAGGAGTTATAATAACTAGATATGTAGTTATGATAACTATATTAACATTTATGTAGTTACGATGACTATAATAACCTTTATATAGTTATAATATACCAAGTCACATATTAATATGTGCTCATACTTATATGCATATATCTATTCTATATTTGATGAAGATTTTGAATCATGTCCTACTAGGATAAAGGTTAGGGTTGACTTGGACAAACATACATGATGACTAGGACAACCAAAAATGAGTTGGAATTTTGAAATTTTGGGAGAAACCATAGGGGGAGTTTTGAAATTTAGTGAGTTTGAAATTTAAAGTTTGAAAGATATTTTATCATCATGGCACCAAAAGTTTGAATTTGAAAAATCTATGAAACAATTGGGGGAAGTTTGTATTTTAGGGGGAAACTCTTGGTGGGGGAAAATGAAATCATTTATTTTTTGGGGGGAACTACATAACAATTATTGTGCTTTAATTTTGAGGAGGGGAATATCTTAAATAAACTATGTCCTATGGACATGGGTAATGACTAGTATAAATATATCTCATGCTATAACTAATAGGATTAAAGAGTCACATGAGTGTAAATTTCTTACAACTACATCTTCCCATGTTCCATTTTACATATCTAAGAAGAATTCTGAAGTAATTCAACCAAGTAGAAGTCACAAAAGACAATGTGTTGGTGGTAAATGATTATAATATACTAGTATGGCCAAGAATAGACCTCTAAGAAATCAAATAACCTTTGTGCAATTTAAGAAGGTTAACTAGCCGCTCAATTAGTCTCAAAGTGATGCCAAATATTTCGCCTTCTTTTTAGACAAGGAAACAGGGAGGCATAATAATTGGCAAATTATGTTATCCATGGTTTTGAAAAGCAGTTGCGGTAATTAAAAAAACAGCCCTTTGCCACAACGATTGAGCAGGGCTTAAGCAGCAAAAAGCAAGAGAAAGCGCCAACAAAAAGGGAAAGAATATGGATAAAAATCATAATAATATAGAAACAAAGGGAACAAGCAAAATAATAAAAGAATAAATATATTACTGTCTTTTTAATGATTGATACTATTGACTTACAAAATTGCTATTAATAATTCAACATAAAACGATGATTCATAAAATATAATACATTCATAATCATGATCCATAAAATATAACACGTACAAAATCTTTAAGCAAAACGTACAAAATCTTAAGCGGCAAAATAGCTCAGAAAAGCAAAACGTGCAAGCGGGGGCTTAAGCGACGGTTTATCGAATGCAAACTCTATAATGAGGTGTGGTGCTGACATAGCAGCAAGGATGGCACTTAAAGCCATGCTCAGTACAATCACATTGCATGCTAACCACAAAGCTATCCTTTACAGCAATTTCATACAGAAGAACCTCGAATAGCTTTCCTATCGAGGCATCATTCTCATAATCCAAAGAGCAATCAAATGCACCAGATCGGAGGCTTGCGCAGCTTCCCAATTATGACTAATGTGATGTATGATTAGCACTGCATCCAAAGTGATCTATCAGTTTTAACAAAATACCTAAACGTCTACAGTTATCCTTGATCTCAATTGGACACATGCATCTCTCTGGTATCCCCAGATGAAAACGTGGGTTTCTAAGAATCATACCAAGGAAGAAGCATACGGTACTTCACAGGCAATTGAAAGCAAAGATTATCAGCATCCACCATAAATGCAATGATACTAGACTCTAACAAAGAGTGGATCAAATTGCACTCAAAAGACAAATAATGACATTTCACTAATTTTTGGACGAAATGTGGCATGATAGGGGATAGGGGAAGAAAATAGGAGAAATTAGGATTTTTATTGATATTCAAAGGAATTACAAGGTTTCGGCCGCAGTTTGAGAGGACTACTCTCCCAATTAAACTAGGGCTGATCTAATCATGATAACTATAATTCTTCCACAATATTATTTATAATCCCCTCTAATCTTTCTCCTTACTTAAAATCAAATCCTCCTAGTGAGCCGCCGGCCCAAAATTTCAGATCCCTAATGTTTATATCATGAAATTACAAATCAGCCACTGGAGTCGTCGCCCTAAAATTACGAAAGTGCCAGTACCATGCAATCACGAACAGTCACTGGCCGAAATTATAAAAGTGTCACTGACATGCACCCTTTATATGTGATCATATCATTACTTCCCTCCAAATGAGAGACCTTGTCTTTAAAGTGAAATTCTGAAATCCATTGGAGATGCATTATTCCAAATGAGGGTGCACAGCCTCTCTTACCACTTTCCCCTCAGCTGCTACGCCATCGCATATATTATCACTGGCGGTCAAAACCTGTAGTGCACTATCCCGGTAACAATGCTCGGGCCAAACTTCTTGTCACAGCGAAAGCATAGTCCCTTAGCGTGCTTATTTTGGATCTCAGTCTCCATGAGATACTTGAACTTGCTACGAGTCGGGGGCTAGCTATTCTTGTCCTGGGTTGTAGGAACCCCTGTTGGTTGGGACTTCTGTACCTCCATTATGGCACTAGTATGGAAAGTAAACATGTTCATACTCCCTTGGCACCATGTTCCGTAGAGTTCATGTCCTCTAACATCTGGGCCAACTTCACCGTCACTCTTAGCCCCCTCAGCATTGTCAACATGTATAGCTCAGCTAGAATGCTCATCTTAAGCCCCTTCATAAAATTTCCTTCCAAACCCGCCTCATACATTCTCCGCACCTAGCCCGAAAGCATCTCAAACTTTTCCATGCATTCACGCATCATCACATCTTGCTTAATTGCAAGGAGCTGCGTGTGTGGATCACCTCATTAAGTATCGCGAAAATGGTCCAATAAGCAGTCTTTAAATTCCTCCCACAAGTACACATGCTACATCTATTCCCTCCACTGGAACCATACCAACGCCTTTCTTTCCAAACATAGGGCTCCCGTCATTAGCGTCTTCTCAATGAGACGATTAACTACAAATTACATCTCGGCATGACACACACATCCATGAATGCCCTCTCACTTAAAGATCGGCATCTTCAGCTTTTGGATCCTCGAATCGAACGCCGAAGTGTCCATGCTCAGCTCCCTATCATGGCTGTCCATAGTGAAATTGTTGATATGCATTTCAAATTGCATTCGTGAGACTCCCAAACGCCTCTCTCGATACTCCTGCTGTCACGCAGCCATTCGCCCAGCCTTCGTCAAAACACTACGAAGCCCCTCCACCCTCGTTGGAACCACGAAAGTCTCTCTCACCATCGTCGTTGCCCCCCGAAAGGGCCGTTGCTCCCCCTGTGGGCTTCCTTTGGCCCAGCTGAAACCTCGTGGGTCTGCTGTCGTCGAGCCACCCTGGATCTCCACCACCCTCATCGAAGCCCCGAAAGAATCTTTTGTCGTCACTGAAGCACCCAAGGGCCCACCGCCAGGGCCCACCGCCCCCTGAACCTGTCGCCAGGCCCAGTCGGGCTTGCCTTCAGATCCTAAGTGGCCGCGGGGCCCCTAGCTTTTGTCCCAGGGGCCATGGAGCCCCTGGCAGTGTCTCCTGGTTGTCCCAGGGGCTACCACCCCTTGGAGTAGCTGCCAGGCCCGGGCCCCCTCTTTCTCCCTCGCGGGTCTGCTGTCATCGAGCCACCCTGGATCTCCACCACCCTCATCGAAGCCCTGAACGAATCTTTTGTCGTCACCGAAGCCCCCAAGGGCCCATCGCCAGGGCCCACCGCCACCTGAACCTGTCGCCAGGTCCAGTCTGGCTTGCCTTCAAATCCTAAGTGGCCGCGGGGCCCCTGGCTTCTGTCCCAAGGGCCATGGAGCCCGTGGCAGTCTCCCCTGGTTGTCCAAGGGGCTACCACCCCCGGGAGTAGCTGCTAGGCCTGGGCCCCCTCTTTCTCCCTCGACCTCTTCCCCCACAAGTTTGGGGGGTTCTCGCCCCACTCGCAAGGTTCTCACTTCTCTCACACACCACCGTTCGATTCGATCTCCTCCTTAAAGGCAATGGCTTTTCTCTTATAGATCACGTTTTCCGCTGTCGTGCCCCCATCTCTAGCTTCATCCTGATTCAAATACGTCCATGTAGCCACCACCTCAGGAGGACGGCTATTCATCTCCATGAATTGTTTCATCATAGCTTCTAGAAATGAAAACCTTTCCTCCATCCTTTTCTTGAGCCCCATCAATTTGCTCTCCAGTTTTTCTTCTAAAACATCCACCTTTTTCGCCATTGTCGCCATTGATTCCAGAATCAAAGAATCTGATACCAATTTGATATTGCTTGGGGATCGATTTGGGGAAGAAAATTGTTCAAAATAAGATTTTTATTGATATTCAAAGGAACTTCAAGGTTTTGGCCTCAATTCGAGAGAATGATCACTCTCCTAATTAAACTATGACTAATCTAATCTAGATAACAACTATAATTCTTCCATAATCCCCTCCTACGCTTCCCCCTTATAATCAAATCCTCCTAATGAACCGCCGTCCCAAAAATACAAAATTGCCATCCTTGAAATTGCAAAGTTGTCATTTTGAAATTACAAAACTACCACAGCCCTGAAATTAGGGAACCGTCACTGGCCTAAATTACAAAACTTCCACCTGCATGCACCCTTTGTATGTGATGTATCAAAATGTTGTTAGTATAAGCTAGTTTCGATAAGTTTCAAAAGAAAATGCCAAAATCTCCCGAGTAAGTCCCAAAAATAAAGGATGGGGATATAATACACTTCACCATTAATAATATTATTTTCCTACAATTTCTATTGATATATGAAATTCATAAATCTAAATTTATAACAATTTCATACACTTTTAATATATCTTTGATTATGATCTCAATTAAACTTTAAATTGATGACTTTCACATTAGTTTGAACTAATATTTGGAAAACCTCGCTACATACTTTCAATTGAGTTCTCTTGAGTAACCCATACCTAGTATACATGTTTGTATTATATATCCTTAGGCACTATATACACAAGAAACTTAAGATGGTGGCATGTCTGATGGTGGCATGTCTAATGGTTACTGACTTATACGATAGATTCCTACATACCGGAACTGGACCCCAAACTCCAAATGAGACCATCAAAACTACGGAAACCTGGCAAACCTTTCATCCAAAATGGGTATGAAACCAATACCAAAATAGCATCATCAAACCTTGACAAGAGCTCGTAGCCTAATTCGATCTCAGTACCATTTATGCGATTAGTTCAGGTAGGATTATTCAAATAATTAGAATAATTAAACCAACAATGATCGACTTTTTAAAGATAGTTTGGATGCTGGATCCTGGAGATTAGCTTCCATTTACACTTAGAGTTAAAAGACCCCATACCAATTAACAAAGTCGACACCTGATGTAGTAAATAGATAGATCAATTATTTCTTAAAAGAAAAACCAACTAACATGTCATCTAAATCCGCTTTCTGGGTTGATTTTATCTTTGCAATATTTTTCCAGAAACGTGTAGTGCCCACTAAGGCACTTCAATAATTTCAGCCAGTTTAACCAATTGTCATATGGCCTTCAATCTTTATAGTGGGGAAACACCATCTCACCAGACTTTGCAATCCATGACTGTCAACCCAAATAGGAAGAATGTTCTCCCAGTAAGATTTGAAAACCAGAACTTTTTTCAGGAGTTCAACACTTGAACTTGATCACACGTGGCTAGGCCCGGCCTACCAGTAAGAATTTGCAGCTGAACCAAGATTACAAGTAGTTTGTTTAATGACTTGGTGATGTTATTGGAGAAGTTGGCATACCACCTCTTGATACTTGCATCTTGAAGGAGACCATAGCGACCAGATACATCATATCAGCACAAATAATGTATGAAAGAGCTAAAATGGACCCCCAAATCTCACTAAATTAAGGCAAGTCTAAAATCCATACAAATAAAATTTAAAAGCCAATTTCAGTTTTAACCTTGACCTAAAGGACACTTTTAGAGCCTCAACTAAAGCCTCATTTCAAAGGTAACCGTCTCAACTGCCATGATTGCATTGTTTAAAGTGCACCAAGCAAGTTATGATGGACTCTAGCAATTGCATCATGTGTTTTGGGAAGTGCATTTGATAAAATTATGCAATTGCAAATGCCATGTAAAAACACAATATGATCAATCATCCATCAGAATCAAGGTCAACCAATTATTTTAGAACACCTCAGGTAGAAATGTCCCAGCATAGACCAATATGCATGCCCTCCTAGGAAAAGAAAGAACTCAAAGAAGATCAACTACGTAGGGACACTACCAAACCATGTTGCATCATATATGTGCCGGATATGCATGTAATTTTTTTTAAAGAATTTGTCTCATGTTGCCTTATCAGCCCATGTCATCATGGTCGCATCCTGGAAACATAGCGCACTATCTTCAAAAACAATGATTGAACAGAATTAGAAATTAGCAAGATAATTAAGTATGCACGACTTCATATATATTGAACGTGTTCATGTATTGGTGGAAGTAACTTACATGTAGCATCAAAAAATGACTGCAATAAATCATAACAACAAAAGGGTAGATGAAAGGACAACAAACCTGATTGGTGAGAGCAATAATGCATGCAGTTGACGATCCTTTTGCTTTGGTGTTGATGTATGCTTTTTCTAATACTCTTGCAGGATCAATAGATCCTTTCGGCTCTTCTTGAATTGCAGTTACTGAATGTGACATAAGTTCTCTAGCATACTGTCCTGCATCAACTCCAAGATCTGCCCAGCCACCAACACCATCTGCCACACCAATAGCCTGTTCATCAATACATATAAAATGAGCATCCTCTCCACCAGTTTCTTCCTTATCTGGATGTGGCAGGTAACAAGATCCTGAGAGCAGCTTTAAGGTTCTATCACCTGGTAACTTCCTGTGACAAAATGGTCATGATCCTGTTAATTATGGTGGTAGTGTAATTTAGTTGTTATCATCTATTTCCACATAAGCTTGACTATCTTTTTTTGTCACATGTTATAAACCCTTTCTCCGGAAAACAAAATGCATAAGGTTCAGTAGGAGAGTTCACAAGATAAATTAGCTTATGGCCATGCAGATATAATATGCAGTCACAGAATCAGACTATCTGAATCAGCATAAGAATCAGACCATAATACATCACCACCTAAAGGGGTATTGAAAATCTGACACCATCGTAGCATTCGTTGCACCGCCTTGACCTGGTATGAAACTTATAAACCATAACAGGTCACCCATCTAGCTTAACTGGTAGAACTACTGAAGAACCCAAGTTCAAATGTCATCTAACTAACCCTGAATAGAATCGGAAGATAGGATTGAGATCACCAAACAAAACTTGCAAGTACATTTTTCATTTGAAAGAACATATAGGAGTGTTTAATACCCTACCATTTCATAATAAGACATGTTTAATATTACTACTAGCACTTAGTGGTTTAAAATTATATAAGACAAACTGGTCATCAGAACTCAAGACAAGTAGACCAAAAAAGAGAAATTTTACATTCATCAAAAGGGGTTCTAACCATGCTAAGATTGGTCAATTACAAGCTAAATCAGCAAACAATGCCAAAACATGAGGAAATAGAACCACCCATCTTCCAATCACAATCACAAGTTCCAGACTGTCAGTGACATGTTACTTCTAAATATCATCCTTACCTGATTTTTGTAACATTTGTTTAGTATCGTAATAAATCTACTGCAATCTACTATTTAGGCTATAGTCCAAACCAGAGAGCATAAACTTATGATGCCTGATATAGCCAACATAGAGAAAGTAAATCAGTTAGAAAACATACTGATCAGAAGCAGCTGTGGCACCCCCAATCTGCTCTTCTCTTGGGACCCCATCTAACGATACATCAGGAGCTGCACCAACAGAAAAGTGTGCAGAGCACGATGTGTGAAACTCCATTGTCCACAGCTCGGTAAAGAGATTGGACTTGCTATTTGTTCCCATCGAATTGGACAAGCAACACTTGAAAACCATATTATTACCACACGGCTCTCGACATTTCAGGCTCCCACTTACTTTTCTGCAATAATCAACACATTTGCTGCCATGAGAAAGATCGACACTACAATTCATGGGGTTCAACCTCTGTCCACTCTTCCAATTCAAACTCTCCAATTGGCGAGCACCCAATTCTGCAGTACCAGATAAAGGACGACAGGTAGACATTGTGTTCCTTTGCGCTGGGATAGAGGTACACCTTTGGGTGGATTCAGAAAGGCCAATTGCAGAAGGACGTGGAGTTGAATGCGATAATGATCCAAACCTGGATAGCGCTGCTCTAAGATCAAGGGTATGAAAAGGGTGGCTGTTTAGGGTGGTGAATGGCTTCGATATAAAGTGGCCAGCATTGGCAAGAACAGAGTTCTGCCCTTGATTCAACAGGAAGCCAGCCAAAGAGCGCAGCAGCTTCTGCTTCGAAAAGTACTTGGATGGCATCTTATTCTCTTAAACAAAAGTATTGTTTTTGCGTAATCAAATACCGAACCCAAAGCCAGTACAAAAGATGAATTTTCATAAGCTTAATGCATCCAATGCTGGCTTCTCGCGTGAATTGATGAAGCTCTTGAATCTAATACAACGGGGGAAAATCAGGTTAAAAACAAAAATTCATGTATTTCCCTCTCTGAATTCTGCAAAAAGCTTCCTACAAGTTAAAGAGAAGAAATTACGGCTACAGAACGCACAAAAAAAAATTTAAAACTTTCTGAAACTATCGGCATCATAACAGCCCAAAACCTAAACTTTTTACATCAAAAATCAAGCGACATACCTTCACCGCTTAGGTGGGAGGGACATTAACCTAGCCCGTCCTAAAGATTCGTCGGCCGCCAGAGATGGCTGAGATTAAGAGGCGCTAACAAACCCTAACCCTAATAATTTTTGGGGGCTCTTGGCTTTTAGAATTGCTTTATATAGCTTGAAACTTAAGCTTTCAATCGGAGAAGAATTCGTATTCGTATTGTACTCGAATTTCCGATAAGAGCAGATCCCTATAATATTGGAGCCGCGATTGTATTGCCCATATCTCTCAGGATCGTAGATGGAATTGTCAAAAAAAGTGGCCGACGGGCCGGTTGGGCCTGGTCCGGGCTCAGTCCAAACCGGTTTTTGATCGGACCACGGGTCACGCTAGCCCGTTGGACAATTTGATCGTGCCGATCCGACCCGGCGAGGCCTAGGATAAGCCTAGTCCGATCCTAGGTCCGGTGTCTACGCAGGTCAGGGCGGTTTGGCAAGCCTGACAGTGCTATTTACTTTTAAAATTTTAAAAACCTAAAAGTGTTATGAATGAGGGAGGCCTTTGGCCTCCCCTCCTTCATTACACATTCATTAGGCCCCCATTACTTAGAGTAATGGGGACCCTTGGTCTCCTAGAGGCTTTTGGCCTCCCCACTATGAGATATATAAATAGAGCACCATGGCTCTTAGCTATGGTGACTTATTCTTTTGCTAAGAAATCTTGTCTCTTTCTCTCTTGAGTTCATCATCATCCAACACGTTATCAGCACGTGTTCTTCCTTGAGCAAGAATCCAAGCCTAAATCCACACCAAATTGATCCCCTACGCTCAAGGAATCTTTGGTTGCTGCGGCGATTCGTTGGAGCGTTTCATCTACATTCATCCCTACGCGCAAGGAATCTAACGTTGCTGCGGCGGTTCGTTGGAGCGTTGCGGCATCCTAAAAGCGTTCGGGAGCTTGGATTATTATTTCTACGGATCATCGTCGCGTTCTTCCCTAGATCATTGATCTAGAGGTAAAACCCTATAATCCTGTAGATAAAATTAGACTAAATAATTTTTACATTGTTTTAATATACAAGTAAAAAAAAAATTTAGTCTAATAAAAGAAAAAAAAAATTATCCCTATTACAAAGTTTTTTTTTTCTATGAAAATTTTTTTTCCTTTTGCCATTAAAATTCTTCGGTGGGAAGAAGAACCGGAATGAAATCCTCCCCTCCCCCCTGACGGAGGAGGGGGCCTTCCCACAATGCCGACCATGCCCCCCCCCCCCCCCCTGCAGTGGAGAGGGGGGTCTTCCGCGCCGCCGCCCCCCCACTGAAAGGGGGCAGCCTGAGCCCGAGGCCGAGCCCTGAGGCCGAGGCCGAGGCCGAGCCCGTGACCCGAGGCCGAGCCCGAGGCCGAGGCCCGAGGCCGAGGCCGAGGCCGAGGCCTGAAGCCGAGGCTAATTGTTTATTTTTGGCTCGAAGCCATAATAATTGCGACAAACAACTTTGCAGAACTGCGGAACGGGCCACAAGCGCTTATACTAAAAATAATTTTTGGCCCGAAGCCACAAAATTCTACAGAAATTCGGCTTCTTCATAATTTTAAAGAAGAATTAAATTTGCAAATTGAAATTTATGAGAAAAACTTTGTAAAATCAATAATTACATTTATATGTTCCTCTATTTATTTAAACATCTCTCTTGCAAATTATTATGTATGGTTTACTAGAATTTTAAAAAAATATAATCATCTCAAAGATCCTGAGACCGCTCTGCCGTTAGGTAATTAACCTAACGGTGTATGACGTTTCCCCGTGGTCTACGAGATAGTTATATTTTCTAGTTTACTTTTTCCATATTTTTTTTATGCTTGAGATATATGCGTGGTTGTTTAATTTATGCATGTAGCATATAAACTGCGTGGATGTTTAAAATAAGTAAAAATGTGTTTTTCGGGATCGGCCATTGTATACCTATTTACTTTCCTTGCACTTTTATTATCTTTTGAGAGAATTTGTAAGTGAGGAAATTTGTATTTAAAAGCCCAAGCTCGATGCAACAGCACATAGAATTGATGAAAACTCCTTCAATGGATCATGATGTCGGTCAATGTGCTTGGCTAAGTTTGCTGGACCAACCTAGCTTGACTGGGTAACAAGTGGTCCTGGCTTAGTCAATTCCCTGGCCGCGTCCGCTGGACCGCAAGGAGTCGATTCATGACTGTGTAAGCCAAAGCTAGATGCAACAGCATAAGAAGACGGATGCAGAAATAGGGACCCACCCGGGGTTTCCAAAGTTGTATTTTTCAATCTCTTTTCTTTGGACTGTATTCGAGCTTTGGACTGTTTATTATTTTGGGTATCTGGCCGATCCCCGCATTTTTACTTATTAATTTATGCATGGTTTGTTGAATTTATTTTAATTCATGATTATCTTTAAATTGCATAGATAAAATGGCTAAATTGGCAAGCGTCGATTTCGAGGTGCTCGATGCAGCTGGCAAGAATTACTTGAGCTGGCGAGTGGACCTGAAGTTCCACTTGCGCTCCATGGCGCTCCTGCACTCCATTCTGGCCCCCGCAGCGGCCCAATCATCGGCTCCCGCAGCATCCGATGCATCTGCTAGCAAAGCCCCAGAAGCGGCCCTTTCAGCTGGCAGTACCTCTACCACTGTCTCTGACATGGATAAGGCGAAAGCCATTATCTATATCAGACGACACATAGATCGGACCCTGAAGGCCGAATACTTGACGGTAGAGGACCCTCTGGAGTTATGGACAGCGTTAGAGGCACGCTACAGACATCAAATTGATGTCATACTCCCGCGTGCCAGCTATGAGTGGGAGAACCTCCGACTTCAGGACTACAAGTCCGTTGCTGAGTACAACTCAGCACTTCACAACATCACCTCACGCCTGAAGTTGTGTGGTGAAGAAGTCTCGGAGCACCGCATGTTGGAAAAGACATTTACCTCGTTTCACGAGAAAGATGCTATCCTCATGTAGCAGTATCGTGAACGCAATTTCACGAAGTTCTCTGAACTGCTCTCTTGCCTCCTTAGGGCAGAGCAGAATAGAGACCTTTTACTGGCCACTCATAACCAGCGCCTGGCAGGCTCAGCTCCTATTCCCGAAGCCCACAGTGTTCACCCCCCGAAGTGGAAGAACAAGAAGAGGGGCAGAAAGAACAAAGGAAATGCCCCTATGAAACCAGCCATTGCTCCTCCCCAAAGCAAGAATAACAAAGGGAAGAAAAACTTCACTTGGAAACGTAAGAACACTGATACAGTGTCAAATCCAAAGAAGACATGGGAGGACAAATGTCATCGTTGTGGCATGACTGGACATTGGTCCAGAAACTGTCGCACACCTCGCCACTTCCAGGAACTGTATCAGGCGAGCCAGAAGCCTCCGCCTGAAACAAACATGGCAAATGTGGAAAATCCGACGAAGTTCACTTCCAAGGATTTCGAAAATGACGACCTGCTCGATTGAGCCTCATCTTTATCTATGCTTTTCAAAGAATAAATTGTAGCTTCATCTCTAGTATGCTTAATAAAGACGATCTTTTATTTTGAATGTATGCATTTTACATTTCCATCAATAAATTTTCGTTTTTGGCTTATATAGATGATGTATGAGTGCCTAGTGGACAGTGCCTCGACGCACACTATCCTTCGCGATGAATGCTATTTCAATAGCATAAGTAAATATGACGGTCCTGTCATTACAATTTCAGGACTGTCCAAAATAATCGAAGGATCTGGTGATGCAATATTATTGCTCCCAAATAACACAAGACTAAAAATCAATAATGCACTATTTTCTCCAAGATCAAATAGAAATCTCATAAGTTTCAAGGACATCCGTTTAAACGGATATCACTTAGAAACTAGAGATGAAAATAAGGTTGAATACTTGTATGTCACTCTTCGTAAAGATGGCCAGAAGACCATCTGCGAAATATTTAAGGGACTCCCGTCGGGTCTCTACCAAACATACATTCAACCAGTTGAAGCCAATATGACTGAGCACCAGACGTGCCAGCCAATGCCACCATTTCAACTATGGCATAACAGACTTGGTCACCCTGGATCCATTCTGATGCGACGCATCTTATCTGAATCCCGCGGACATGATTTGAAGAACCAGAAGATTCTTCAGAAAGGTGAATTTCCTTGTCCCCCTTGTTTCAAGGGGAAACTAATAACGAGACCATCGCCCCTAAAAGTGGGTTTAGAGTCTCCTGGCTTCCTTGAGAGGATACATGGTGACATTTGCGGGCCTATTCACCCCGCAAGTGGCCCATTTCGGTACTTCATGGTACTAATAGATGCATCCACAAAATGGTCTTATGTGTGCCTCTTGTCCACCCGTAACCTAGCTTTTCCAAAGCTGTTGGCACAGATAATTAGGTTACGTGCTCATTTCCCCGATAACCATATCAAGAAACTACGTCTTGATAATGCGGGCGAATTCACATCTCAAGTCTTCGAAGACTATTGCCAGGCAACGGGTATAGAAGTTGAACATCCAGTAGCTCATGTTCACACCCAGAATGGATTAGCAGAGTCCCTTATAAAGAGACTCCAATGGATTGCACGTCCATTGCTTATGCAATTCCAATTGCCGGTGGATGCTTGGGGGCATGCTATTCTGCATGCCGCATCTCTTATCAGGATACGCCCCTCTGGAGGCAATACATTATCTCCGATGCAACTAGCATACGGCTCAACTCCAGATATATCTCATTTGAGAATATTTGGTTGTGCGGTCTATGTTCCAATAGCACCACCTCAGAGGACCAAAATGGGTCCTCAACGTCGTTTAGGAATCTATATTGGATTTGATTCACCCTCGATTATTAGATACCTAGAACCCCTAACGGGGGACGCATTTAAGGCACGTCTTGCTGATTGTGAATTCGATGAGAAAACTTTTCCAAAGTTGGGCAAACATTCCAAGAAGCCTGAAGCTTCGGAGACCGTTAATTGGGAAAATATGTCTTTGTCCTTTTATGATCCGCGTACAAATCTGTGTGAAGATGAGATCCTGAAGATCCTTCACATCCAGAATACAGTACACCAATTGCCGGATAAATTCACGGACAACCAGAAGATCGTCCGTTCACACGTCCCTGCTGCTAACACTCCAGCTAGGATTGACATCCCTATAAATGGATGCAATCCACCCGCAGCAGAAATGGCTGTACCTCAATTGAAAAGAGGACGGCCACCAGGTTCAAAAGATAAAGTTCCTCGAAAGAGGAAGATTCCTGGTGAAAATAAGATTATCCCTCCGCAGGATACTGAGCTCAGGACAGCTACCTCTCCCCTCCTAATTTCCCCCGCAGAGGAAACATTAGGAGAAACATCATTAAACTTTGTACGTACTGGAGAGGTACTGGACCGACATAGCACAGTCGTCGACGACGATTTTGCGTTCACTATTGCCGTTCACGTCGCTGAATACGACGATGACGTCGAACCACTTTCTCTAGCGGATTGTAAACGCAGAGATGATTGGCCAAAGTGGGACGAGGCGATAAGAGTAGAGCTGGACTCACTCTCAAAACGCAAAGTCTTTGGACCTGTAGTCCAAACACCAGTAGGTGTAAGACCTGTGGGATATAAGTGGGTTTTCATTAGAAAAAGAAATGAACAAAATCTGATCGTCCGCTACAAGGCGCGTCTTGTAGCAAAGGGTTTTTCCCAAAGACCGGGTATCGATTATGAAGATACATACTCCCCGGTAATGGACGCTATTACATTCAGATTCTTAATAAGCCTATCATCTCTGGCAAGCCTAGAAATGCAGCTCATGGACGTTGTGACTGCATATCTTTATGGCGATTTAGATAAAAAGATCTATATGAAACTACCAGATGGGTTTAACTTACCCACAGAGATGAAAGAGATACCTCGGGAGGTATTCTCTGTTAGACTACATAGATCCTTGTATGGACTAAAACAGTCAGGCAAAATGTGGTATAACAGACTAAGTGATTTCCTTGCACAGCAAGGATTCACTAATAACGAAGTCTGCCCGTGCATCTTTATCAAAAGAACAGGAAAAGGATTCGTCATCATAGCAGTTTACGTTGATGACTTAAATCTCATAGGCTCTCCAGCAGAGATTAATGTGATATCTGCAAGGCTAAAGCAAACTTTTGAAATGAAAGACCTAGGCAGAACGAAGTATTGCCTTAGCTTACAGATTGAACACCTACGAGGTGGAATCCTCCTACATCAATCCAATTATACCAGGAAGCTTTTAAATAAGTTCCAAATGGATAAATGTCATCCTTTATGTACCCCTATGGTCGTGAGATCATTAGACGTACAAAAGGACCCCTTCCGGCCTCTGGAAGAGGGGGAGGAGATACTGGGTCCAGAAGTACCCTACCTAAGTGCCATTGGTGCACTTCTCTATCTGGCTAACTGCACGCGTCCCGATATAGCGTTTGCAGTCAATCTCCTAGCCATACACAGTGCAGCGCCTACAAAGCGCCACTGGAATGGAGTAAATCATCTTCTGCGATACCTCCAGGGTTCCGTAGACCTTGGACTTTACTACCAGAGAGGTGCCTCCTCCCAGTTACTTGGTTATGCTGATGCAGGCTATCTTTCAGATCCGCATACGGCAAAATCACAGACTGGTTTTGTCTTTACCTACGGAGGTACTGCTATCTCCTGGAGATCGGTAAAACAAACCACTACTGCTACATCTTCTAACCATGCAGAGCTCATCGCGATCCATGAAGCGAGAAGAGAATGTTTTTGGCTACGCTCCGTCGTCCAACACATTCTCCAATCCACTGGCCTGAAGACCGGTGATCTGGAGCCTACTGCCCTATTCGAAGACAACGCCGCGTGCATTGCTCAGCTTCAGAAGGTCTACATCAAAGGCGACAGGACAAAGCACATTTCTCCCAAGTTTTTCTGGACGCACGAGCAGAAGAACGACAAGCAGATTGAAGTTCGACAGATCCAGTCATGCAACAACCTAGCTGATCTTTTTACTAAGGCATTGCCTAAATGTACTTTTGTAAAGCTTGTAAAGAACATTGGTATGCGACAGTTGAAAGACCTGCAAGCCTGAAGCTTGTACGGATCAGGGGGAGTAACATGTGGGTTGCACTCTTTTTCCTTAAGCTGTTGGGTTTTCCCACTGGGTTTTCCACAGCTAAGGTTTTAACGAGGCAAACACACTTACTCTGGATCCAGAAGTATCCACCCCTTGCCTCATTAGCTGAGACCGAAGTGATGAATGTGTAAGGGGGAGTGTTATGAATGAGGGAGGCCTTTGGCCTCCCCTCCTTCATTACCCATTCATTAGGCCCCCATTACTTAGAGTAATGGGGACCCTTGGTCTCCTATAGGCTTTTGGCCTCCCCACTATGAGATATATAAATAGAGCACCATGGCTCTTAGCATGGTGACTTATTCTTTTGCTAAGAAATCTTGTCTCTTTCTCTCTTGAGTTCATCATCATCCAACAAAAAGAAGAATAAATATGGAAAAATGTTGTGGATGGGCCTTGACCCTTGTTATACACCATATTATAATGTTTAAATCATATTAATATAAGAGCTATGGCCTCCAATATATACTATGATTGCTCAAGACTCAACACGTTATTAGCACGACGATGCTCTGAAGATTTTTTTTGCGACAGCTCAAGAGGGAGACGATGCGCGGAAGCGCACGGAAGCTTTGCCGGATTGTGGAGGAACAGATTTCTGATTCGGAGTGAAAAGTGTATATTTATACCCCCTAACTTCCTACATTTTATGCTAAGAATTATACTTAATATTGCTCTTTTGCGTGAATTTTCACTTTATGTTTCATTTTAGGGCTTACTCTCATTCTTGGCACAAAATATGGATTTTATCGTCTTTATTGGCTTCCTGATATTTTTCATATGCTCCTGCTATTATTGTGATCATATTATCAATTTTTGAGAATTATTTGAGCAATAGATTATTTTATATGAATTTTGGGAGGTCAATATTAATTAATAATAGTCATTATATTAATTTTATCATCATATGGACTCATTTCTCCTTCTCCTATTTTTCAGGTACTCCTAGGTAGGGGTGGGCATCGGGTAAACCCGATTTTTTTTAAGAAATCCGAATCCGAATCCGATTAATTCGGATTGGGAAAATGCAATCCGCTTTCCGATTCCGACTTATCGGATCGGAAATATTTAATTCCGATTTCTAAAACGGACAACAGGCGCAGACCCGAAACCCGATTTCGATAATGACCACGTGGCCCCCAATAGTAAATCCGATTCCGATTCTGCACATCGCTCCGCGAGGACAATTTCGGAAGGGGAAGCTCACAAATCTATTATAAACTACATCGAGGTTTTGTTGAGGCCGATGTGGGACTAAAGGAACTACGAGCCACGCCCAACTCGCTTGATGGCGGCCATCAAGCGGACTCAGGCCAACCAGCAGCGTCACCCAGACACCTTCCACTTCTACCAACAGCAGCAGCTGAACACGTCGGCTTCGGCTTCGGCGTCCTCGTTTGCTGGGGTGAAAGTCGAGCTCCAGCAGGACCCGTTTACTAAACGTGTTGACCGGTCTGGCCATATTGGGGCCATACCTGTTTAGCTCCTGTCCCGCTGACCATATCCTTTTTATACCCGAACGGTAGCGGGTCGGGTCTTGATTAACAGTTCCTACCTTCCCCATGCATTGCTGATATTTTTAATTTCTCTCGTGATCACTTGTGCATGAGACATGAACAGAAAAGTACAATGTAGTAGGAGACACAATTTGGCGAGAATTGTGAGAAACAGTTTACTTTACTGTAACGACTGGTTTTCTTGTATCTGAATTTATTATAATATAATATATGTTTTGGTGGATTTTCTCCTCTTGTGAGGTTTTCGTCTCCGTAACTTTCATTTTCGATCGATTCGTCGTATTTTCTCGATTCTTCCGTAGGATCGTCGATTTCGAAGTACGTTGTTTGTGACGGGCTTCATAACGGTCATATCTAACTATTAGATCAAGCCTAGGAGTCTTAGGATTCGATCACGGGGCCTCGCGCTCCGTATCGGAACTTTTGGTGCTCATTAGCCGGTATAAGAAGGGGCACCGACCGACTAGATGACGATCCAGTCGGTCGGAAATCCTTCTTGGACCGACTAGTGAGCTTTCTAAATTTTCTCAGGAGTTACTGTTTATCGTTAGTCGGTCTAAGAAGAGCTGTTGACCGACTAGGTTGCAAACTAGTCGGTCGGCAATGCTTCTTGAACCGACTAACACATCATCTTAATTTTAGTTGAGTTACTGTTTACTCTTAGTCGGTCTAAGAACGTTCATCGACCGACTAGTTGCTAAACTAGTCGGTCAGTACTTGTTCATGGACCGACTAACTCTAAATCATATTTTCGTTCAGGAGTTACTGTTTACACTTAGTCGGTCTGCGTTGGTCGACCGACCGACTAGTTGCCAAACTAGTCGGTCAGTGGTTGTTCTTTGACCGACTAGTCTGTGTTAAAACCCTAATTTCTGGGCAGCCGCCAGCTCAACCTATAAATACCCCTCCCAAACGTTTCTTCTTCCTCCAACACGACCTAAAGCCCTAGTTTCTCCCCCATTAAGCCCCCATCCTCCTCCAAGCTTCAATCCCTCATTCCAAGCCCTAAATCCATCATCCAATCCATCCAATCACTCATTCCACCTTTCATCTTCCCCAAATCTCCATTGAAATCCATCAAAACCCCCAAAATCCCCAAAACCCTAGTTTCCCCAAACTTCTCCAATCTTCTCCAGATCTGATCCTAGGGTTCCCCGGAGTGTTTCTTCCGCCTCCTCTCGGTAAGAAATCGATCTACCGTTGTTTTTATAACCTAGTTATATTTTTATGAAACCCTAATAATAATTCATGTTGTTTGTTGATTGGTCCCCCAAAACAGCGATTTCCCCGTAGATTGGCATCCGTGTGACGAAGTGATCGTCATCCCCGGTGCTAGGCAAGTGAAACTTGCCACTTAAGGTTTAGGCCATGTTTTAGGCCGTTTGCATGTTGTAGGCGTAAAAGAGGCTAGGCGACGAAATGATACTCGCCTAGGCGCAAATTGGGGAACTAGCTTGACAACGAAGCTAGTTCCAACACATATAGCATGTTGCACAACTTCCATGTCATGTTTACTTTCAATTAACGGTACGCGAATATGTTCATGTCATTGCATTTCGCCTGCCACGTTTAATTCAATTAACGGTACGCAAATAAATTGTATTGACCTCGCATTCTTTAAGTATTGATGTGATTGCGTAGCTTCGCTACAATGTTGTGTTCCTGGCTCGTGTTCCAGAAGCGGGCCCATGTGTTGGTTGATAGCCAATGCCCGAATTGTGTGTTCCGGCTAGGTGTTCCCTACGCCATACTAGTGTTCCTGGCTCGTGACCAGAAGCGAGCATAATGAGTTGGAAACCCCAACGCTCGAAATGTATTGTGAACTAAGAATGCGAGCTCAATGTGCGGGGCAACCCTAGGCTCACTAGATGAGCTCAATGTGCAGGGACCCCAGGCTCCATATCTTGTGAATTGATTAGTGTTTAGTGCCGATCGGTCTGAAATGCTATGCCATTCAGCGAAGGGCGTAAACACCTACAAAATGTGAATTGATTGAGTTGATAGTAGCTTGGCTACTCTTGTCTTGTCCCGATGATTGTTCTCTTGTGCAAATCGTCTTGCCATGTTTTAAATTGTGCACTCATGTTATAACTGCCATGTCATGCATACTAAACTGCTAGGTTGCTAGTTGCCTTACTTTCAGTTCCTTGCCCAAGTCTTTTAGACTTGCTGACATGTGCCCCTTTCTCTTTTGGGTGACGCATGTTAGACCCTGAGCCTGAGTTGCTTGCTGAGGGTGAGGTGTTTGCGGACGCTGAGCTTGAGCCCGTGTTGGACGGGGAGTACGTGGACACTGGGGACCAGTCCTAGTGTCTCCGTTGTGTTTTAAATTTTGTTAAACAGTTGTTTGTTATCGGTGCGTGGCACCTAAACTTATCTGTGTTGTGGCTTTTGTTTGGCCTTGTTCTGGGCCCTTAGACTCTTTCTTTTAGCCTGGTGGCTTTTCTGTGATGTTGAATATTTTGTGGACAACCCTTGGGATTGGTGTTTCTTTTCCGTCTCATATTATTATTATTGTTGTTTCGATTGCAATTACAGTGACCTGCTTATACTAAATTGACGCTTATCGGGTTTGGGGCTTCACCGCTCCACTCCCGTGCGGACCTTTTCACGTCTCGCCTCCATTTTAGGGAAGCGGGTCGTGACAGGTTTTAGTGGTGGCCCATGCAGGTCCTCTGTAACTGCAATTATCGGGATAACGATAATAATGCAAGATTGTCCAACAAATAATTTCGACATCTGAGCCCTAAGCTATGAGTCTAATTGTTTCGTTTTCTGCGTCATTAGATGGCAGGAAGACGGATCACCCGAGGTGGTGGTAGTGGTGCGCCCCCTCACGACGAGGAGCCTGAGCGGGAGCCCACTAATGGGGAGATGATGAGGATGATGTTGCAGATGATGCAGGTTCAGCAGGGTGTGCTTCTGCAGGTGTAGAATGCTCCGGTGGCTCGAGCTTCTCGGGTGGTGGAAGCCCCTCGCCCTGAGCCCAGGGCGAAGCAGTTCAGAGAGCTGGGTCCTGCGTATTTTGATGGAACCGAAGGTCCCCTAGCTGCTGATGAATGGATGAGGAATATCGAGGACAATCTGAAGATGTCCAAGGTCAACGAAGTTAGTTGGGTTGACTTGGCGAAGCGCCAGCTGAAGGATAACGCCAGGAATTGGTGGGATGCTGAGGAAAAGATGTTGGTTGAGCCGATCGTCTGGGCTACCTTCAAGGCCAGATTTAATGGTGAGTTCTTCCCGAAGGCTGCCAGGGAAGAGATGCTGCAGCGTTTTATCGACTTGAAGCAGGGGAACTCGTCGGTGGACATGTACCACCAGGAGTTCATGAGGCTAAGTCGGTTTGCACCAAAGATGGTGCAGGACGCTGAGGAGCGAGCTCAGAGGTTTCTGCAAGGGCTTGCTTCAGAGCTCCAGAGCTTTGTGACCTCTTCTGACCGGGAATCGTATCAGAAGGTTTCGGTCGCTGCCAAGAGGCAGGAGCTGCTTGTGAACCGGAGGAGAGGATCTTTGGTTGGTGCTGGGAAGAGGCCTGTGGAACAGGCGAGAGCTGCGGTTAGACCTGGATTCAGGCCTAATCAGTCTGCTCAGTTTAAGAGGCCGGGAGGGCCTATTCCGAAGTTTTGCCATTTCTGCGGTAGGCCTGGCCACGTCAAGGATCAATGTCGGAAGTTTCTGGGCCAGTGTTTGATTTGCGGTGATGCTTCTCATATCGCGAAAGATTGTCGGCATGCGGACCCGCTGCGGAGGGCTCCTGTTGCAGCTCAGCCGTTGCAGCAGCGAGCGCCTGTTTCTGCTGGACGTGGAGCGGCTCTTGTTCCACAGGGGCAGGCTTTTCGGCAGGCTGTTCCGCCGAGGAGGCAGGCATTTCTGATGACCGAGGAGGAAGTTTTGGCCATGGATGAGGTCATTGCAGGTAACTTTCGATCTAGATTGTTCCTTCCTTAATTAATTGATTGATAAATTATGTGAATGCTTGTGTATGGTGTTGCTAGAATAAGATTTGATCGATTAGACTGTTTGTTAGGTGTGGTTTTGGTTTGCACGTTCCCTGCCCGAGTCCTCTTTGACTCAGGTGCGTCAATGTGCATTTTGGCCCAGAGCTTCGTGGAGAAGCATTCCTTGTCGACGTCCTCTCTCTCCAAGAGTTGGAATATCGTCACAGGGAATGGAGTAGTCACGGTGCATCGTGGGTGCAGTCCTTGCTCTGTGGTGGTTTGTGGACATGAGCTTTATGCTGATTTTATTGTCCACAACATCACCAACTACGATGCGTTCTTTGTGATGGATTGGCTTGCGAGCTTCTATGCTACGATCGACTGTCGTCGGAAGAAGGTGGTGTTCGAGATTCCCGGACATCCGGTCTTTGAGTTCAGTCGTGGTAGCAGTTCGCTTGGTCCTGTCAGATTTCGGGCCAGGCCGGTGGAGGCTGTAGCTATGCAGATGGAGCTGGATTGGCCAGCTGTGGTGCGAGATTTTGGCGACGTCTTCCCCGAGGAGATGTCTGGATTGCCGCCTGATCGAGCTCTGGAATTTTCTATTGACCTCGTTCCAGGTGCGCAGCCGATTTCGAAGGCGTCGTATCGTATGGCACCTGCTGAATTGGAAGAGTTGCGGAAGCAGTTGGATGAGCTGTTGCTGAAGGGTTATATTAATCCTAGTGTGTCTCCGTGGGGAGCACCGGTGTTGCTGGTTAAGAAGAAGGATGGTTCGCGTCGAATGTGCGTGGACTATCGGGGATTGAATGCGGTGACCATTAAGAATAAATACCCGTTGCCTCGCATTGATGATATTTTTGATCAGCTTGGAGGTTCGAGGGTGTTTTCTAAACTGGATTTGAGGAGTGGTTACCATCAGTTGAAGGTGAAGAGGGATGATGTTCCGAAGACAGCGTTCAGGACGAAGTATGGACACTATGAGTTTGTGGTTATGCCTTTCGGCGTAACTAACGCGCCCGCAGTTTTCATGAATCTGATGAACCTGATTTTCTACGACTTTTTGGATAAGTTTGTCGTTATCTTTATTGACGACATTCTGATATATTCGAAGTCGGTGGAAGAGCATTCATCGCACTTGAGGACGGTGTTGGAAATTTTGAGGAAGCATCGTTTGTATGCTAAGTTTTCGAAGTGCGAGTTTTGGCTGGATCGAGTTGCTTTTCTGGGGCATGTGGTGACTGGAGATGGTATTTCTGTGGATCCCGAGAAGATTAGGGCCATCAGGGGGTGGCATGTTCCGTCGTCTGCATCTGAGATTCGGAGTTTCCTTGGTTTGGCAGGATATTATCGTCGGTTCATTAAGGACTTTTCTCGTATTGCTGAGCCGATGACCAGGTTGACGCGGAAGGATGTTGCTTATGTTTGGTCGGGTGATTGTGAGAGTGCTTTTGGTATTCTGAAGGAGAGGTTGACGAGTGCCCCTATTCTTGTCGTGCCTGATCGCAGCGGTGGATTTGAGATCTTTTGCGATGCTTCTGGCAAAGGTCTCGGTTGTGTGTTGCATCAGCACGGGCATGTTGTGGCGTATGCGTCTCGTCAGCTTAAGGTTCATGAGAAGAATTACCCGACGCATGATTTGGAGTTGGCTGCCGTTGTTTTTGCTCTTAAGATTTGGAGGCACTTCTTGTTGAGTGAGAAAGTGAAAATTTTCACCGATCACAAAAGCTTGAAGTATATTTTCACTCAGAAGGAGCTCAACATGCGACAGCGTCGATGGTTGGAGCTTATGGCGGATTATGAGATTGATTTGCAGTATCACCCTGGTAAGGTGAATGTGGTTCCAGATGCTTTGAGTAGGCTTCCGGCGGTGATGATTTTGACCTCGCGGTGGAGATTGCAGCAGGATTTTTGCGAGTCTGGCGTGGAAATTGTTCTTCCGGGGGAGGCTTCTTCGTTGATGTACATGCAGGTACAGTCGACGATCGTGGATCGGATTAAGGCTGGCCAGGCCGGAGATCCGAAGTTGGTAAGGATTCGGGAGCAGGTGGAAGCCGGTCTGCGGACTGACTTTTTGATTCATGAGGATGGCTCGCTGAGGTTTGGAGCCAGGTTGTGTGTGCCAGCTGGGGATATCAGGGAGGAGTTGATGGTGGAGGCACACAATTCGCCGTATTCTGTGCATCCTGGTGGCACCAAGATGTACCAGGATCTTCCTCTGAATTGTTGGTGGCATGGTATGAAGAGGAGTGTGGCTCGGAGTGTGGCCAAGTGCTTGGTTTGCCAGCAAGTGAAGGCGGAGCATCAGCGTTCGGCCGGGTTGCTACAACCGCTTCCGATTCCAGAGTGGAAGTGGCAGCACATCACTATGGATTTCGTGACTGGACTACCTCGGAGTCCGAAGCAGAATGACGCGATTTGGGTGATCGTAGATCGATTGACCAAATCTGCGCACTTTATTCCGTTCCGAGTGGGACAGTCCACGGAGGTGCTAGCGAGGAGATATATGGAGGAAGTCGTGCGACTTCATGGAGTCCCCGTGAGTATCGTGTCTGACAGAGACACGAGGTTCACATCTCAGTTTTGGCAGAGTCTGCAGAAGAGTTTGGGTACGCGTCTGAGTTTCAGCACGGCGTACCATCCGCAGACGGATGGCCAGTCCGAGAGGACGATTCAGATTTTGGAAGACATGCTGAGGGCGTGCATGTTGGATTTCAAGGGTTCGTGGGAGGACCATCTGCATTTGGTGGAGTTTTCCTACAACAACAGCTTCCAGGCGAGTATTGGCATGGCGCCTTTCGCCGCTCTTTATGGGAGGAAATGTCGATCGCCATTGAGTTGGGATGACGTTGGTGATCGGGAGTTGTTGGGACCTGAGATGATCGTGGAGGCCGTGGAGATCGTCAGGAATATTCGGGAGAGGTTGAGGATTGCTCAGGACCGTTTTAAGCATTGGGCGGATGCTAAACGTCGTCCTTTGGAATTTCAGCCGGGCGACCATGTGTTCTTGAAGATTTCCCCGAATCGTGGTGTGATTCGTTTTGGGAAGCGTGGGAAGTTGAGCCCGCGATACATTGGACCATTTGATGTTTTGGAGAGGGTTGGCGAGGTAGCTTATCGCTTGGCCTTGCCGCCATCTTTGGAAGGAGTTCACAATGTTTTCCATGTGTCGCAGCTTCGTCGATACATTAGCGATCCATCTCATGCCGTGGATTTCTCGGAGATCGCCGTTCGCTCGGATTTGACGTATGACCAGTATCCAGTGCAGATTCTGGACAGGCGTCAGAAGTCACTTCGAAACAAGGTCGTCGATCTTGTGAGAGTGATGTGGCGGCACGGTTCGCCGGGAGAGTCTACTTGGGAGAGAGAAGATGAGATGCGAGAGCGCTACCCACTTTTGTTTCCGGACTCGTGAATATTTGGAAATTCCGAGGACGGAATTTTTCTTAAGTTGGGGAGGATGTAACGACTGGTTTTCTTGTATCTGAATTTATTATAATATAATATATGTTTTGGTGGATTTTCTCCTCTTGTGAGGTTTTCGTCTTCGTAACTTTCATTTTCGATCGATTCGTCGTATTTTCTCGATTCTTCCGTAGGATCGTCGATTTCGAAGTACGTCGTTTGTGACGGGCTTCATAACGGTCATATCTAACTATTAGATCAAGCCTAGGAGTCTTAGGATTCGATCACGGGGCCTCGCGCTCCGTATCGGAACTTTTGGTGCTCATTAGCCGGTATAAGAAGGGGCACCGACCGACTAGATGACGATCCAGTCGGTCGGAAATCCTTCTTGGACCGACTAGTGAGCTTTCTAAATTTTCTCAGGAGTTACTGTTTATCGTTAGTCGGTCTAAGAAGAGCTGTTGACCGACTAGGTTGCAAACTAGTCGGTCGGCAATGCTTCTTGAACCGACTAACACATCATCTTAATTTTAGTTGAGTTACTGTTTACTCTTAGTCGGTCTAAGAACGTTCATCGACCGACTAGTTGCTAAACTAGTCGGTCAGTACTTGTTCATGGACCGACTAACTCTAAATCCTATTTTCGTTCAGGAGTTACTGTTTACACTTAGTCGGTCTGCGTTGGTCGACCGACCGACTAGTTGCCAAACTAGTCGGTCAGTGGTTGTTCTTTGACCGACTAGTCTGTGTTAAAACCCTAATTTCTGGGCAGCCGCCAGCTCAACCTATAAATACCCCTCCCAAACGTTTCTTCTTCCTCCAACACGACCTAAAGCCCTAGTTTCTCCCCCATTGAGCCCACATCCTCCTCCAAGCTTCAATCCCTCATTCCAAGCCCTAAATCCATCATCCAATCCATCTAATCACTCATTCCACCTTTCATCTTCCCCAAATCTCCATTGAAATCCATCAAAACCCCCAAAATCCCCAAAACCCTAGTTTCCCCAAACTTCTCCAATCTTCTCCAGATCTGATCCTAGGGTTCCCCGGAGTGTTTCTTCCGTCTCCTCTCGGTAAGAAATCGATCTACCGTTGTTTTTATAACCTAGTTATATTTTTATGAAACCCTAATAATAATTCATGTTGTTTGTTGATTGGTCCCCCAAAACAGCGATTTCCCCGTAGATTGGCATCCGTGTGACGAAGTGATCGTCATCCCCGGTGCTAGGCAAGTGAAACTTGCCACTTAAGGTTTAGGCCATGTTTTAGGCCGTTTGCATGTTGTAGGCGTAAAAGAGGCTAGGCGACGAAATGATACTCGCCTAGGCGCAAATTGGGGAACTAGTTTGACAACGAAGCTAGTTCCAACACATATAGCATGTTGCACAACTTCCATGTCATGTTTACTTTCAATTAACGGTACGCGAATATGTTCATGTCATTGCATTTCGCCTGCCACGTTTAATTCAATTAACGGTACGCAAATAAATTGTATTGACCTCGCATTCTTTAAGTATTGATGTGATTGCGTAGCTTCGCTACAATGTTGTGTTCCTGGCTCGTGTTCCAGAAGCGGGCCCATGTGTTGGTTGATAGCCAATGCCCGAATTGTGTGTTCCGGCTAGGTGTTCCCTACGCCATACTAGTGTTCCTGGCTCGTGACCAGAAGCGAGCATAATGAGTTGGAAACCCCAACGCTCGAAATGTATTGTGAACTAAGAATGCGAGCTCAATGTGCGGGGCAACCCTAGGCTCACTAGATGAGCTCAATGTGCAGGGACCCCAGGCTCCATATCTTGTGAATTGATTAGTGTTTAGTGCCGATCGGTCTGAAATGCTATGCCATTCAGCGAAGGGCGTAAACACCTACAAAATGTGAATTGATTGAGTTGATAGTAGCTTGGCTACTCTTGTCTTGTCCCGATGATTGTTCTCTTGTGCAAATCGTCTTGCCATGTTTTAAATTGTGCACTCATGTTATAACTGCCATGTCATGCATACTAAACTGCTAGGTTGCTAGTTGCCTTACTTTCAGTTCCTTGCCCAAGTCTTTTAGACTTGCTGACATGTGCCCCTTTCTCTTTTGGGTGACGCATGTTAGACCCTGAGCCTGAGTTGCTTGCTGAGGGTGAGGTGTTTGCGGACGCTGAGCTTGAGCCCGTGTTGGACGGGGAGTACGTGGACACTGGGGACCAGTCCTAGTGTCTCCGTTGTGTTTTAAATTTTGTTAAACAGTTGTTTGTTATCGGTGCGTGGCACCTAAACTTATCTGTGTTGTGGCTTTTGTTTGGCCTTGTTCTGGGCCCTTAGACTCTTTCTTTTAGCCTGGTGGCTTTTCTGTGATGTTGAATATTTTGTGGACAACCCTTGGGATTGGTGTTTCTTTTCCGTCTCATATTATTATTATTGTTGTTTCGATTGCAATTACAGGGACCTGCTTATACTAAATTGACGCTTATCAGGTTTGGGGCTTCACCGCTCCACTCCCGTGCGGACCTTTTCACGTCTCGCCTCCATTTTAGGGAAGCGGGTCGTGACATTTACCTGTGAACTTCTTCAGCTACAAGTTCAGGGTCAGGAACGGGAAGTGATGAGCAAATGGAGAATGCGACGAGGAAGATGATGAGGAAACTGCGTATTAGTGCTTGAGTTGATGCCATATTACTCTTCTGCCACAGAGAGAGACAGATAGGGGTCCCACATCGGTCAGCCCATTAACGATTTTGTGATTTAAATAAGTTTCTTTGAAACGAGTTGGCAAGTAATGTTGTGCGCTGGCGCAAGCGGAGGCCACATATCAATGATTGATTCCCACGCTGTGATATATAATTCGGAATCGGGTCGGATTCTTCCGTTGATATCCTAGTCCGATTCCGATCCGATTTAGAATCGGTTGCTATTTTTTTTCCCGATTCCGGTTCTGAATTCAACTTGTCCGAATATTCGGAATCGGATTCGGGTCCGGAACCGGGTACGGAATCGGATTCGGTGTTTTTGCCCAGCCCTACTCCTAGAAGTCTTGGGGATTTTCCAGAATTTTCTGGGATTTTTCTGTGATTTCTAGATATTTTTGGGGATTTATTTGGAGCAAGATTGAATTTCTGGGAATTTTAAAAAAGAATATATATATATATATATATATATATATATATATATATATATATATATATATATATATATATATATATATATATATATATAAACAGACAGAGCCTTTGGGCCTGCCCATTGGCCGGCCCAATTTCGCGGCCCGCTGTCAGCAGCGGGCCGCTGCGATTTTCAAAATTTAAAAAAAATAACAAAAATCATGGCCCACGGCCCGCTCGCCTGGGTGGTGCCCGCGATCCGCGCGTGCCCGCGCCCAAGCGAGCGGGCGCCCGGATGCGGGCGGGTCGGGCACCCGTGCACCCGACCCGCAAGCCCATTTCCTTGATATAGTGCGGCCTGGGGTGATTTTGAAGAGCAGTTCGGTTTTCAGCTTCGTTTTTTTTACAGATTTTGGGGGGTTTGCCCCCCTCTTCTTCCCCAAGTGGCTAGGGCTTGGGCTTGGAGGCCATGGGGGCTAAGAAACTTGGTGGAGGATCAAATTGGAGGAGGCTAGGGCTAATTTGGGGAGATCTTGGTGAAATCTTTCCTCTTCATTTTGTATTTTATCATTTCTCATGTTGTATTGAACTTTGGATGAATTTGTCTATGAATCTCATCTAATTTAGTATGACTGAGTAATTTGGTTGGTGTGGGTTGTGACTCATTGTGGTTGGTTGTCAATTTAGTTCTAATTTCCTCTTGCTTACATTCATGTTAATGTTGGATATTTATTAGGGCACAATTTAATTGGCTAAGACCCAAGTGGGTACTCTTTGAGAAGAGACCATGATCTTAATTTGATTAGTGCTATGATGATACATCCATCCCTATTGCTAATTATTGTGTTCTTGAATGCAAAATTTTCTGATTGAGTTTCCTTAGCCGGATGATCAATTGAGTTATATGCGGTAATTAGAGCTTGATTAACATCAATCTTAGTGAACCACAACCCATGCTTTCTCTCCTAGCTATCTTAACTTTCCATTTGGCTCTCTAACCCTACCAATTTAGGTTAAGATTGTAGATTCACCACACTTTTTTCCCACTTCCATTCATGTAATCGAGGTGGTTGTAACACGCTTTATTTTTCTTTATCGATCAAACTTGTGAATGTAGAACGACTTGTCCCTGTGATCCGACCCGGTACGTACCGGTTATTTTTTATTGCATTAACGCTCATACGCTTGGAAGTGGAAGGCGTGCTTCCTTGCACGTCCTCTGGTTCAATCAATTGGCGTCGTTGCCGGGGACAACGGTTTCTATTATTAGCAATTTTTGATTGATTTTGAAAGTTTTAGTGTGATACTTCTATCTCTTAGTGTTGTGTCTTTCCATTTTATTTATATTCCACTTATTGAGTCTTTTGGTTGTTTATTTTCATTTTCTTGAGAAATTTTTTTACAACAAAATGGCATCACCTTCAAATTTTTCCGACATTGATTTGGAGGATATCACACTCCCGCCATATTTTCATGGTTCGGAGTGGGAGAACCCTCATTTACATATAAAAAAATTGAAGAGTGGTTCATTCTTGGCTTGGTGGGAACATTTGTGATGATTGCATATACTTTAGATTTTTCCATCTTCTTTACAAGATGATGCTGATTGTGGTTTGATTCATTATCTCTTGACTCACATTTTACTTGGTTGTCATTTCAGGCTGAATTTCTCCGAGTGTTTTTGCCTATTTTCTTGGAGCATGTACATGGGCGGCAGGCCATAGAGCAGCATATAGCGAACTTTACCCAGGCTGATGGAGAGGCCTACCATCAGGCCTGGCAGAGACTCAGTGATTTGGTGTTTGCGTGCCTACACCATTGTTTCCACGAGGATCGTCTCTTGCAGATATTTTATACAGGATTATCGCCATCTGGGCGAGATTTCGTGCAGATGAGCCACAGTGGAGAATTCTTTGATTATTCGACCGAGGATTCATGGTGTTACCTGATGGACCTGACAGAGTATGAGGACACGGTCCAACAGGTTTAGATCCAACCTGAGGATCCAGCTGAGGGCTCATTCCAATGCGACCATATGGAATACCAAGAGAAACCTGTGAAGAAGGTGCATTGGGGCCAAGTAAAGGAATTTGAGCATATACATTTGGATGAGCCGAAGAAGATGGATGATGGAGTGCGCGTCGACCAAGACGGTGATACGATGCTTTTTCACTTTGAGGTTGAGGATGAAGCGGATGTGCATGATGGCCAAGAGCAGATTGAGCACACCATGGAGCCTCAGCCAATCCACTTCGGAGTTAGTTTCACAGGTCGAGGCGGTTGAGTACTTAGGGAGGACGACTGAGATGAACTATTTCTGGGATGACGAGGATGATGCGTGCTTGGATTTGCCTGTAACGACCCGCTCTCGGGGGCCCGTTACTTATTTGGTATTTGCGCAGGTTCCGCAGTTTACCAGTGAATTCAGCATAGCCACAACTCAGAGATGCATCACAATACTCAAAACCAGCGTACAGACGTTATTACAGTCCAAATTAAAGTACAACAACCACCAGCACACTTTCTGAAAAGAAGTGCGGAAAAGTAAATACACAGTACCACCCACACACCAACAGTAAAGTAAATAAAACTCTGCAGCTTCAGGGTCAAGTGTAGGCTCCACGAACTCTGGGGCAATCTCCTCGATTCAGATCTTCGTCTGCCGGTGCCATAAATGGAACCGAAGGTAAGTCACAACAATTCTAGCAATAGAAAAAGAGGAGTGCACAAATATGGAGCAAACTATGGTAAACAAGTGCGGAAAGTAAAGTGAGGACAGACAAGCATGCAAGTGCGATAAATAAAGTACATCAAGTCAAGCATGCAAGGGTGACAAGTAAAGTAAAGGTGACCGAGCGAGTACGACTAGTAATGACGATAGCAATGACGCTAGCAATGACAATTGCAATAGTGAGAGTACTTGTGCCTATTCTAGTTCGTGACTTATAACGGGAAGTACAGTGAGCAACCAAGAGGCCAACTCTTGCCGCGGGTGCTACCCGGGCGAACCAATTCTCTGAGTACTGTGCAATAATCTGTGATCTGTGATCTGTGATCTGTGATGGTTGTCACCGGCACTGTTATGGGTTGCTAGAACCCGCACGGTGACAACAAAGTCTGGACTAGTCGCTCCCGCACTTCCGCAATTATAAGTTACCCCAAAACCCCAAGTGTCTGTGCAGGTTACCATTCTTTGCAGTTTTACGAGTCATTTACTGTTCTCACAGTTACAATTTTTCTGTCAAGCATGTCAATCTGTTCAGGTCAAGAACTGTTCCGAGACTAGATGTTAATTGTGTTAACGATACTCCAAAGACCTTTGCTTGTTGAAAAGTCAAGGCAGAAACCTCAATAGAGAATGTCAGTCCTGAGCAATGTGTGAAGTCCAACAACGGAGGTACCGATCCATGCTTCGAGCATGCGGTGTTTCCATTAAGTACACTATCTAGATTTCTAAAGTTAGAATTTACTGTGACTTACAATCTTCGAGATGATGGTAGTGGGCCGAGACTGGATCTAGTGCGGATGCACGAGATTCGATGTCTGCAAACACAAGAACAACTAGTTAGAGAATACACTATTTCTTATTTATTTAACTTGGTCGTTTCGATTTTTAAAACTGTTGAAACGGTATCGAAAAGCATTCTAAATTTTTATGTAGACTATATAGGATAAAAATAGTTTTACTGCAGGAAGAAATATTTTTCTGCAGTCCATAGTAATTTTTATAATTTTTAGAAACTCAAAATAGTTTTAAAACCCAGATTATTTAAGTTACGCGTATCTTCCGTAATTTCTTACGGGAGCAATACAAGTCGGAATGACTTGAGTGAACAGTCAAAATGACCGTCTCGAAGTCTATTATCACATATAATTTTATCAAATATTAGTGTACGTAAAATCAGCGAGTTACGATTTTTTAGAATGAATTATACCTATTAAATCTTTAAGTTCGAAAAATTATTCCGGAATAAGTAGGCGTCTGATTGCAGTGAGACTAGCGCCATTGGATCCGAAATGTCGTTTCTTATTTTCTGGGGCTATCCACACATTTTTCTGGTCCCTGTATATCAAGTTATGGATTTACAACTATTAAACTCTATTATTAATAATTAATAAATACGAAAATACGAATTTAATCTCGTATTTACGAGTTTGCCACCTAGCAAACTTACACAGCCCCGGACGTCGCTCGATGACAGTATCGGAGGGGGCTCGTCGGGGGGGGGGGGGGGGGGGGGGGGGGGGCTCGGGCGGCGCCTGCGGAGGCGGGCGGAGGAATGGGGCGGAGCGGGGGCCGTGAGCAGTGGAAGACGGCGGCGGCGGCTGCGAGGAGGAGGCCGTGCACGGCGAGGGCGAGCTGAGGATGCGGGGTTGGGGTCTCAGCGATCGGCGGCGAGCTCCGGCAGTGCGAAGCGGAGCTCCGGGCGGGCGGCGACTCGTTCAGGCGACGGTGGGCGTTCGGAGGCGGGCCGTCGAGCGGAGGCGGAGGCGCTGCTGTGCCTAGCGGCGGTGGCGGGGGTCTTTGCACGGGGCGGGGTTGCTGTCGGGGTCGGAGGCTGCCGTGGCGAGCGGGGGTGCACGGGACGTGGCGGAGCGGGGCTGGGCAGCGGAGGCGGGGGTGTTCGGAGCTTCGGAGAGGGGTGGGGTTTTCGATTGAAGAGAACGGGGTGCGGGCTGAGGTTGGTTGGGTCGCCGGAGCTCCAATGAGGGCGGAGCAGCGTTGGCCACCTAAGGGGAGGGAGGGTAGAGTGTTTGAGAGTGGCTTGTGCATGGGTTTGGCTGACGTGAACGAAGAAGATGGAGAGGTCTGTATGTGTTTCGAACGGAGAGGAGGGATGAGAGATCAAGAGGCCTGGGTTTCGAGTGAACGGGGCTGAGGGGTTATTTAAATAGGTTACTAGAGTATTAAAATACCATAGCTTAGTCAAATAAAATTAAATAGATTAGGTAGAGATTAGGTTAGAATTGGACTAAGTTTAGAAAAGAGAAGCTGGTGTTTTCCTCGTGGGTGCTGACGTGAGGGCTTAGGTAAGTGATTAGGGTAATTTAATAGTTAATAGGGTAATTAGTAATTAAGTAAAAAGATTAAACGTAATTAGTAGATAAATACAAAATTACGGTTTTGCCCCTACTAGTAAACGTGTCCGAAAAATTACGAAAACATACCCACGTGATCGTATCGACGCGAGGATCGCGAATACAAGATCCGTTCTGGGATTTGAGCTACGGAAATATGAGTCGTGGGCCAAAACGTTTAGGAAGCGGGTCTGCGGGTTCTCTATTGTTTTGACTTCAGAAAATTACGAAATTAATGTGGGGAGTCCTAAATGATCATAGGAGGCTACTGCAGAAGTTTGAAATCGTTTTGAAAACGTTTGTATAGAAAATAAATTCATTGACCCAAAACTACAATATCTGAAAATGAATTTTTATCAGATCTTTTAGAGGTATTTGATGAAATCTGATCTTGCTAAAATACTCCATAACTAGTCTGGTACTCCAAAATATTTTTATAGGAAATTTTTGGAATCGGTTAAAACTCCTAACAAACCATTATAAAAATACAATTAAAATGAAATTACTTTAAATACTTAATTTAAATGTATTGGAAAAATACAGGCCGTTACATTGCCCGAGACAAGTCTACCTCCAGTCCTGTCACTGATGTCACTTCCCTTGCCTCAGGATGCGCACTTGCCAGTCATCGAGGAGATTTGTCAGGGGCAGTTACCAATTGTAGGGAGTTCCGCAGAGATCGTTGATGTTGATATTGACGTCGAGGAAGAGGATAGTGACGGGGATTGCGACATGGTATATATTGAGCCTGCGCTCCCTCCTACTCCAATTTTCTCTCTGCAGCCACTTTCACCTCCTCCTGAGGCAGCATATCATGCCACACCTAGCACCATTATTCAAGGAAGTCCCCACAATCTCATGCCTTGCATTTCTGAACCCAAATTTTCACTTCCATATACATTTGCTTCAGATTGTCGTCCATTGCATTTACATTCTTTTATTTGTTTTAACGACCCGTTTTGGAATGCTTTTGCAGGGCATGGGGACATGGCTTGGATTGATGCAGCTCCTCTCCCACATGACACATATTACCCAAAGGGGACGCTGGGAATTGCATTGCTGGAATCCAAGGAGGCCGGTGGAGGCCTAGCTCCAAAGCAGCTAGCTGGCAGAGGAGCAAAAGGATATGATCGAGCAGTTGCCACCACCGTTATACATTCGAGATCCGCCTTTTGCTAAGGTGTATTCTTTCCTTTACGTAGTGTAAATAAATAAAATCAAAAGTTAGTTAGTTTGCTTTTGCATGTTTGCTTTCGTATGCTTTTCTTTTCTTTTCTAGGATCTTTTGCCGAGATCTAATACTCTTCCAACATTGAGGACAATGTTTATTTTAAGTTAGGGGAAGAGTGTTAGAATCTTTAGGATTGTTAGGATTACGATGTTAGCTTAAAATTTTTTTTTGAGATACCTCCATTTTGCTATCACCCATGACTCTTTATTGCATATCATATTTGTCCTCCTTGTCTCTACGCCGTTAGCTTTATGTGTAGTCCCTACATGCTTAATGCCATGCAATTTTTCGGATTATTATTTTTGTATCAATCTCTTCGTTGTTTGATTAACACGTTTTAATTTCTTTTCCATTTTGGAGTCAAATGTTAATATGCCATGTATGAAATTATTTTAGATGTTGTGATACTCTCTTTGAGATAATTTGGGAAAAGTTTGGTGTAAGTGATTGTATGATGTGGGATGAATGACTTAGTTTTTAATTGGATTGGGTGTGGCCATATGGTGCATGTTTTGTTTCCTCTTAAGATGTGGGTGGATGAGTTGATAATTCATGTTTGGAATAAGAAACAGAGCGATAATATAAGTGAATGGTTTTCCTAATCAAATTGAATAGTCGGTGCCCCATGAAACATTGTGGAGGACGCCAAAGGTGAGATTTAGGAGATCGTTCCATCCCTTTGCCTATATAGTGTTATCGCGTGTATGCAAAGGGGGCTGTGTTTGCATTTCATAGCGTTATCGCGTGAATACAAAACATAAACATCCAAAAAAAGAATATAAAAAAAGAAGGAAAAAGAAAAGAAAAGAAAAATGAATAAATAAATCAAAGAATAAGCAACATGAGTGATGCAATCGCATCTCCCACCACTTAGAGGAATTTCTTTTGTTTTGGCCATTTCCATGAAAAGTAATGTTACGAGGTGGAACTCGCGTACAATGAATTTGTATTATGGGGAACCAAGGGCACAGTGGTTATATGGAAATGAGGGGTTAGGTAGGCTGTTTTACGAGTGATTGGTGGGGTGAAGAGGTTGGATCCGTTGCCGGCGATGCTCACGGGGTCGTATCTCGCCGGACGCAGCTGAGGAAGGTTGGACGGCAGGGGGGCTGACGCTGACTTTGGTCAAGGGGCGAGCTCTCCTGCAGCACGAACAACTCGTCAGAAGGGCGGGGTTGGGGTTCAACCCTTAGCCCCTCCGATGCCTAAGTCAGTAAAAGGGCTTAAAAAGGGGGGCTAGACACGCCGGCCGGACTAACGGTGTGTCCGCCTCGCGTGACGAGCTATAGGTGGGAGAACAAAGATATGGAGGACCTTTGCTCTCGTGTGTGAATAATAGAAGATGAGAGAATTTTCCAACCCCTCCTCCGTAAGAGGAGAGGAGGTATTTATACCTGACGGGTGATGACTAGGCGTGCTGAGCTGGCTCGGGTGTCAGCGGAAGCTTCGGACGAGGACGTTGGGAACATGAGTTCCTGATCCGCTTCTGTCAGGCGGCGCAACGGCCGAGGGGTGCTTTTGTCGGGATGTCAGGGCCGAAAGCACTAACCGTCGGATAGGTCAGCCGCCTGGGGGTACTTTATCAGGCGGTCGGGTGACGTATGTGTCAGTCGTGTCCTTATCCTTGGCTGTTTGTTGTTAGTGACGAACTAAAGGTCAGGCGGGGTCACTCTAGGCGCCGTGGTTCGTGGGAATTGGGCGGGCCGTTCCGGTCGGGGGTTGCCCGGCCCGGCCGCGCCCGTCAATAGGCCTGGCCTAGCTACCCAAGCGTCCCCAAGCGCGCTATCCCGGTGGGTCGGGCGGCCGCGGTTGTTCGCCTCAGCCGGCTGCGGTTGTTCGCCTCGGCCGGCTGCGGTTGTTCGCCTCGGCCGGTTCGGGGAGCGTTGCAAGGCGCGCCTATCTCCATGCCCCGGATTTTCGGGGCGGCGTCCCTTTTGTGAAATGGTGAGCTAATGGGGTATGTTAGCGGATCCGGGCGGGAGTCGGGCTCCTACGATCTTTAGGTCGTAACAATTGCCCCCGGCCTTCGAGTCTGAGGCGGTAGCCCAGCTCGGCTCGGAGGGCGAACCATATCCAACACTCCGGACCATCGATATGGGCCTTGGGAACCACCGGGTAGTGATGGCGGCGGCTTCGGAACTCCCGCCTTAGTGGCCATTATTATGATTCGAAAGGGGGGCAGAGGAAATCGAAGCGTCTCCGCGATTGATTTTGCGACACGTGGATGAGGTGACCTTTACGCCAGTCGAGGCGTCAGGGGCGTCTCGATGGGCGCCGCGTGGCGAAAGTTTGACGGCCGAGATGGCCCTGGGGCCACCTTTACTGCTAAAAGGGTCTGGGGAGGCGGTCGGCGGGAATTTTTGTCTTTCTCCGATTCTCCTCCGGCGCTCGATTTTTCTGTTTGGAGCTTGCTGGCTAATCTATCCCTTCCGTCACCGGTCATCTTCTTCCGAACACCTTCCAGGTTCAAGGGAGCAACAGGTAACAACAATTAATTTCCTTCCTTTCCGATCAATGGCTTCTCGATTCGAGATTGGAGGAAGTAGCCGGGTGGGGGAGGAAGAGTTGGCGTGCGAGGGGGCGTCGCAGCCGGGGGTGCGGCGGCCCAGGGAAAGACGGTCATGGCAATCCGTTGTACCGAGAGACATTGAGTCCCCCCGACGTAGGTTGGATAGGATCAACATCAGGGAGATTCGCGTGCGGTTTGTGCGACAACCCTATGAGGTGCGGGTTCCCGGTCCGGAGGAAGCGGTGAGTTCACCGGGGGATAATGAGGTCGAGGTCTATGTCCGGTCCTTTGAGTTGGGGCTCCGCTTTCCGATCCACCCGTATTTGTTTCACTTGTTGAATTTCCTGGAGCTGCCGATATTCGCCTTAGCGCTCCGTTCTTGGGGCTTGTTAGTGGGGTTTGTCGTCTTGTGCCTTGCTTGCTCCTTGAGTCCTTCCTTGGCGTTGTTTCAGCATTTCTTCGTGGTTCGGAAGTGTGGGATGTATCATCGCGTTTGCACCAGGAGAGGGCGAGAACTCATCCTCGAGGTGCCTGACGATGTCGGCGATTGGATGAGGGAGTTCGTCTTCGTGACGGTGCTAAGTGACGTGGCGCTGATGTCGAATTGGGGGGCGCGGAATCCCTTTGTAAATAAATGGATGGAGCTGACCGAGGAGGATATTGCCAAGGCTCAGATTTTGAGGGAGCTGCCCGAGGCGTGCCGTCATTGGGCGAGCCTATTGTTGGGCAGTCGGCTCGCCCAGGACTTTTGGACCCTAGGTATCTTTGAAGTTTTGTAAACTCTGGGCTAGGCTCGCCCTGATTGTCCCTTTTGTCCTTTTGCAGGCGAAGACGCGATGAGGGAGCCGGAGGGGGTGTCAGGTTCGGCCGGGGCCCCGATCTCGGAGGATTCTGATCCCCGCGGGAAAGGCAAGGGGGTGGCTAGCGAGGCCGGATCCCGGGAACGTGGGGGCGGGGCCCCCCGTGGGGAGAGGTCGCACCTGGGACGGGGGGCAGCCGGGCAAGGTATCTCGGCCGGTGGGCCCGCCGAGGATCTTCGTGCTGACGCGCCCGTGCGGGGGGCCGGACCCTCCGTCCGTCCGTGGGTTCCGGCGATGGCCGCGCCTCGCCGAGCGCCCGTGGCTCATGGGTGGCCGTACGGGATCCCTTCGTGGGAAATGGGGGTGTCGTCGAGTCCCGCTTGCGAGAGCGCCCTTATTCGTTTTAAGAGGGCCCGAGAAGAGGTCGAGGCATACCCCGATGACCGGTTCCACAAGTTCCCTTTCCGAGTCGGCGGCAACGAGTCGGTATTCGAGGACGCGGGAGTGGCGGCGCGCCTCGCCGAGTATTGCGTGTTACCGCGCGATCGTGAGTCTTTGACTCGTGTGGGGGCGGAACGGTTGGGCGGCTCGGCCATATGGCACGTCGTGCAGGTACGCCGGCTTTCTTTCCCCGCCCGCAGACTTTATTCGTTCGTGTCTCGTTGATTCGAGGTTCATGCAGATGATCGCCAACGTGTTATCCCTGCGGGGCCGTAAGTCTGCGGCCGTCACCCGGGCGTCACTGGACGTGGCGAAGGCGAACCTTGACGAGGTCAAGGCGAAGCTGAAGGACACGGAGGCGGAGCTGGAGAGGGTTAGGGCGGCCTACGGGGTGGAGAAGGGGCGGGCTGCGTACTTCGATTCGTCCAAAGCCATGGTCGAGAAGCAGCTCCAAGAAGTAACGCGGGAGAGGGATGATATCCGGTCCAAGCGTACCTCGGAAGTTGCTAGCAAGGAATCGGTGATCGGATTACAGAGGCGGCGAATAGAGGACCTGGAGGTCGCCCTAAAGACCGAGAAGAGGGAGAGGGGTCTAGTGGTGCGGCGATTGGAGGAGAAACGGGACGCTGAGGGCAAACAGATCGAAGCCGCTATCCGTCGCTATCATGACGAGCATGTTGTGCCGATGCTGCAAGAAGCTAAGGAGGCTGCGATTCGGCAAGTGGTTAAAGATATGCGAGATCGGTCGGTTGAGGGGCGGCGCCGCTAGAATCGTGGGTTCGGGGAGGGCCGTACATTCGTGTGAGAGGGTTATAAACAATGTGCTGTTGTAGTGTGTGGAAAGTCCAATGTATGGTGTGGTTTCTGGGTAAATACATTGTTATTGTCTTGTGTCGAAATGTATTCCTACTTGGTTTGCTCGTAGAATGTCCGCTCTGTGAGGGACGACGTAAATGCCCCCAACTTCGCTCTGCCGAAGTCTTCGGGAGAGGGGAGTTGAGAGTAGTCGTGTTATCCGGTGGTCGTGATGCTCCGATGCCCAGTACGGACCTTTATTGGTGCGGGGGAGTCGATCGTGTTTTGGCCGTACTGCCGGAGCTCGGACTAAATCATGGATCGTGTTCCGCCTTTTTGTATGGCCGCCCTGTCGGGGGTCGGACTCCATCTGGGATCTAGCCCCGCCTACGTCTTGTGACCGGACTTGATCATGGGCCGGGCGCCGGCGCCTTGTGGTGGCCGCCCTGACGGAGGCCGGACTCAACCATGGAGCGAGCGCCGCCTCCTTGCGGTGGCCGCCCTGACGGAGGCTGGACTCGACCATGGATCGAGAGGCGCATGGACTGATTTCAAATTGGGGTAATTGTTTTGCCTGGATTTTGGCGGGAATTTATGGCGGTCGAATGACTTTACGTCAGCCTGGCGATTCGACGGCGGGCGGGAATCGAGGCGGCCCGACCACTGAAGTGTTGACGCGTGGCGGAATTGACGGTTTTGACAGTACGCGAAGCGTCAGAACACGTGGGTGGTGGACAGGGCCCGGATTGGTGACGTGTGTCTTCGGCTTGACGGTCGCGATGTTTTGTGAAGTCGCTTTAAAGAGATCGTGAGGAGGGGGAGGGGAGCAAAGCTGAATGTCGGGCGAAAAATTTTTTTTTGACAAGCAGCTAGGGCTCGTAGGAGGTGTTCGTGACCTTGCCAGAGTCGCCCTCGTGGGAGCGGTCAGCGGGGTAGCGCAATCGCCCGAGTCGTCGGCACCCGTTAGGTAAGACGCTCGTTTTAGAAATGTCTTCTTCCATGTCTCCGTCTCGGAGTCAGGGTTCGGGGATAGGTGGGGAAGGAAGCTCCGCCACAGAGATAGGAGGGGTGCCCGTCGAGATTGCGGGCGTCAAGTCGGAGCTGAAGAAATCCGTTGCGGAGATCTTCACGATGTACGTCCGGCCGCCGTATTCGGTCCGTGAACCGGAGCCGCACGAAAGGGTGTGTTTTACGGGTGATCGGGAGGTGGGAGTATACGTATCTTCGTTTGAGCAAGGTTTGCGCTTCCCCCCCCATCCGTTCTTGCTGGAAGTGTTGAACTTCCTGGAGCTGCCCCTCTATCGCCTGATGCCAATGCCATCAGTGCCATTGTGGGGTTCATAGTGCTGTGCGTGAGCAACCAGGTTTGCCCGTCTCTGACCTTATTTCGCCACTTCTTCTCGGTCAAGAGGTTGCGGTCATGCTACTATCTCTCCGCGAAGAGGACGCATCCCCTCATTAGGGGTTTGCCTGGGAAAATTAAGTTTTGGCGCCAGCAGTATGTGTTTGTGGAGGTGCCGGAGGATGTGCTGATAAGGTCTGATTGGGCGGAGCTGAATCCCAAGGCAAGAGAGGGGGTGAAGTTGGGGGATGAGGAGGAAGTGGTGGCCCGGATTTTGATGGCCATACCAGCGGAGGGACGAGATTATCGGATGCTCGCTCGGGCTGAGATGATAACGGCGTACATCTGGCCCGAAGGTATGAGAGATTTTGGTGTTCATGCTTCTGATGTGCTTACGCTGAACTTTCTATCTTTGGCAGGTGGCACAATGAGTCTGTCCCTCGAGGAAATGATGAGGCGGGCCTCGGAGCAGGCGGGGCGATCGTCGATAAGAGGCGGCCCCAAGAGGTCGCGAGCGGAAGTTGGGGCGGGGAGCTCGACTGGGGTGCCAGCGCCCACAAAGAGGAGGAAGAGGCCGACGATATCGTCCGAGCCTGACGCGTCGGGGGGAACCGGTCCGACGGAAGGCGGGGCCGGGGAGGGGGTGGCGAATCCCATCATCGACTTGGAGGGCGGGGACGAAGGGTCGACAGGGGGTGGGGCAGAACTGCCCCGAACGATGCCGCCTAGCCCGATGGCACCTGCAGGGGGGAGGGGGCGGAAGCTGGCGGTCAGTCGCATAGGGCCGAGGCGTCGAGTGGCCCGACAGGGTCCGGAGGATGGGACCCTTGGCCTTATGGTTGTCCCGTGTTCGGTCTCGAGCGGGCGCCAACCGACCCCTGCTGTGGGGCCGCCTTGGCTAAGTTTAAGGCCAAGAGGACCGATGTCGAGGGCTATCCCGACGGCGCGCTTCATCGGGCGCCGTACAAAGTGGCGAGTGACGAGTCCGTGTTTGAGGATGGAGGTGTGGCGGCGAGGTTGGCGGAGAACATTTTCCTGCCCCGCGATAGGGTAGCGCTGGAAGCGGTGGAGCCTGAGGGTCTGTGCGAGACCGCGGTGATGCATGGCGTCCAGGTATGTTCTGTAAGGTGGGCGACGTTTTTTAGTTGGTTTTGTAGAGCATCCTAAATGGGTTCTGTTTGCTCTCTGTCTTTACTCAGATCATCAACCTGATTCTTGGGATGATGAGACACGTGCCAGCTATCCACAAGGCAGAGGGCGCCGTGGCTAAGGCGGTCGCCGAGCTCGCTGCTCTTCGTAAGAGGGCTGGCGAGGACCTTGCCAATGAGAGGGAGAGGGGCGACCGAAGCGTGGCGGAGGTAGAGCGCCTCAAGAAGGTCGTGTCCGATCATGAGCAGAGGGCGGCCGAGGCTGGAGAGAGAGTGAAGGTGCTGGAGGAGGCCCTTGGGAGGGAGGAGGCTAGGGTGGAGGATCTAGCGGGGCGTGCCAAGGCCGCCGAGGAGAAGCTGGCCCGTAGGGTCGAGGAATTTCGGACGTACCATGAGAGAACCGTCATCCCCGCCCTCGCAAAGTCGATGTCCGAGGGCATGGGGAAGGGCCACGAGGAGGGATGAGAGGCCTGCTTGGCTCGGATGAAGGAGAGGCTGGCGGGCCTGGTCCCGCCGATAGAGATCGACCTCGACTGGCTCGCCGCATGCAGCGACGACGAGGAGGGGGATGGAGACGGAGGGGAGGGTGACGAGCCGGAGGCCGACGGGGCAGTCGGAGGTTCCCTCGAGGGAGAGGGCGCCGTGACTGGCAGAAGCGCCAAGTAGTTTTGTATAGGCTCCCCCCTTTCTCTCTCTCTTTTTTATAAAAACGAAAGAAAGTGACGTTTCGTGGCGTTGGTATCTGCATTTTTCTGCCTGTGTGTGTGCATAAATTTTCATTTAGAGTTACGCCCCGATGCGGCTATTTAGATCCTGGCGTGGGGGGAATCGTGGTAGCTCCCTTTATTACTCGTAGCGTGTCCGATAGATTTTACGGCCGGGTGGCCCCCCTTTTCGAGGGTTGGTCGGGTCTAGGTGTACCCGAGCTATAACTAGTGGTCAAACGGGATTAGTCTTCGGTCTTTCCATCTGCTATTATTGATAGTTTAATTAAACAGGGAAGCCCCGTAGGCTTAGCATTGAATCGGCCCGTGGGCGTAACATTGTATCGGCCCGTAGGCGTTACCGTGTGTCGCTCTAGGTAGGCTGAGGTTCCCATCGCAGCTGATCCGCCTTTCTCTGGTGTTGTGCCCCTGATAAGGGGCGTGGAGTGGATTTAGCGGGTTCCTCCTCGGCGTAGGGGTGGATGGTCGCGTCGGAGCCATGCAGTGGCTTTGGCCTTCGATCCCAGAATTGGGGGGAGAGGGAGTCCTTGGTGGTTGTTCTATCCCACGGGGCCCCGTTGCTCGCCTCGTCTGGAGTCTCTGCGTGGTAGGCACGAAGGGACGCGGGCCGCTGCCCCCATGTGCGGCCTCCTGGCCTAAGCGGCCCGGGGAAGGCCGATGAGTGGAAGGTGGTGCCGCAGGTGTAAGTGGAGTAGCCAGTTGGGGCGGGCCGGCGCTCGGGGACACGTTCCCCTCGGTTGGGGCGACGCGGGCGGCTGCCGGGGTGTCCGGTGAGGTGATTTGGCAGGTCTGTCACCTCCATCGGGTTGTCTGCCAGCCGCGCCTGCGCACGAAGGGCGTCCGTGGAGAGGCCTGGTATGCCAGTGGAGCCCCAGTTCCCCTGCCTTAAGTTGTCCAAAGGAAGGAGGGGAGCAGAAGGCTGAGCAACCGTCGTGTAAGGGGAATATCCTGTTGGGGGATCGGTTATTTTGGAGGTCGGCGAAGCTCGCATTTTCCGCGTATTTTGAGGGAGAGAAGGTGGCAAAACGACTAGTCTTTATGCACATCCTTCCCCTCGCCTTTCTTCCCCTCCTCAAGGAAGTTGGGGGGGTTTTATAATGGTGAATTTCTGTCCTTATTTACTCTTCATTGAGAGTCGGGGCCGTCTTGGAATTTCGTTCTTAGGGGGGGCGTTCCCGATGGGTGACGGGTGATGTGACCCCTCAGGCATGCATGACACTTGTCAGTGGTGTTTGTCCCGAGTGTCCTTTTTGGTTGGACAGGTCAATTCGGGTGTCGGCTTTATGGGGGTCAGGCGTTACTCCTCAGGGATGGCTCTGCGTAGGAGTTGCCTTGATTCGCGGTCCTTGAGTAGCTTCCCGAGGTTTGAGGAGGGGGGTGATAGGCCCTTTCGGGGGAGGGAGGGTATTGGTCCGTCGGGTACCCCGCCTAAGGCGCTCCGATTTGGGGTGGTCAAGCTCAGTGAAATTGCCCCGGAGGTCTTCTTGGGGGGGGAGCGAGTACGCAGCTCAGCCCGTGCCCCTCTCCGGTTTGGGTGGGGAGGACTGGTCCTGCCCCGGAGTCTTTGAGAGGGCGGGTATTGGGCCGTCGCCTACCCCGTATATGGCGCTCCGGTTTGGGTGGCCAAGCTCAGTGAACTTGCCCCGGAGGTCTTCTTGGGGGGGAGCGAGTACGCAGCTCGGCCCGTGCCCCTCTCCGGTTTGGGTGGCGAGGACTGGTCCTGCCCTGGAGTCTTTGAGAGGGCGGGTATTGGGCCGTCGCCTACCCCGTATATGGCGCTCCGGTTTGGGTGGCCAAGCTCAGTGAACTTGCCCCGGAGGTCTTCTTGGGGGGGGAGCGAGTACACAGCTCGGCCCGTGCCCCTCTCCGGTTTGGGTGGCGAGGACTGGTCCTGCCCCGGAGTCTTTGAGAGGGCGGGTATTGGGCCGTCGCCTACCCCGTATATAGCGCTCCGGTTTGGGTGGCCAAGCTCAGTGAACTTTCCCCGGAGGTCTTCTTGGGGGGGAGCGAGTACGCAGCTCGGCCCGTGCCCCTCTCCGGTTTGGGTGGCGAGGACTGGTCCTGCCCCGGAGTCTTTGAGAGGGCGGGTATTGGGCCGTCGCCTACCCCGTATATGGCGCTCCGGTTTGGGTGGCCAAGCTCAGTGAACTTGCCCCTGAGGTCTTCTTGGGGGGGGGGGAGCGAGTACGCAGCTCGGCCCGTGCCCCTCTCCGGTTTGGGTGGCGAGGACTGGTCCTGCCCCGGAGTCTTTGAGAGGGCGGGTATTGGGCCGTCGCCTACCTCGTATATGGCGCTCCGGTTTGGGTGGCCAAGCTCAGTGAACTTGCCCCGGAGGTCTTCTTGGGGGGGGGGGGGGAGCGAGTACGCAGCTCAGCCCGTGCCCCTCTCCGGTTTGGGTGGCGAGGACTGGTCCTGCCCCGGAGTCTTTGAGAGGGCGGGTATTGGGCCGTCGCCTCCCCGCAGCCTCTATAGTCGGGCGGGTATTGGGCCGTCGCCTACCCCGCACATGGCGCTCCGGTTTGGGTGGCCAAGATCAGTGAAATTGCCACGGAGGTCTTCTTGGGGGGTGGCGAGGACTGGTCCTGCCCCGGAGTCTTTGAGAGGGGGGGTATTGGGCCGTCGCCTCCCCGCAGCCTCTATAGTCGGACGGGTATTGGGCCGTCGCCTACCCCGCATATGGCGCTCTGTTTTGGGTGGCCAAGCTCAGTGAACTTGCCCCGGAGGTCTTCCTGGGGGGGAGCGAGTACGCAGCTCGGCCCGTGCCCCTCTCCGGTTTGGGTGGCGAGGACTGGTCCTGCCCCGGAGTCTTTGAGAGGGGGGTATTGGGCCGTCGCCTCCCCGCAGCCTCTATAGTCGGACGGGTATTGGGCCGTCGCCTACCCCGCATATGGCGCTCCGGTTTGGGTGGCCAAGCTCAGTGAACTTGCCCCGGAGGTCTTCCTGGGGGGGGGAGCGAGTACGCAGCTCAGCCCGTGTCCCTCTCCGGTTTGGGTGGCGAGGACTGGTCCTGCCCCGGAGTCTTTGAGAAGGGGGGTATTGGGCCGTCGCCTCCCCGCAGCCTCTATAGTCGGACGGGTATTGGGCCGTCGCCTACCCCGCATATGGCGCTCCAGTTTGGGTGGCCAAGCTCAGTGAACTTGCCCCGGAAGTCTTCCTGGGGGGGGAGCGAGTACGCAGCTCGGCCCGTGCCCCTCTCCGGTTTGGGTGGCGAGGACTGGTCCTGCCCCGGAGTCTTTGAGAGGGGGGGTATTGGGCCGTCGCCTCCCTGCAGCCTCTATAGTTGGACGGGTATTGGGCCGTCGCCTACCCCGCATATGGCGCTCCGGTTTGGGTGGCCAAGCTCAGTGAACTTGCCCCGGAGGTAGGGGTGGCAAAATGCACCCGACCCGACCCGACCCGACCCGAACCCGGCTCCTTTAACCGGGTATGGGTAGAGGGGTATCCGGGTCGGGTAGAATTCGGGTCAACCCGACTGACCCGGATAAAATCCAGGTCGGGTGCGGGTTTGACCCGTCAACCCGGGTTGACCCGGATTCTACCCGTTTTCCCTAACGTATATATATACAAATTATACAATAGCATAATAACAAGACTGCAATTTGGTCTTCTGGTTAGTCGGTGTGGGTTGTTTGTGGTAATTGCCTGGAGATCACAGGATCAACTCCGTGCGCCTCCCAATATTTTTCGATTTAATTCAGCCTTTACTAGTAGTAATTAGTAAATGTATTTAAAAATTGAAAGTCTTTCATAACCACCAAGCAACCTATGAGCAGTTGGCTAGTGCGTTGAAGGCTGAGGCGTTGAACTTGCTTGAGCAGGTCGCGAGTTCGAGCTCTCCCCCATTCAATTTTGCTTGAAAAAAATCAAGTTATAAAGAAACCCGGGTCGGGTTCGGGTGACCCGGGTTATTACTTGGTCGGGTTCGGGTTTCATGATCCTGACCCGAATTCAATTCGGGTCGGGTTCGGGTTTACCCCTATCCGGGTCGGGTCAAACCTGACCCGACCCGGACCGGACCCGACCCGACCCGTTTGCCACCCCTACCCGGAGGTCTTCCTGGGGGGGAGCGAGTACGCAGCTCGGCCCGTGCCCCTCTCCGGTTTGGGTGGCGAGGACTGGTCCTGCCCCGGAGTCTTTGAGAGGGGGGGTATTGGGCCGTCGCCTCCCCGCAGCCTCTATAGTCGGACGGGTATTGGGCCGTCGCCTACCCCGCATATGGCGCTCCGGTTTGGGTGGCCAAGCTCAGTGAACTTGCCCCGGAGGTCTTCCTAGGGGGGAGCGAGTACGCAGCTCGGCCCGTGCCCCTCTCCGGTTTGGGTGGCGAGGATTGGTCCTGCCCCGGACCCTTTAAGAGGGTTGAACTCAAATTGTCATGCAGAAAAGGCGAAATTCGAAGATAAAAAGAAAGGAACAAGGTACTTCGTTCAGGACTTACAGTTCCCGGCTATGCCACGACCTGCGCACCGCGCCCCTTGGAGTGATTAGCTCGTCCTTCTCAAGGGGGGTGGTGGCGGTGGTGGTGGGCGTGTGGTCGATCCTGTTTCCCTCGGCAGTGGCATCGGCTGGAGCTAACTCTGGTTGGTGGGGGTCATAACTCCGCCTCGGGGAGTCGATCTTCAGGTTCACCTCTGGTCCCTTGTGCTTGGTCGACCCTACGTAGCAGCTCCTAGACAGCTTCTGGCTTCCCCGTACGATCCCCACCCCTCGGGGGGTCTGGAATTTGACCATCTGATGGAGGAGGCTGGGGAGCGCTCCAATGGCCGACATGTGTAACGACCTGAAAATTCATCACTTCAATTTACCTATTTTTACGTATTTTAAAAATTAATTTTACTTTATAAATGGTCGTAAAGAGTTTTATAACCAAACTGATTTCAAAAATTCTGGTAAAAATATTTTGAAGTACTAGACTTATTATATTGTATTTCAGAAATTTTAGATTTCCGCAAATGCCCAAAACATTCCTGTTAAAATTCATCTCCCAAAATTACCGTTTTGATTCGACGAATTTATTTTCTATTCAAACGTCTTCAAAACGTTTTCAAACTTCTACAGTAGCATCCTATTATCATTTAGGGCTTCCCACATTAATTTCATAATTTTCGGATATCGTTTCAACCTAGAACCCGCAAACCCGCTTCCTGAACGTTTTGGCCTAAGACCTGTATTTCCGTAGCTCAAATCCCAAAACGGATCTTGTATTCGCGATCCTCGCGTCGATACGATCCCGTGGGTATGTTTTCGTAATTTTTCGGAGTCGTTTGTGAAAACGTGTCTGTATTTCACCGCCCTGCTAATTACAATCGCTAATGACATTTTTACAATTACTAAACTACTTTTACTTTTTACTTAATCACTTTACCCCTCTTAAACCCACCGAAGAGCTGGTTGGATCTGAAATAATTCAGATCCAACATCCCATCCTCCCCCTTTAAAACATTTGTCTCCCCTCCCCTAATCACAAGTTTGCCATCCTAAGTTCCTGTTTAAACCCCCGTTCAAATAATAAACCCACAGTACTCTTCCCATCTTTATAATTTTTTTTTAAAAAAACCCAGGCATACGGCTCTTTCTCCCCCTCTCGACTCTCTCTCTTCTCTCCCGCCCTCTCACTCTCCCTCTCTACCCACTCCGCCGCCCGCCGCCGGGCTCCGACCCACGCCCGCCGCCTCCTACCGCGCTTCGCCGCCCGCCGCCATCTCCGCCGGAACCCCCGAGGCCGTCGCCGTCGCTCCGCCATCGCTGCCGAGCGCCCCCGCCATCCGCCGTGCACAGCCCCCTCCCGCTCCGCCTTCAGCCTCCGATCGACGCCGAAGCCCCCGCCCCGCGCTCCTCCGCCGTGCAGCCCCGCTTCAGCGCCTCCCTCCGTCGAGTTCACCGCCGTCCGCCTCCCTCTCTCTACCTCGCTCGTCCGGACAACTCCTCCGTCACCCCCGCCGCCGACGGCCGCCCCCGAGCTCCGCCCCAAGCCGCCGACGAGTCGCCGCCTTCGTCGCCACCGGTCGCCGCCTAAGCCACCGAGAACGCCCCCCCTCCGACCGTGCGTAGAACGGTGGGTGCGTAACATGGCGATGGCAATTCCGTAAATACGGAGAAATTCTTATTTTCGTAATTTTAAATGATTAATAATTGGTTTTTAGGGTTTTTAATCCATAACTAATTATACAGGGTCCAGAAAAATATGAGGCTAGCTCTGAAAAATCAGAAACGATATTTCGGACCCAATGGCGCTAGTCTCACTACGAGCAGATGCCTACTTTTTTCAGAATAATTTTTTTGAACTTAAAAATTAAATACGTATAAATCATTCTAAAAATCGTAACTCGTTGTTTTCACTCACAATAATACGTGAGAAAATTATATGTGAAAGTAAACTTCGGGACGGTCATTTTGACTACTCACCCATGAAATTCCGACTTGTATTGCTCCCGTAAGAAATTACGGAATATACGCGTCACTTAAGTATTTTAGGGTTTTTAAACTATTTTTAAGTTTCTAAAAATTATGTAAAAATACAGAAGCTTCTGAAAATTCTCCCCTCTTACAGTAAAATCAAAATAATTATTTTAGGCTTATATAAAAATTTTGAATAAATTCTGACACCGTCTAAATGAGTTTTAAAAATCAAAACGACCAATTAATTTGATAATATTTAGTGTGGCCGTTAACTGATATCTGCTTGTGTTTGCAGGTGCCAATCCTTGTGCTCTAACTCCATCCTCATCTTGCTGCGACGATCCCAATAGCGTAAGTCACAATGGATTCTAGATTTAGAAAAGTAGATAGTGTCCTCGTACGAACCCCTTAAAAACAACAACTTTTATGTGCCATGTTTGTTGGACTTGTCTTTATCCTCTAACTTGCTAGCATCCACCTTACTCTGCTTAAGGAAAGAAAACCAGTGAACCTAGATTAACTATCATCGTAAACAAGGAACTAATGACACCAGGTGGCACATCTTGTGGAATGTCTCGTAGAATGTTTCGTGGAATATCTCGTTAAATTGCTAAAGGAATATCTCGTAAGAAAGCATGTAGTCAATACACATGACACTGGGGTTCGGGGTAACTCATTGTAGAGAAAGTGTGGGAGCTATGACCGGAGTCACTCTCTCTCGTCTCGTCTCGTCTCGTTTCAAAGTATGTTGTAGTTGACGCCCGGGATTTGCTCCTCGTGGCAATGGAGATGACCCATGGTTGCATATCATACTTTCCTACATGAGTCACGTAGTTACTTTTGTACAGTCACCGTACTTTACTTGTCACGCTATGAGCTACAGTAGCAGTCTTTTACACTTGCACTCCCATGTACAGAGGTTCTCTCTTTTCAGTGTTGTTTATTTTTAACACTCAGTTGCTCAGTTACTTTACTTTCACACTTGTACTGACACTGCACCGTACCTTACTTTCACTTGCCATACTTGTACACTGCTTCTTTTCTTTATTTAGAATTGTTGTGACTTACCTTCGGTTCCACTTGTGGCACCGGCAGACGACGACCTGATCGAGGTGATTGCCCCAGAGTACGAGGAGCCCGTATACGACCCAGAAGCTGCAGAGTTTTAACTGTTTTGTTCTTGAGTGTGTGTTGTGAGATGTATTTCCTTTTCCGCATTTCTTTTCCGTATTTCCTTTATGTATTCTGGTGAGAGAGTGCTGGTTGTTGTTGTACTTTAATTTGTGGACTGTAATAACGTTGTATGCTGGTTTGAGTGTTGTTGGTACATCTCTGCGTTGTGGCTATGCTGATTTCACTGGTAAACTGCGGAACCTGTGAGTAAATCAAATAAGTAACGGGCCCCCGAGAGCGGGTCGTTACAATATGTAAGGTCGTCCTATGATCCCATTGTACACCGACATAATGTCGACCACAACGAACATCGTCATTCGAGTGACGACCTGTGGCTCTTCTCCGAGGGTTATCGGCAAGGTGATCACTCCCATGATGGGGGTCGAGTGACCGGTGAAACCGATGAGGGGTCCAGTGCAGGGTCTCAGGTCTGTCGGCCTTAACCCCATCTTCTCGATTGTGGACATGAACAGGATGTCGCAAGAGCTCCCTGTGTCGATCAGGAGGCGGCTGACGATGGCCGTCCCAATCTGTGCCTCGATGACGATGGCGTCGTCGTGGGGCTGCTCGATCCCCTCTAGATCCTCGTCGCTGAAAGTAATGGGAGGGTAGGCCATCCTTCTCCCTCTCTGGTCCCCTCCAAGACCCGCCGTCATTACTTGTCTCGCATACGCCTTTTTGCCTGATGACGATGCCCCTCCTGAAGATGGCCCGCCGCATATCGTGTTTATGCGCATGACGGGTTTCGGGGGGTGAAGCTCTTCCCGCTCGTCGTTTGCCGGAGGGTCTGCCCTCCGTGCCCTTCGGTGGTTCCCATCTTCCCGGTCCGGTCTCCGGCCTCCGACGAAGTCCCCCAGGTGGCCCGCCTGGATCAGCCGCTCGATTTCCCTTTTGAGGGTGAAGCAGTTGTCGGTGTCGTGGCCGTGGTCCCGGTGGTATCGGCAGTATTTTTTAAAATCTCTCTGGACGGGGTCCGACTTCATTTCTCGGGGCGGCTCCGGCAGCAGTCCGGCCCGTGTTGCCGCAGCCATCACCTCAATCAAGGAGGCATTGAGTTGCGTGTAATGTGCCTGTAGGGGGCCTTTTTGTCTTGGGACGACTCGAGGGAGCCCTTGGGCCGGGGCGAAATCGGGCGCCGGGCCCGGTCGATCTTGCGGGCGAGGCCCGAGCGGTTCCCTCATTGGTCGGGCCAGTTGGTCGCGACCACGGTGTCCCTCTTCCTGCCTCGGCCGTGGGTGTGATCGGGGTTCGCCTTGGGGGGGTTTCGCCGGGGGGAACAAGGCCTTGGCGCCGAGAGTCTCCTCGGCCAACGCGTGTCTCTCCGCCATAGCAACCAATGCCTCATAGTCGGTTGGCGGATCCCGGAGCAGGGATTTGTGGAGGCTCCGAGTCCGCAACCCCGATTTGAAGGCCAGCATAAGCACCTCATCGCCACACGTCACCACCGCCCGTCTCTCCTCCTGAAAACGGCGGAGGTATCTACCCGTTGTCTCTCCTTCTCCTTGGACTATCGTGCTGAGATAGTCTAAGGGCTTCTTTTTCGTCCGCCCGGCCCGGAACTCTTGGCAGAACTTATGGGATAGTTCGCCAAAGCTCCCTACGGACCTCGCGGGCAAGCCAAAGTACCAGTCCAACGCGGTGTCCCTCAGGCTTTGGGAGAAGTGTCGGCACAGGAACGCCTCATCCACGTCCTGGGCCTCCATCGCCCCCCGGTATTATTGCACGTGCGTGAGGGGGTCGCCTCTCCCGTTGTATGTGGCCAAGTGGGGGGGGGGGGTTTGAACCTTATGGGCCTTGGGGCGGACGTGATCCATCGTGCAAGAGGCGTGGCTTCCTCCGGGTAGGTTGGGCGACTCGGCGCATCCCCTCTCCGCCATTCAGGGGTCTGGCTTCGGTCGCGTCTCGGCCGTCGACGGTCCTCCGTCCCCGGGGAGTAGCCCGACTATCGCCCGGCGGGGCTCCTTCCCCGGGTCGAGGACTCGACGGGTTGCGGGCTACGGTCCTCCCAGCGCCAGCGCCTCCCGGCCAGCTCCCCCCGGGCCTCCATCCGTTCTTGATTCTCCCGAAGGAGTCTCTCGCGCTCGGCGGTGAGGAAGCGTAGTTGTCGACAAACGGCTTCCTCGTGCAGGGTATCGGAGGGGTGGTGCTGGTGATGCGGGCCGCCTCCTCCAGGCGGGGACCTGTTCAGCAACGGGTCCCGCCCGTTCCCGGGCCGCCGGCCCGTCGCCGTCTCTTCTAGGACTTCTTGGTTGCTCCTGTTTTCTCTCCTTAGCCTCTCGCGCTCCGCGACGATGAAGCGGAGTTGGCGGCGGGCAGCCTCTTCTTCCTGGTAGGCCCTCCGGGCGGTCTCGGCCGCCTCGTCCAAACGCCTTTGCGCGGCGGCCACCTCCCCTAGGCGTCTCCACCGCTGCGCAACTTCCATCTCCTCTTCCAGGAGCCTTTGCTGGGCCGCAATCTCCTCGGCGAGCCCCATGTCTTCTCCCTCCTTTTCGAATTGAAAGCGGAGGTTCCGCCTCACGTTCTGGGGCTCTGAGGGGCCGGGCGGAGGCTCCGTTTCAGCCATCTGATAGCCTCCCCTGGCCTGAGTAACGGCCTCGAAGCTTTTCAGGACAGCGTGGGCCGAAGTGTGTTCAGTCTCGGCGCCCACCCCCAGAAGGGGGTCGGACGCCGGGGTGATTTGTAGAGAGAGCGGTTCCTGACACAAGGGATCCTTGCCGTGGTCAGGGTTCCGCGGGATCGGCATGGAGTCTAACATGGGTGTGACCCTTCGTTCCAACAGACGGCACCAATTATTACGAGGTGGAACTCGCGTACAATGAATTTGTATTATGGGGAACCAAGGGCACGGTGGTTATATGGAAATGAGGGGTTAGGTAGGCTGTTTTACGAGTGATTGGTGGGGTGAAGAGGTTGGATCCGTTGCCGGCGATGCTCACGGGGTCGTATCTCGCCGGACGCAGCTGAGGAAGGTTGGACGGCAGGGGGGCTGACGCTGACTTTGGTCAAGGGGCGAGCTCTCCTGCAGCACGAACAACTCGTCAGAAGGGCGGGGTTGGGGTTTAACCCTTAGCCCCTCCGATGCCTAAGTCAGTAAAATGGCTTAAAAGGGGGGGCTAGACACGCCGGTCGGACTAACGGTGTGTCCACCTCGCGTGACGAGCTATATGTGGGAGAACAAAGATATGGAGGACCTTTGCTCTCGTGTGTGAATAATAGAAGATGAGAGAATTTTCCAACCCCTCCTCCGTAAGAGGAGAGGAGGTATTTATACCTGACGGGTGATGACTAGGCGTGCTGAGCTGGCTCGGGTGTCAGCGGAAGCTTCGGACGAGGACGTTGGGAACAGGAGTTCCTGATCCGCTTCTGTCAGGCGGCGCAACGACCGAGGGGTGCTTTTGTCGGGATGTCAGGGCCGAAAGCACTAACCGTCGGATAGGTCAGCCGCCTGGGGGTGCTTTATCAGGCGGTCGGGTGACGTATGTGTCAGTCGTGTCCTTATCCTTGGTTGTTTGTCGTTAGTGACGAACTAAAGGTCGGGCGGGGTCACTCTAGGCGCCGTGGTTCGCGGGAATTGGGCGGGCCGTTCCGGTCGGGGGTTGCCCGGCCCGGCCGCGCCCGTCAATAGGCCTGGCCTAGCTACCCAAGCGTCCCCAAGCGCGCTATCCCGGTGGGTCGGGCGGCCGCGGTTGTTCGCCTCGGCCGGCTGCGGTTGTTCGCCTCGGCCGGTTCGGGGAGCGTTGCAAGGCGCGCCTATCTCCATGCCCCGGATTTTCGGGGCGGCGGCCCTTTTGTGAAATGGTGAGCTAATGGGGTATGTTAGCGGATCCGGACGGGAGTCGGGCTCCTACGATCTTTAGGTCGTAACAAGTAAAAACTTTGTCATTTGTGATATACGCCAAAGAATGCGATACGGTGCTTATTACGTCACTTTTCTTTGAATTGGATTGAGGAGAATGTCATTTATTGTTTACTTTCATACATCTGGTATATTGGCTTTGAAATCATTTGGGGTATGCCATGAGGATATTGTGAGTTTGGTGCATGTTTTCATTTCAATCCGAATTTATCGCATATTTTGCTAGAGACGAGCAAAAAGCTAGTTTGGGGTGTGAATCAGAGTGAAAAGTGTATATTTATACCCCCCTAACTTCCCCCATTTTGTGCTAAGAATTATACTTAATATTGCTCTTTTGAGTGAATTTTCACTTTATGTTTCATTTTAAGGCTTACTCTTATTCTTGGCAGAAAATATGGATTTTATCGTCTTTATTGGCTTCCTGATATTTTTCATATGCTCATGGTATTATTGTGATCATATTATCAATTTTTGAGAATTCTTTGAGCAATAGATTATTTTATATAAATTTTGGGAGGTCAATATTAAGTTATAATAGTCATTATATTAATTTTCTCATCATATGGACTGATTTCTCCTTCTCCTATTTTTCAGGTACTCCTAGGAGTCTTGGGGATTTTCCAGAATTTTCTGCGATTTTTCTGGGATTTCTGGATATTTTTGGGGATTTATTTGGAGCAAGATTGAATTTCTGGGAATTTTAAAAAAGAAAATTAAAAAAATATATATATAAACAGACAGGGCCTTTGGGCCGGCCCAATTTCGCGGCCCGCTCTTAGTAGCGGGCTGCTACGATTTTCAAAATTAAAAAAAAAATAACAAAAATCATGGCCCACGGTCCGCTCGCCTGGGCGGTGCCCGCGCTCCGCACGTGCCCGCGCCCAAGCGAGCGGGCGCCCGGATGCGGGCGGGTCGGGCGCCCGTGCATTCGACCCGTAAGCCCATTTCCTTGATTTATTGCGGCCTGGGGTGATTTTGAAGAGCAGTTTGGTTTTCAGCTTCGTTTTTTACAGATTTTGGGGGGTTTTGCCCCCTCTTCTACCCCAAGAGGCTAAAGCTAGGGCTTGGAGGCCATGGGGAGGCTAGGAAGCTTGGTGGAGGAGCAAATTGGAGGAGGCTAGGGCTCATTTGGGGAGATCTTGGTGAAATCTTTCCTCTTCATTTTGTATTTTTGCATTTCTCATGTTGTATTGAACTTTGGATGAATTTGTCTATGAATCTCATCTTATTTAGTATGATTGAGTAGTTTGGTTGGTGTGGGTTGTGACTCATTGTGGTTGGTTGTCAATTTAGTTCTAATTTCCTCTTGCTTTCATTCATGTTAATGTTGGATTTTTATTAAGGCACAATTTAATTGGCTAAGACCCAAGTAGGCACTCTTTGAGAAGAGATCATGATCTTAATTTGATTAATGCTATGATGATACATCCATCCCTATTGCTAATTATTGTGTTCTTGAATGCTAAATTTTCCGATTGAGTTTCCTTAGCCGGATGATCAATTGAGTTATATGCGGTAATTAGAGCTTGATTAACACCAATCTTAGTGAACCCACAACCCATGATTTCTCTCCTAGCTATCTTAACTTCCCATTTGGCTCTCTAACCCTACCAATTTAGGTTAAGATTGTAGATTCACCACACTTTCTTTCCCACTTCCATTCACGTAATCGAGGTGGTTGTAACACGCTTTATTTTTCTTTATCGATCAAACTTGTGAATGTAGAACGACTTGTCCCTGTGATCCGACCCGGTACTCACCGATTATTTTTTATTGCATTGACGCTCTTACGCTTGGGAGTGGAAGGTGTGCTGCTCCTTGCGCGTCATCCGGTTCAACTAATTTTGTAAGACGACGACGCAAATGCTTCGTAGGACACGCACAGATCTAGAGGTATTTCTAGATTTGATCAATTTTTTTCTTCTCATGATTATGGTGATAGCTGTCTTAGATCTAGTTTTATTTAGATCAAAAGCATTTTTAATGCCCTATTTTAAATTTTCCAGATCTAAAAGATGAATTTTTAGGATCTAGAGCCCTAATCATAAGAAAAATTATGCAAAAACTTTGTAATGCCTTGAAAATCAAAATCATGTTATAAACGGGTTTTTGGAGGCACATCTGTGTATTGGGTATCAACCCATTATGTAACCCTATTAGTATAAATACATGGCTACTGGTTCCGTAGCCACCAAGTTTACAACACGTTATCAGCACGCTCGAAGCTGAGCCGAACCTCTGCCGACGGACGAACGCGACGCGAACGGTCTTCCTTCACCGAACGTCACTAGATCCGGCGGGTAGGATCTAGATGTAATTTTTATTCCCTAGATCTAAATTTTTATGCGCATATGAGTAGATCTAAATGTTTGGATCGATGTTTTGATTAGTATAGATCGGATTTTTATCTCCGATCTGCATGCTAAATCAACCCGTAAATGAAAAATCGACGTTTTTATCAATAAAAATCAACTTTTTACGATAAAAACACCTTTATGAAGACTAAAAATAGATTTTTTCTGATAAAAATCATGTTTTTATCATCTTCTTCTCCAAAAAATTTCAAACCCTAGAGGGATTTCTTCATCGCCACACGGCCAGAAGCCGCGCACGTGAAAACCCCCCTCGATCACTGCGCTGTTGCAGCCGCTTACAGCGGCGGACCGCCCCACAGCGGTGGACCCGACCGCCGCCTGCAGCTAGGGGTGGCAAACGGGTCGGGTCGGGTCGGGTCCGGGTCGGGTCAGGTTTGACCCGACCCGAATAGCAGTAAACCCGTACCCGACCCGAATTGAATTCGGGTCAGAGTTGTGAAACCCGTACCCGACCCGGATATTACCCGGGTCAACCCGACCCGACCCGGAATTTTAAAACTATTCAGTTAAAATATATTCCCAAGGTAAACTGCTGTTGTCTAGCCTCGATACCGTGACCAACAACGGCTATATCTAACGCACTAACCAATTAACCGATGAGTTCTTTGTGTTTCTTTGAGCATTTTAATTATTAAATAGAGTTACTAATTTCTATTACTAAATGTAAATCACAAAAATTGATTGCAGGATCCCGGAATCGAACCCGTGACCCCGTCTTTATGTACCCAACTCCTCCATCCGACTAACCACAGCGCCAAGGTGCTGCTTGGTTTTCATTTTGTTATATAATTATATATATAAATATTATCTTAAACGGGTTGAAAACGGGTCAAACGGGTTGACTGGTCAAACCCGAACCCGACCCGAATTTTATCCGGGTCGGCCGGGTCGACCCGAATTTGACCCGACCCGGATAGGCCTCTACCCATACCCGGCTAAGGAGACCGGGTTCGGGTCGGGTCGGGTCGGGTGCATTTTGCCACCCCTACCTGCAGCGGCGGGCGGATCCCGCCGTCTGTAGCGACGGCACCCGCCGCCGCCTGCAGCGGCGCGACGGACCCCGCCGCCGTCATACCACCAGAAGCGGTGGTGGCGACAAACCCCCCGTGCGTGCGTGTGTCCAGAACCCTAGCCGCCAGAAGCGGTACACACGCGACTGAAACCCTAACCGGTTGCACGGGATCGCACGGCAGATTGAATCTAAAAACCCTAACTAGGGTTTGTCCACAAAAATTTTGTTTTTCCAAATTCTTTTCCAGACGTAACTAAGATTTTTTTCGTTAAATTATGGATTATTACACGCATTTTAATTCATCGCATTTTTGGATTATCTGATTATCATACATTTAATAATTAGGAATATCCTGCGACCGCTCTGCCGTTAGTCAACTAACCTAACGGTGTATGACGTTGCCCAGTGGTTCAATAATTATTAAACTAAAAAAATTTCATTTCCATTATAAAATGCAGGTGATGATTAATTGCTTGTGATGATTAATTGCCTGTGATGATTAATTGCCTGTAATGTAACAAAATGCCTGCTGCATTTTTCTGCGACGTATGTTTATATTTGTTGTGGTTTTGGATCGGCTAGCTATCACCATTATTTCGCTCGCATTCTTTTCTATTTTTTTGAGAGAAATTGTAGTGAGGATATTATTGTATAAATTCCAAGACCGACGGACGTCCCACGAAGATAAAGATCTATTCCAGAAGAATAGGGGCCCCCAGACGACGCCAAATGTTGCGGGGTAAAATCCACTAACACTGAATTTGTATTGAAATGGGAATCACAATTATAATGATTACAAGTCTTTGGGGGGAGACGAGGCTAATTACACATTGGAGAGCACTTTGAGGATAAAGATCCCAAGTTTGCCCTTCATCTGGTGAAGTTCGCTCGTCAGTTGGTGAAGTTCGCCACAGATCGCCTTGATCGTTGATAGCTGGAGCGAGCTTCCTATAAGAAGAACAACTCATCAGAAAGGCTCGGTTGGCTGTCAACCAAGAGCCTCTCCGATACTTAAGTCAGTTGATGACTGCTTGGAGAATGTCGGACACACAGGACGATCTCAAAGGCAGATCGGCCCTTACGTGGTGAACTAGTGTGGAAGGCGCAAATATATGGAGGATATTCGACCTTGAATATAAATAGCTGTGTTAGGGTTTCTTACAATTAGCCAACCCCTTTGTCATTGGATGTCACGCCCCTTTCCCCAGAATACCCGATACTTAAATTTTTTTTCCAAGTATTCTGAAGAGGGAGAGTGATGAGAGAGGAAAAGAAAGAGGAAGAGTAACTGAATAAGCAGGCCACAGCGCACATGCTGGGATAGTACAAGAGAAGCTCCACAATAATAATAAAATAACCTCATTGATAATAACGAACACCAACAACATAACATATAAATAACAACTTCCATTTATATACATAATCCAGGTACACCACTACATATGCACAAGCATTTTCCACCTCCCAAACCAACGATATCACACCACAAATATTGCTCACACCAAGTGCTACACCTGAACCCAACTTCAAGTCACCACCAACCATGATAACCCTGCTACCTGAAAAATATAGAGGAGCACATCAATGTGTGCCCAGTAGGAACCAACTTGGGTTTGGAACCCCGTTTTAGGGTTATCAGATCACAAAGCAAGCAAGAGAAGTAAAGCATGAATCTAAGTGATATAATGAAAATTAAATAGATAATCAAAGGAATCATACCTGCGGTCCATGTCGAGTTACTGCAAGAAAAGGGGTTAGCACAAATAATAATAATAATAATAGTAACAATAATAATAACATGAGGGCTCAAGCAACCAATATCAAATACGATAAGTGCAAGCGCCTGAGGCATGACACCAAGCCACAAATTACGGGCAAATGGGAGGGGAAGTGCTGCCAGCAGTAGAAGTAACACACAAATCTTATTTTATTATTTCATAATTGAGTTAATTGGAACTTGGGTAAACTGTGTGATACCAGGACCTGGACTTCACCCCAAATTTGGGGTGAATATAGCACACGGCGCAGTGGACACGGGCACTGTACAACACCGGACCTCTCACCTCCCCCGTCCCTGGCAGGAGTGAGGCTATCCACATATAACCCAACCTGCGTATGACCCCTCCACTCCCGGTAAAGGCGAGTTGGTGTAAAAATGTAACTCCACACATCACATAATGATCTCCCAACTTCACAGTCCAGGCCTCATATCCACAATTTACCCAAACCCCACCTAAAACCCGGGCTTTGCTAACTCACACTCATTAGAGATGACTGAGAATTATTCAATTTCATTGGTTAACATCCTAAGTGACACGTTAGGGGTCTTGATGGCATGGGTATGCACATATCACTTCAACTGTCCATCATCAAACATAGGGTCATGCACTCACGTGACATGCCCTCTATCTCCACACATCATCCACTCACAAATATAACGTTCCCATGCCATTCAAGCCTCTAATTTCACCAATCATCACCGTGGCACAAAACAAACACTAATATGTGCACGTTACTCAAATTATTGGATTTTGCCTTCATTGAGGCCTTTCATCGAACACCTGGCGGGCGTCATTTATATCAAAGCAACTCAATAACATTTACATGTGCCGAGGGCATGAACATTCATTTTACCATACAACAATATTAAGCAAGAATAATGAAAGCTAATTAGCCTCATTTAATGAATAAGAATAGCACTTAAGATATTCAGCTTGCTGAAATTGCAAAAACATCCATAAAGATCAACATAATACATCCATTTATCTTGGGAATTTAACAATTATAAATGAAAGTTGAAGATATAACCGTTATGAATCTACATATAAAATTTCATGCAAAAATATGAACTATACGATTTATGGTGATGTAATTAGTGAAGTGTGTCAATTCTGTTTTTCGGACAGATTTTAGGGTCTGTGTTCAACACCAATTTTGGGCATGTTCTAGCCAGAATTTCGACATAAGAGCAGTCTGATGAACTTTGAGAAAAACTTGTTATTTTTCCAACAAGACCAAAATCATAAAATTACAAGATGTGTGCAGCTCTGTAGGACAAATGTACTAAACTGTGTCAACACTGAAAATCAAACAGACATGCTGTGAAGATGGATTTATTACTCCTAATTCCTGAATTGAAACTATATCAAATTTTATATGATTTTGGGGTAGAACTTCAAGATCTACATGCTCATATTTTTTTCGAAACATGATTCGAGCTACAGTAATCAGGAACAAGGTAAAATCAGACATCAAAGTTTCTGAAATTTTAAAGGAGATGTCTTTGCTAAGAATTTCAAAGAGAAAGTTGTGAAATTGAGCAATATCATGTAAAAATTGTTTTTCTTCATCAAATATTAGATAAAACATGCTATAAAAACAAATTAAAAAAATTTAAATTGATTGGAATTCCAATCCCAAGAGATTCCTACCTCAAAAGTTTCATTTTCCACTTCTCCTTCTCTTCTTTCTTCTCCATCTTCTTCTTCTTCTTCTTCTTTTTGGAACAACATGGATGGGTATGAGGGGGAGCACGAAAATTAGGAGTGGGAGTTGAGTGGGAGGAGAGGAGATAAGGATAAGGGAAGAAGAGGAAAGAAAAGAAAAGAAAAGAGGAGATTTTTCTTAAGGAGTTTCTACACACTCCTTTTCTTAAAGGTTAAGCCATGTCATGGCTTCTTGAATAAGCCATGAAGATTTTGAAATGACCTAAATACCCTCTTAAATTTTCATAATTTACAAGTGTGCCGTTACTTTATGTACACACCATTTAAGTATGTACGCACAACAAATTTAGGCCAAAAGACCGTTTTGCCCCTAACCTTTCTAAAAATTTACGGGAGTTGCCATTGACCCCCTAACCCCTTTCACACTTCCATGGCTCTCCCTACACACATCCATGCTCATCCGTGGACGCATACATGCTTCACACACACACGTCTAGCTCATTCCTGTTGTTTTGCACCGATGACGTCTTTCACGCTTCTCTGCTTTCACACTTCACATTCACTTTCCTTAGCCACGTATTACGACCCAATCCCCCTCTCACTACTTCACATACATCGATATCTTCGTTTATCTCATGCCTACGTACGCATCGTAGATAGAAATACCACACGTATTTAGTAGAATACACGTATACTTCAAAACAGGGCATGACATTGGAGGAGAGGGGGTATTTAGTTGGAGTCGATTGCTTTAGCTGAGCTGGCAGTGTTAGACTGTCGAAGGTTTGGCTGAGGATGTCAGAGCCGAACGTGTCACGTGCGCTTTTGTCAGACTGTCAAGGCCGAAAGTGTAAGGTACACTTTTGTCAGGCTGTCAAGGTGCACTTTTGTCAGATTTGTCTGTAGTGAAACTGGCAGTGATATTTGTGGCGGATCGCCTCCCTCCTTGTGCAGACTGCTTCTGGATGGAGAGGTAGGCGAGCTGCCTTTGGAGCGAGCTAGCGTAAATCGTATGCGATCAGCCGAAGGTCTCCTCTTTGGTTCGGTTGACAAATTTGTCGATCTGCGAGTGCGGGCTGCTTTGAGCCCCGACGATCTTCTCTAAGCCTCGGCGGACTATGTCTCATTGTGGAAATTCGGTGAGCCATGACTTGGGCTTCGATCATACGGGCCTAGATCAACTGGGCTGATCTTAATGTCGTAACATTACTGATGGCTCCATCAGTAATAATGAATATTTCGCTGACGGTTCTGTCAGCGTTACATATTTTTTGTAAAAAAAATTAATTATTACTAACGGATCCGTCAGCAAAGGTGTTTGTTTCCGCTGATGGAGCCATCAGCATTATATATTTATTTTTTTAAATTTAATTATTCTTGATAGATCCGTCAGCAAAGGTTCTGATGGAGCTATCAGCCTTATATATTTATTTTTTAAAAAAATTAATTATTGCTGATGGAACCTTGAGCAAAGGTATTTGTTTTTGCTGACGTCTCCATCAGCAATGGTATACGTTATGACTGAGGGCTCCGTCAATAATAGTTATACCATCCCTGAAGGTTTTAACACCGTCAAAGACTTTTACTTACGACGCCGTCAGTAAATGTTTTACTTACCTTACTTCGCTGACGGATGGTCTGACAGGAATCTGCTGTCAGCAAAGCTTTTCGCCGACGACGATCTGACTTTTACGGATGGCAAAAGCCGTCAATAAAACCTCATTATCATGCAGTGGCTGAGTTTAGTGAGGTTTTTGCCAACTTAATTTGATCAATTTTTCGATAAAAAAAGTGTTTTAAAGGCCAAAAGCTCTTAAGCAAAAGTCTTCTTTCTTGGACAAAAGTCTTTCAATATTTCAAATCTTTCTAAACCAAATTTTTGATCTCAAAGAGCTTCATACTTTTATCAATTGGAGATCCACTATAGACACACAACATCACACAAGAGCTTTAGTATTTGGCTATAAGTAAAGGGTTGTAAGTATTTTTCTTTCTCACATTTTGTGAGGTGTTTCTCTCTTTGGAGACGTGTTGTCCATTGTTGGACGTGTTTGTTCCATTTGGTACGTGTTGTAAATCCACGTGATTAGTGGATTTATTTCCTATTGAGGACGTGTTGTTGGACTAGGATACAAGTGGTGCATGACCCAGGATATATCGCATCTCTCTGTGATTGTTGGATTGTGTACTTGCAATTGTTTCTACCTTCCGTATTACTCTTTATTATTGCAAGTAATTTTGTTGATTACGTTTTATTTTGATGACTCCATTTAATAACTTAGGTAGAATTCTTAAAGGGATTTTTATAACTTCATGAACACCATTCACCCCCACATCTAGTGTTCTATTTGCCGTCCGCATGATCCTACCATCTCCAACTTCTAAAAACTTACTGAACTCTTACATAGTAGTATGATCATAACATCTCCATTCACGTTATCAGCATATAATATCAGCAAATCACATGATTATTGAATAACAAATCCCATGATTCGAAGGGAAAACTTCCAAAATAGACATAAAGGCCGATAAGTAAAAAGCCCAAAGAAAACACGGTATGTCAGATCCCATAAAGGCTTAAAGAGACAATTAATATGTGCACGGATATATATGGATCATTGCCCAGGTTGGGCTATGTTTGCACCCAAGAGATGACCCATGAATGAATATATAGCAGTCATGTACCCAAAGCCCTATAAGAGATCAGAGGGTCAGCCTCTCCCAAGACTGATGTCATTTTTCTTATTTCATCCTCCCCTGGCTTGAAGCGCAATTAAAATCAAACTTTGCTATTTATGGATATATAAAGGGGTTCTGGATAATGCTGCCTCAGATAGCTTGATGGAGAGGTTACATGGTGGCTTTCAGTGCCTACTTCAAGCCTCTGTGGGGAAGGCTATAGCTAGGATCTGCTGGACCATGCAGAACGCGGACCATCAACTCAACCCCCATCAAGAAATTGGCTCTGTGTATATAGCAACTCCCCCGGGTTATTGCAGATCAAGTATGCATCCTAAAGTTTCGTAATATCTTTGAGATGTGCTATATACACCGGAATAACTTCGGTGTATGCACGGAAAACAAGACGACCGTCAATTCTGTCAGGCGTTGAATCGACTGATGGGTGGGGCCAGCTCCACGTGAACGAGAGTTTTCCGTTGATGGCCCCGAAGAAATGACCTGAAGCGATGGGTAGGCCACGTGAATGAGTACAGCAATGATAAATCACCATTTTTCTCCATAACAAAAATCAAACCAAAAAGCTCTCGCACATGCTCTCCTTCTCTCCCTTCTCGTGCACCGCCAGCCTCCACCCCTCTGCGCCGGTGAACCCCTCCAGCGTCGCCTCTTAAGAGCACAGTGTTTACTCTACGTGGTGTGATAGACTCGCTTGAAAAAAGAGAAACAGTATGCGAGCAGCGAGCACAACGAAGAGCGCAACGAGCACGACGTCGCCTCCAGCGTTTATTGCTCCTCCAGCGTCGCATGCGATGCCTATATCGCTTCCAACATTCGTACATCACTTTCTTAGTTATCAACCGCACATATCCATCGATCAGCTCTTATTATCGGGATTGTTTCTGATACGTATCGCCTCGCGTTGCATCCAACTTTCAGAGACTGTAGCAATTAATACGAGGATGAGCCATTCGAGGCTTGGTGCCTCAGTGAGGAGCGGAACTGCCTCCAACACAGGCCATCATCCAAGAAGCATGTAGGCTCCGGCCACCTATCGGGGCACTCTAGCGGCGATACAGTCGTGTGCAGCAAGGGTCAGGATGAGAGCAGATCACGAGGCAAGAGCTCAGGCAGCTCATCTTCTTCGAAGCCTTCTGGTCGTCGAAGGTACAAGCTGCTAAAAGAGGTGTTGTATTGATCGACGAAAATGAGCTAGCCACCACATATTGGTTCTTGTTCATGCACAAACGGTTCAAGTATATGTTTGAGTGCATTCTCTTTGCTTGGTTTGATGACGAACATGGACAGCACGAAAATATTATATAGCTGTGGGTATATGTAATATAATTTGTTTTAAATTTTACTATCAGCTATGGATTGGTCCACTGTGGCTTCGAAATCTTGGTTATCAGCCGTTGCTCTTTGTTTTTGACTCTCTAACAAATATCACTCTTCTCTCTCCCAGACGTACTTGTCAGTTGTCATCACGTTGGCGGTGACGGCGTGTGGCAAGCGGAGAGGGGGATGCGCACGGAGGAGGGCTTGGAACTCTGGGGGTTTGCCGGCGGCCTCGGAACAGGCTGAGGGGGAGCTGCGTTGGTTCGGCTTCACAGCGGAGGAGCACGTCGACGTCCTCGGTTACGGTGCTCGGCCCTTCCCCCGCCATTCAAAGCTCACCGGGGCTGCACCGGGGTCCGACTGGGACAGCAGTTGTCCCCATCCGTGTGCAACCGGATTCCGACGGGGGCTGCATTGGGGTCCGACGGGATCTGACCGCAGAAGCTGCTTCCCCGACGTCGCTGGAATTAAGAAACGAGAGAAGAAGAGAGCGAATAAAGAAAAAGAGAAGAGAGAGAAAGAAAGAAGATGAGAACGACGGAGAGAGAAAGACGAAGACGTGGGCCCGCAATTTTCCCATTCCTGATGGCTGACGTCGTCCATCGCCTTATTTTCCGTGCATACACCGAATATGTTTCGGTGTATACAGCACGTCTCATATCTTTAATCTTGATGCATCCGTATCTTGCCAGGGTTTCACTAAATATTTTCACATAAAAATACTGAATATATTGGTTTTGTTGGGACAAGACACTAAATGTATAATCCAACTGAAAGATGCCCTTTTTAATGCCGTTTCATGTAAATATTACGTTTAATTATCATCGTTCTTGGGTTTTTTTTTATTTTTATATAAAGAGAGGGAGTTTGTCTCTGGCGTTTGATTTGATGGATCGTGTTTTGCACGTTCAGCGAATCCTCACCCAAGGCCTATAATATTATTATATTGTTGTTAACCCTTGTCGAGGAAGATATCAAGATTTTCAACCGGCCTTCGTCCGTGCTGCAAAAGGATGGCGCCAAGGGCGGGGTGGCACTAAATGATGAAGCGGGCCCCATTTTTGCTGCTACCAACTGTTGAGACAGTGGCGTCAGTAATTGCCTGCATTTGACCACACGAGAAGAGAGCCGTGCTGTGTTGGGGAGCCGTGCCAAGGGAGAAAATGTTGAACACGTTTTCCCCCTCTTTGGACGTTATTAAAGAATAAAATTAGTTTTAACACTCTTAGTACCCCACCCCCCTCGTTGGAAGTGAGTTGCCTGTGTCCACTTGCACACTACAACACCATTGATGTCGTATGTAGGAATGCAGACATCGCCATGCACAACACATGAAACACCCGGGGAAGGCACCAATATTCAAATGATGAGGGAGCACGCTGACCACAACACTGTGAGGTAGGAGATTAAAATGATGTGATACCGTGCACGTCGTGGTTTCTCGGGCACACTGCTAAAAGTCAAACATGCCTGGTTTGAGACTCTCGCACTCGTCTCAAGTTTTCATGAATTAGCTGAGCTCTTCACCCATCAGTTCATCATCGTAAGGAGGAGAAAGTGTTCCTCCATTCACCTAGTCATAATACAACAACATATATTGTCACGGAGCCATTGCGTAAGTACATCAAATGATTCAGTGATGCCATACTCCACATGAAGGAGATAAGTCTAGACAATATCTCCTCAAAATTGATGAATGGAATAACCAATTTGAACCTCAAGCACCGCTTGGTTACCAAGCCACTCGAGAGAGTGGATGATTTGATGATCCATCTGAGGACTACATCAACACTGAAGAGCTTGAAATCTCATGCATGATCACCAAAGATGGTAACATGAAGAAAAAGGACAGTGGCCACAACGACTACAGAAAAGGCAACGTTGAGGACAAATGCAGTCAAAGAACTCCTCCTACTCGTCCTTTCAAGCATTTCACTCAGCTCAACACGCCAAGATCCCAGATCTTGCTACAAGTGTAACATAATGGATTGTTACGTCAAGCACCATCTATTATGTAAAGAGATCCAAGGACAATGGACAAGAATATGTACTGTGCGTACCATAGAAACCATAGACATATGAAGATGAGTGCGCATAGCTCAAGTATGATATTGAAGAGTTAGTATGATGAGACCAATTATAGCAATATATGACATGGAAGCATTGAGGTGAAGGATGCAATGATCATGGACAAAGAGACGAAAGCCTAGATGGACTTAAGTGTGATCCATGGGATTACTGAAGGCCGAGTCATCCTTAGTAGACGTACATACACTATACAGTGGCAACATCAATCAACTCACCTCCTTCATAGACTCCATCCAGCACATCTCTTTCTCATATAAGGATTTGGAAGAACCCAACATAGAGTGTGATGACAAGGGGTGGCAAAGTAAGCCCGACCCGATTCGTACTTCTGCCTCTTAATCTGGGTGTGTGTACTATCCTAACGGGTGGATATTGAGACATCTCCAATGTAGTTTTGATGATGATTAACCAAATGATGGGTACTAATGATTATTATTAAGTATGTAGGAATAAAATATCACATCAAGCTTTGACTTTAAAGCCATGTAAAAAGGAAATTCATTAAATCCATGAAGTGTTCTCAAGAAGACTTGAAAGATGACCAAATTGAGAGCACATAATCAACATAAAGTGTGAATGAAGCTCATTCAAGGCAAATGAAGCTAAAGAATGAAAGGTATAGAGATAAAGGACTCAAGCTACATCAAGAAAACAAAAAGAGAGTACTATTGACATAATATTTAGTCCATGTCTTTAGATTATTTGTATTGCCTTGAGATTGAAGCTCCACACGCAAAGGATCACTTAGAAAATTTTTTTTACTTCACAAAAAGTATTTTGAAATTTTTTTAAAAAGAATTTGTTTGGGTTAAGTACTCTATAGAGATACATTTTTATGTATCTGAAAAAGAGTTGACTACTATCATAGTTGGAGTCGACTGCTTTGAACTACGAAGTTTTGAATACTTACCAGTATATAAAAGTAGCCGACTGCTGTTGTTCAGAGAGTCGACTACTAGTCAAGAGTCGACTACTCCTTATGTAAAAGTCGACTACTATGTCCATAACAGTAAAATTTGACCAGCTCCGTGATTTATGGAAGTGTGTTGAATATGTACGTTGGAGCACTGTAAGAAAATAGGTATTCTTTGACGAACTTTTACTGACATCCAATTATACTGTCAGTAAAGGTGCGCTTTTACTGACGGCAATAAGTGTCTGGCAATGATATTGAAAAGTCACTAACAGCCAATTAAGTCGTCAGGTAAAGGCGACGGTCACTAATGAAATTGTCAGAGACAAGAGGCTAGGACTTATGGTCCATCAGCGATATGTTGGCAATACATCAGTTTCACTGACGACTAGGTCTATGTCAGCAATAGTTGGGCGTTGCTGATGGGGAAGGCCGTCAGCGAAAATTGTATTTTTTCTGCTAATTAAAGTAATATGTTATAATAGCTTCCACTGACAGATTACGTCAGCATTAGCCCCATATTCACCGACGGGACCTTCAGTCAGCAAATGTTGGGATATTTTTACTAAATTCACTAACAGGATGTCAGTAGTGGGTAGGTGGTTCGTGCCTTTTTTCCACAAGGCACGTAACCATCGTCGACGGACCAAAATTCCAAAATTCTAGCCGGTGATTATTTAATTCACTGATGGAATCGTCAGTATAACCCCTCACTAAAGTGGCTGTAATATCCCTCCCTTTGCTGACTGATCCGTCAGTGACCTTTAGCATTGCTGACAGAACCATCAGGGAAACCCCCAAAATGTTATTTGTTTCACTGACGGTATAATCAGTGAAACCCAACGCTATACAGCATGGGAATCGAGGAGACGTCCACTATCGTTGCCTTCACTGACAATATTATCAGTAATACACCCACTAAATCCCTAGATTACTCTTTCATTCCTACGATCATACATTTTGTCTTCGCATCGCTTTGTCGTCACCTAACATCGTCTTGCATCGTCTTCCCCTACACTCGGTGTCTTTGCTCGATCTTCGGTATTCGGTCTACGATCGTTTCGTTGCCTGCTCGTCGTCTTCGCTCTTCTGTGTTTGTAGTAGACCGGCCTCTCTGGTATGTGGCAGTTTTATAGTGTTCTATGTGTGTAGCCCTATCATATATCGTATATCGTATATCATAAATCATTGTTTAATAGTTATTGAACTGAATTTGCGATGAGAACTGCTTTCATAGACGACATATCTGCATGTCATTGATATAGCTTTCATGTCAATCGTGTTTTTGGAGCTCATCTAATGTTGGTTATTTGTAATTTAATAATTGAGATTTCTGTTTAGCGTTCGTTGCGACGGTGTATCTCTCTGTGCGTGGTCGCGATGGTGTATCTCTCTGTGTGTGGTCTGTGTGTAGGGTCTGTGTGTGTGTGGTCTCTCTCTCTCTCTCTCTCTCTCTCTCTCTCTCTGTGTGTGTGTGTGTGTGTGTGTGTGTGTGTGTGTGTGTGTGTGTGTGTGTGTGTGCTCTGTGTGTGTTTACGGGGTCTGTATCAAATTTAGATTTAAGGGGGACAAGTCATGATGAGTTCTATGACTTTGCGATGAGCAAGAGTTTTTATATGATCCCATTTCCTTGATAATTTTACAATGAATAAATTAGGCCATATGATATTTGTGTTAGGATTCCATAACATAATTATGCTTTGTTGAATACCATGGTCATAACATAACTTCCATAATATAATGATATCGGCATGGTCCTAATTATGTAAAAGTCGACTATTATGGTCAACAGAGTATAACTTCCATTCTAGATATCCAAATAACATGATTTAAAACAATATGGAATCCTAGCTGCATTATCTACACTTTTTATGTTGATGACTTTCCATGATTATGACTGTAGATAACTGAAATTAATTGATCAATACTGCTATAAATTTCAGTGTCAGGACAATTTGAGCACCCCATGATCTATAGGCCACACCTATTAGTAGACTGATCTAAACATGATGAATTAACATAATCTAGAAAGCTTATTAAGTTACATCCAACTTTCATGTTGGGTCATGTTGGTAGCAACGATCTGTGAACTTCGTGTTTGATGATAACAAACGTGTGTGAACGTTTTAACGTGTGTGTTAAGTGTTTTAGGAATGGCGAACGTGTGATTATTTCACGGAAAGGCTTGGTCAATGTGCAAAGGAGAAATAGTCAACTAAGGAGAGATGAGATCAAAGGAGATTCACATTAGGATCCCTATGGAAGGGTGTCTTCTAATCTTATAACATATCTCCTATTCCAAATCCCTTAGAAAATCCCACAGACTTTTTTATATATAACATTTCTTTTGAAACCCAAGACCAGTTCAGTTAGGCCCAAAACACATTAAAATTCCTCAGGCCGGTCCTTTGAATAATCCAAGTGCTAGATCCATAAATAAAATGAGGCGCCACACGTTTTTCTTTAACCCTAACAGCAGCCACATTTTTTTGTGGAGAGAATCAAAAATTAGGGCGCATATCTGTTTTGGCCGTCACCTATCATACAAAAAACTCCCAAATTTCAACAGCACAAGATTTGATCTTCTCCTCTTGGAAAAAGACCAAAGGCTGCCGAAATTTTATGGTGTGCTTCTTCATTTAATTGATTAAGAAGAGAGTACCTCCATCTGCTTTTGATTTTTAGAGCCGGCCTCCTCTGTACGAAATCTCAAAGAGCTCATCTCTTTGTTTTCTTTGAACATCAAAGATCTGTGCCTCATATTTGTTTCTTTTCCTTTGGAAAACAAAAAAAAAGATCAATTTCCCAAGAGCTCTTCTACATAAATCATCCCCAAGGGCAGCCACAAAAGGTTGAGATGGGCACGTCATTTTCTTTTGGGCAGTAATCACATCACATCCGCAAGAAGATTTATTTTTGGTTTTTCGTTTTCATTTGCAGGGTGCCGCAAGTTGATCTGTGAGAGATCAAAACAAATTCTCAAAGTTTCTTCTCCAGGCCGTTTGATTTCTTTTGAGAGTGCACATCATTTCTGAAAGTCAGGGTTCCGAAATAATTATAAGGGGGTGCGGAAGTTTCTTTACAAGATAAACTTCATTGGCCGCAAGACAGGAGCCTCAACCCAAGATCAACACTTTCAGATCAACATCCAGAACTTGAGACTAGAGAGGAGAGACTACTTCATGTCAGACTGCTACTGACGATGCGCTGAACGACCGAGACATCAACACCTTCACAACTGAGCAATTCTAAACTCTGAACTTTATTTTATTTGTGATCTGGTGTTGTAATCTCTGTGAAACAATTTTTATTATTTGTTTGGGGACTTGGCTAGTTGGGGCTAGCCAAGAGAGAGCTTTACTAGTATTGTTATTGTTTGAGCACTTTGGTGAGTGCAGGTGCTGAGAGCCAGGTGAGTGTAGGGTTGGTGCCCTAGCTACAGGTTGTACCAGTTAACTTTAATAATCTAGTATTGCTTTTGGGGCTGGATGTAGGTCGTGGGTGCGACCGAACCAGGGTATATCGCCTGTGCATGCTGTGACTGCTTTTCTATACTCTGCATCTGGTTGATTGTGCTATAACTGCGTGTGACTTCTCGTGGGTTGCACGAGAATTTTTATAAGCCTATTCACCCCCCTAGGCTTAGATCCAGATCCAACAAGTGATATCAGAGCCAGTTTAGCGGATCTAGCCTAGTTGATCATGTCTATGAATATGTCTGATTCTGCTTTTGCCGAGGGTCAGTCTATTTCCCGTCCCCCCAAGTTTAATGGTGTTGACTTTGCCTATTGGAAAACTAGGATGAGGATTTATTTAGCTGCTGTTGATTATGATGTATGGAGCATTGTAGAAAAAGGCTATAAACCTCCCACTATTAATGTTGCTAATAATGAAATGATAAAACCAAAAGATAAGTGGGATGACTTTGATAAGAAGCGTTTTTCATTGAATAATAAAGCTATGAATGCATTGATTTGTGCTTTAGATAAGGCTGAGTTTAACCGTATATCTCAATGTCAAACTGCACAGGAAATTTGGCATACTCTGGAGGTGACTCATGAAGGCACATCGCAGGTTAAGGAGTCCAGACTTGCGCTGCTCAGTACTGAATATGAAAGCTTCCGTATGCTTCCATCAGAGTCAATTAAAGAGATGTTTGCGAGGTTCACAGACATCGTCTACAAATCTACCTCTCTTGAAAAGCCGTACTCGAGTCTGGAGCAAATCAGAAAGATATTAAGAGCATTACCTAGCACCTTCCGTCCCAAAATCACAGCTATTCAGGAAGCAAGGGGTTTATCGCAAATGAAAGTGGAGGATCTGATAGGGAACCCGATGTCCCATGAGCTAGAGCTGCAGAGCATTGAACTGAGAGAGAAAGATGAAATGAAGACCTCAATGGCAATAGCACTTCAGGCTAAAGAGGATGAAGATGGAGATGAAGAGGAGGCTTTTTTGGTGAGAAGCTTCAAGAAATATATCAGAACTGGCAACGGGAGATCAGAGATGCTGAAAAGGTTTAATCGCTCTAAATTTAATTCTAATAATAAATCCTTTGAGCAGACTACTACTGATCCAGTTATATGCTTTAAATGCAAAAAGCAGGGACACTTTATGAAGCAATGCCCTCAAGGAAAGAACAACGCTGCGGAGCAAAAGGGGAAATCTTTGATGCTCACATGGGATATGGACAGCGAGGATGAATCTCAAGAGGAAGTTGCACACTCCTCCCTTTGCCTGATGGGACAACTAGATGAGGTAAAATCTTTGACTAAAGCTCAACTTGTGACTACTTTTAAAGAAATGCAAAATGAAATTGAAAGGTTGGAATCAACTGTTGAGTTACTAGAATCCCATGTAGAGAAGTTTAAAAATGCCAATTTTGAATTGCAACAAGACAATTATAATATGTCATTAGAAGTTGATGAAATTAAAGAGAAACTTGTTGCATGTAATTCTACTATTAGCTCTTTGGAAAAGGGAAAATCTTGTATGCCTACTGAAACTGAGTGTCTGAATTGCTCTACTTTGCTTAAAGACATTAGCATGTTTAAACTAAATATGGTTAAGCTAGAAGTTGAAAATGAATTATTAAATGAGAAAATTTACATGCTAATAAATGAAAATAAAGAGCTAGAAAAGAAGATGGCTAATCTGAAAAAGAGTGAGGAAGAGAACAAAAAGGCCTTCATTAGTAAATGTACCATGCTTATTAATGAGAACATGTTTTTAAAGTCTAAAATATCTGATCTTGAATTGTTTATAAAAAAATTTGGTGTTGGAAAGCATTCATTAGACATTATTCTAGGTAATCAGATACAAGGAAATAACAGACGTGGTTTGGGATATGGAAATAAAATTGATGAGAGGCCTAGAATTAATAGAAAGAATCAAAAAGAAACTGGTGTAGGAAGAAGCATGTTTGCTAAATGTTATACATGTGGTAGTGTTGGTCATGCTTATTATAATTGCAAGTATAGGAATACCAACATCAAATTTAAGCAAATTTAGGTTCCAAAAAATAAAGTGACTAACACTAGTAGACCTATTTGGATTCCTAGGTCACACATATCATGCTCTTCTTATGTGTAGGTACATGGCACGGCTGAGGGACAAAAGTGTGAGTGGTACTTAGACTCTGGCTGCTCAAGACACATGACAGGTGAAAGAGGAAAGTTCCTTAGCCTTGCAAAGCATGAAGGAGGAAGTGTTACTTTAGGGGACAATGGAAAATGTAAGGTAATTGGTAAAGGTGTTGTAGGTACCGACACCTTTCAGCTTACAGATGTCCTATTGGTTGAAAAGTTGAAACATAACCTCATTTCTATCAGTCAGCTGTGCGACAAAGGTATGAAAGTTGAATTTGATGCAAAACTTTGTAGAATCATTGATATCTCCACAGGTGACATTATTATTACTACAAATAGAAAGAATAATGTTTATACTCTTATGATTGAAGAACTGACTGTTTCTAAATGCTTGCTTGTAGGTGAAGAAGAGGCCACACTATGGCATAGACGATTAGCACATGCAAGCATGGGATTGATAAAGAAGCTGGAAAACAAAAATTTGGTAAGAGGACTACCACATCAGACATATGAGAATGGTAAGTTGTGCGTGGCATGCACCAAAGGTAAGCAAACTAGATCTACTTTCTCTAGCATTAATGAAGTTGCCACCACACGTATATTGGAATTAGTGCACATGGATTTATTTGGTCCAACAGACATTGCTATCCTAGGAGGTAAAAAGTATTGTTTAGTGTTGGTGGATGATTTCTCTAGATATACATGGGTATACTTCCTAGCCAAAAAAATCAGACTCATTTGACCATTTTCAAAACTTTTGCATACAAGTTTCTAAAGAGAAAAATTCTTCCATTGTAAAAATTAGAAGCGATCATGGAGGTGAGTTTGAAAATGCTATTTTTGAAAAATTTTGTTTTGAAAATGGAATTTTACATGAATTCTCTTCTCCTAGAACACCCCAACAAAATGGGGTGGTCGAGAGAAAGAATCGCACATTAAAAGAAATGGCTAGGAGTATGTTAAATGAATATAGCTTGCCTATGTCTTTTTGGGCTGAGGCCATTAATACAGCATGTCATGTATGCAATAGAGTTATGCTTAGACCTATACTAAATAAAACTTCTTATGAACTATGGCATGGCAATACCCCGAAAGTCTCTTACTTTAGAGTTTTTGGATGCAGGTGCTTTATATTAAATACTGCAGATCAGCTTGGCACCTTTGAATCAAAATCAGATGAGGGAGTGTTCGTAGGATATTCAGCAAGGAGTAGAGCATACATGATTTATAATAAACGCACCCTTGCTATTGTTGAATCTATAAATGTAAAATTTGATGAATCTGATATAAACTCTTTGGATTGCAGGCATAACAATGAAGAGGAAAATGTAGAGCAACAAAGCGTTCCAAAAGTTAATGAGGATCAACCTGAAATACAGAAGGAAGCTGAAACTGACACGACAGAAATACAAGATGAAGCAGTTACCAGAGGAGAGTTGAGTTTCAATCCAAATCACCCACCAGACTTAATTCTAGGTGAGCCTACGGCAGGTATTCGCACACGTTCCTCTTTTAGAGATCTTTGTGCTCTATGTATTTATGGTGACTTTATTTCTGTAATAGAGCCTAAGTCTATAGATATTGCTTTAGAAGAGGAAAGTTGGGTTTTGGCCATGCAAGAGGAATTAAATCAATTTGTCAGGAATGATGTCTGGAAACTAGTACCTAGACCCACTGATTATCCAGTAGTTGGTATTAAATGGGTGTTTAAAAATAAGCATGATGAATCTGGTAATGTTATTAGAAACAAGGCTAGGTTGGTAGCTAAAGGGTATAATCAAATTGAATGAATTGATGTGGATGAGACTTTTGCACCAGTTGCTAGGCTTGAGTCTATTAGAATCTTGCTAGCTTTTGCAAGTTATAAAGGGCTCAAGCTGAAACAAATGGATGTAAAAAGCGCTTTTCTTAATGGCTACCTAAAAGAAGAGGTATTTGTTGAGCAACCCCCAGGCTTTGAAAGCTATAACTTTTCAAACCATGTTTATAAATTAGAAAAAGCTTTGAATGGTCTTAAGCAAGCTCCACGAGCTTGGTATGACCGTCTAAGCAAATATTTGTTGGAAAATAATTTTAAAATGGGGAGTGCTGACAATACACTATTTTTGATGCATGAATCTGAAGATTTTCTCATTGTGCAAATTTATGTTGATGACATTATTTATGGTGCTACTAACGATCTTCTATGTCAAAAGTTTGAGAAAGTCATGTAGGATCAGTTTGAGATGAGCCTTGTGGGAGAGCTGAAATATTTTCTGGGGTTCCAAGTAAAGCAAGGAAAGGAAGACATCTTTCTATCTCAAACCAAATACATCAAGGAGCTTTTGAAAAAGTTTGGGATGGAGAAGTCTAAGGGAATTGGAACGCCGATGTGTCCCAACACAAAAATGGACAGAGATGAACAAGGAGTTGCAGTGGACCAAAAGATATATCGAGGTATGATTAGTTCTTTGTTGTACTTGACCGCGTCTAGGCCTGATATAATGTTTGCTGTATGCTTGTGTGCACGCTTTCAGTCAAACCCAAAAGAATCTCATTTGAAAGCCATTAAAAGGATCTTTAGGTACCTAATCAGTACACATACTTTAGGCCTTTGGTATCCATCTAGTGGTAACTTTGATTTGGTGGGTTATTCTGATGCTGATTATGCGGGAAGTTTAACTGATAGAAAGAGCACTAGTGACACTTGTTTTATGTTAGGACACTCTTTAGTTTCATGGTCTAGCCGTAAGCAAAATAGAGTTGCATTATCCACTACTGAAGCAGAGTATATTGCCCTCGGCAGTTGCTGTGCTCAAGTACTGTGGATGATGCAAACATTATCTGATTACGGACTAGCTCTTAAAAGAGTTCCTCTTCGATGTGATAGCAAGAGTGCTATAGATCTTTCTAATAATCCCGTACACCACTCTCGTACTAAACATATTGACGTAAGACACCATTTTCTTAGAGACCACCTCACTAAAGAGGATGTGTCTGTGGAGTTCATTCCTACAGAATCACAACTTGCAGACATATTCACCAAACCTTTGGTTGAGGCTCGCTTTTGTCGTCTTCGTCTTGAGCTTGGTATTATTGATAAAACTTAGTACGAGACTCCATGCTTTCTTGTGTGCTTGAACCTTTTTCTTGTTTGTGTGCTAGTAGTTGCATTGTTATGTGTGCATGATTTGTTTTTTATTTTTGTGTGATTGCATCTCATGTTTGCTTTAGTATCTCATGCATTAAAAAACAAAAATAAAAAAAACAAAAAAAATGAAAAACAAAAAAAGGGTGCTTAAATGTGTATCTGTCTCTTTGATTAATTAAAAGGTATTCATGAATGATTTTCATATTTATGTAGAAATTACTGTATTATTTCCTCTGCTACATGTGCATGTTCATCTTTCTAAATATTCATGGCATATTCAATGTTAGAAAATAACTTGATTTCTACACCTCCTATTTCACTCCCACATGTATTATTATTGTTGCACATTTGGAGATATTGTTTATGAAATTGGAAATGTGAATGTAGGAGGAAAACTTAACTGAAAATCTAAGGGATATGATATACATTGCCATGGATAAAAATTGAGCATTAAAAACATGTTACTACAAGTATAAAAAATGAAAAAGAAAATACATGCTCTGTATGAAAAATGGATACAATCCTTGGCAACTGTATTACCCACGAGTATCCAACATAAGCTTTATGGGTAAACTTTAGCGTTGGTGTATTTACTCGTCAAGCAATGCCACCCCCACATCTAAGAGTCCTTATAGGCTATATTTTTGGGGTGCGGTACCTTGAACTCATTTTTACTGAGGTGGGAAAAATCAATCCTAGGTGATAGAATGTTATTTGGAAAAAGTGGCTTGTTTTTGGTTGATTTTCTAAATGATTCTCCCTCTGTGCTTCAATTTTAATCATCGCACGTACACGTTGGTGTTGAACTCGTAGTTGTTTAATTTCATTGGATTTTGATTTGATTATTCTATGAGTGTGCATGCAATTGTTGGTAATGGCTAATAATACACTCTTTTTGCATAATATATGATTTTGACTTCGTGGTATGACGTTTGATGATAACAAAGGGGGAGAAAAATTTGGAAAGATTTGATATTTACTTGTGTGCTTGGTATTTGGCATTTGGTACTATCTTTGTAATGCTCGCAAATATATCATTGTTTGACTAAGGGGGAGCATTAATGAATATTGGGGAAGCACAAAAGTAGGGGGAGCATGTTTATTGATATACTTTTTCACATCATTGTTAGCACATCATTGACATCACTATATATCATTACACGTCATCCCATATTGTCACACTTTCACACACACTATTTGGAACTTTATTGTGCAAATCTTATACTTAGTTTGTCATCATCAAAAGGGGGAGATTGTTGGTAGCAACGATCTGTGAACTTCGTGTTTGATGATAACAAACGTGTGTGAACGTTTTAACGTGTGTGTTAAGTGTTTCAGGAATGTCGAACGTGTGATTATTTCACGGAAAGGCTTGGTCAATGTGCAAAGGAGAAATAGTCAACTAAGGAGAGATGAGATCAAAGGAGATTCACATTAGGATCCCTATGGAAGGGTGTCTTCTAATCTTATAACATATCTCCTATTCCAAATCCCTTAGAAAATCCCACATACTTTTTTATATATAACATTTCTTTTGAAACCCAAGACCAGTTCAGTTAGGCCCAAAACACATTAAAATTCCTCAGGCCGGTCCTTTGAATAATCCAAGTGCTAGATCCATAAATAAAATGAGGCGCCACACGTTTTTCTTTAACCCTAACAGCAGTCACATTTTTTGTGTGGAGAGAATCAAAAATTAGGGCGCATCTCTGTTTTGGCCGTCACCTATCATACAAAAAACTCCCAAATTTCAACAGCACAAGATTTGATCTTCTCCTCTTGGAAAAAGACCAAAGGCTGCCGAAATTTTATGGTGTGCTTCTTCATTTAATTGATTAAGAAGAGAGTACCTCCATCTGCTTTTGATTTTTAGAGCCGGCCTCCTCTGTACGAAATCTCAAAGAGCTCAGCTCTTTGTTTTCTTTGAACATCAAAGATCTGTGCCTCATATTTGTTTCTTTTCCTTTGGAAAACAAAAAAAAAGATCAATTTCCCAAGAGCTCTTCTACATAAATCATCCCCAAGGGCAGCCACAAAAGGTTGAGATGGGCACATCATTTTCTTTTGGGCAGTAATCACATCACAGCTGCAAGAAGATTTTTTTTTGGTTTTTCGTTTTCATTTGCAGGGTGCCGCAAGTTGGTCTGTGAGAGATCAAAACAAATTCTCAAAGTTTCTTCTCCAGGCCGTTTGATTTCTTTTGAGAGTGCACATCATTTCTGAAAGTCAGGGTTCCGAAATAATTATAAGGGGGTGCGGAAGTTTCTTTACAAGATAAACTTCATTGGCCGCAAGACAGGAGCCTCAACCCAAGATCAACACTTTCAGATCAACATCCAGAACTTGAGACTAGAGAGGAGAGACTACTTCATGTCAGACTGCTACTGACGATGCGCTGAACGACCGAGACATCAACACCTTCACAACTGAGCAGTTCTAAACTCTGAACTTTATTTTATTTGTGATCTGGTGTTGTAATCTCTGTGAAACAATTTTTATTATTTGTTTGGGGACTTGGCTAGTTGGGGCTAGCCAAGAGAGAGCTTTACTAGTATTGTTATTGTTTGAGCACTTTGGTGAGTTCAGGTGCTGAGAGCCAGGTGAGTGTAAGGTTGGTGCCCTAGCTACAGGTTGTACCAGTTAACTTTAATAATCTAGTATTTCTTTTGGGGCTGGATGTAGGTCGTGGGTGCGACCGAACCAGGGTATATCGCCTGTGCATGCTGTGACTGCTTTTCTATACTCTGCATCTGGTTGATTGTGCTATAACTGCGTGTGACTTCTCGTGGGTTGCACGAGAATTTTTATAAGCCTATTCACCCCCCCTCTAGGCTTAGATCCAGATCCAACAGGTCCAACCCCAGCTTTAAACTGTAAATGGCCTATAACTGCTGATATTCAACTATATGTCCATTTTGGACAAATTCTGTCATACTGTGGAGTACAAGTCATAACTATCTGCATAGTTGTCCAAATTATGCATTCTTAGAAAATATGAAAAGATTATTAATCTATCTACAATTTTCATGTTTGAATCTTAAATCAGATTATGGCTGTAATATCCTGATATTAGTTTATCTTTCCAAAGGCCAGATTCAGAGCATATTCTGAATCTGCCTCATGTTTCATATTTGTGCTTATGTGATTGTATTGATGTGTTGTGATAGACTTTCTATTATGCAAAGGCATGTGGACGTGAATGTGAGGATGATGAATGGCATGCAATGCCTTGTATGCCTTGCGCCAAATGCGTGTTGCATATGTTTACATGAAATGAAAAGATTATGGGCCCAACTACTATATGCTATATGATACTTGCTATGAGATATGAGATATGTTGGCCATGCACTAATTAATATATGATATATGCATAAGAGACATGGAATGTGAAATGTAGGACACGGATGGCACTACACACTTGGACCAAAGTGCCATGGTAGGTGATGAGAGTTTATTGTATATAGTTTTTCCCTCTTTTTCATGCACATTTTACATCATTTCATTTTCCATTCCTCCCCGTTTTTTCTGTTTTGTCTCTTCTTTTGCTTTTGTGATCCTTCCGTGCTTTGCAGGAAATATGTGTCGATTAGGGACCATATGTCGAGATCTTAGCGCAAAGAGGCGAAAGGAACGAAGCCGGGGAGTCAATTGGTGCAAGAGAGAGGATTTTGTGAAAGACAGCCACCCACGCGGCCTCATCACCATATATCAAACGGCCGTGTCAAACTGTATTGTAGACAATATCTACGTGGCTGTGTCAAATACCACCAAATGGCCGCGTCGGAAGAGATAAAGATTGAAGATCAGAAGCTTACGCAGCCCGAACAGACACGTGGCTGCGACTTTTCGAAGATTGAAGTCGATTGACGCAGCCGTGACAAAAGACAACACGGCCGCGTAGCCATTTTTGACGCTGGCATGTCTCTATTGACGCGACAGCGTCACTGAAGCCCCGATTCCCAAATTGCACAAGGGAACGATGCGACCACGTCATTTCTGACACGGTCGCGTCAGCCTGTTTTTCTGTGGCGGCTAAGACGAAATCTGGGGGGCTATTTTGGTCTTTTGGGCACGCATATATAAGCGCCCCTTCATCCTCTTGCGAGGGGAATCTTCATTTCAGCATTTTCTGTTAATTTCTAGGGTTTGAGGAAGTTTGTAATGATTCCAAACTCATATTTGGAATCATTTGGGGCCTGACGGGTTGCAGGGATGGGTCTGACCGAGGGAGCATTTGTTTGACTTTGTTTGATTTTGTTGCTTGTTGTGAGTGTCCAATGTGGGGGAAGAGGAAAGGTAATAGAGGGTAACGGCGCTTGTGCCCTATCCACTCTTTACTTTTGCTCTGAACCCATATAGGTCCCTTTGTATAGATTTTGTTTCAATATAGATGCTCATTTACTTTTCAAATATGTATATGTATATATATGTGTATATACTAGTCATAACCCGTGCCTGCGTGCACGGTTCATTTAAGATTTTCTCTCAAAATCTTTGTTCTCCCAAAAAATTATTTCTCCCTCCAAAATTCAAACGAACAAAAATGTAGCTTCGGCACGGGCGCTCTCGGGCACGATTCATTTAAGACATCTCCTCAAAATCTTTGTTCTCGCAAAGAATTATTTCCCCCTTCAAAATTTAAACGAACAAAAATTTAGCGGGCGCCTTCGGCGCGGGCAACGCTACTAGTCACCGCACATATTTTGCTAATCAAAGTACATTAGCGTAGAACAACAAATTAGCGCAAAAAATCGGTGCTCGTAGGCATGGTTTATTTAAGATTTGCCCCACGAAATCTTTGTTCCCAAAAAATAATTAAAATTTAAAAGAGCAACAAATTAGAGTAAAAATATTTAACGGCGCGGGTGCCTTTCGCGCGTAACAACTAATTCGACGTAGACGCCTTCGTCACGGAAGAACAAATTCGGTGCGGAACAACAAATTTGCATAGAACAACAAATTCGGCTCGGAACAACAAATCAGCGTAAGAAAATTTAGTGTGCGACTTTCAAAGTTGGACCAAATTTCAAAGCTGGACCAAGTTTCAAAGCTTACATTCATGATTTCAAAGCTCACTTCATTTCAAAGCTAGACCAAATTTTAAAGTTGGACCAAATTTCAAAGCTGGACCAAATTTCTAGGCTCTCATTCATGGTTTCAAAGCTTCATCTCAACCTTCCATTTCACAAGATCAAATCTCAGACACTCTTTATCTTGTCCTAGTCAGCCCTAAAATTCAAAAAACGTTGTCAAATGTATAATAGATGTGTGTGTGTAACCAAATAACTGACAAATGCAGTGATTAAAAATGTTAAATTACACTCATACTTGCTATTCCATGGTGGATATGCGACTAATAACCCCTACTATTTGCTTCTTCTGGAGTTGCAAACGAAGAAATAATGAAACTAGCGGTAAGTCCTATGATTCCTTGAATTTTTCCCAAAGTACTGGTTTCAGAATTGTTAGGGTTGAATTTCTGCTGATATTTCTTGGCATTAGTGGCACTATATCTGGAGAGCTCAGTTTGTGGAATCTGTATTGTTTTTGAGCAATTTGAGCAAAATGTTGAACATTTTGTTGAACATTATGTTGAACACGGGATCTAGAATAATTGTTCGTATACAGAAACGCTGGTTGGTATCTCAGATCTGATTTGTAGCCTAGAATATCGAAGGTTCCTGATTTGATTAATTCCAGATATTGGTGAGATTTTTATACTCATTCTTACCCGAATTCGTTCCTTAATTAATGAAGGTTTGTTGAGAATATTTGGGAATCTGTGTAGTTCCTAAATTGATGGGAGAGAATATTTGTTGAGATTTATTGGTTCTATTTATCTGAAATAGATCCTTATTCTATGGGCAAAATATCCGCATGAGATTTGTTTTAATCTTTTTTACCCGAAATAGATTCGGTGGTTCCTTGAATATGGGATTCCTTACCCAAAGTGATCCCAGAAATATTGGTGGATATTTAGCATTAAAGAGGAAGTTATTTACCTGGATATAGTAGTTACAAAATCTGGTTGGTTTCATAACTGAATGACATGTGCGGTTGAATATATGTGCGGTTGAAGGTATTTTTATCTGAATGATTTCAGATCTTGCTGTATTGTTTAGATTTTCTCCAGATACTCTGTTGGATGCTGGTACGCATAAGATTTGCTGATGATGTGGTTGAAGGTATTAATCTGCAAATATGGTATGAGAGATCTCGTCTGGTGACAATGTTGGATGATATGTTGAACGTTATGTTACAACACAAAGTCCAACATGCTGTGTCAAAAGGCTGGAATCGAATGACGCCTTCAGCGGTTATTAAAGGTGGATTCCTCAGATCTCCCTTCAGATTCTTCTAAGATTTCTGGTATATGTAGCTGTGATTATGGGCGAGCTGAAGATATAGTTGGAAGCTTTTATTCTCTCGGAATTTGTTATAGAATCGGTTGGAGAGAATCTCGCCCACTTATTGTTGTTGCTATCTTTAGAAGATTTGGCGGAATTATTTCCTAGCTGGTTCGGTTATTGGTGGGCGCCTAATCTTCTCAGAGTTAATTGAGCAATCTTCCTTAACTACTCGACGATTGAGGGGGAGATGCGGGGTTAAGGTCGCAAAGATTGGCGGCTAGGGTGATGGTTTTTACGAAAGTTTTTTGAAGAACTCCGGGAGGAGGCCGACGGCTACGCACATAGGATCAAGGGAGTTGATCTAGTCGGTTGTGCAAGGGGAGCTTGCTGGCAAGGGGAGCTTGCCAAGAATACTTCACGGGGTTGATTGCGATCACCCCTCACGGTTTGTATTAAGGGGGAGGGTGTTCTTCCTTAGAGAAGCGTGATTGTTAGAGTTTGTATTCTCTGATTATTATAGTGGAGTATTCTATTTTTCTGGGCGTGGCCCCGCAGATGTAGGTGTGCGCACCGAACTGCGAAACCAAGTCTTGTGTGTCGTTGCTTGATTCTTGTGTTTTCTCTTTGTGTTTATTTTGATTATTCCCACGTACTGAAAACAACAAGAATGTCTAAGTGCAACTTAAACTATTATTAGCCCGTCAACCCAGTGGATCTCATTCCTAGTCCCAGGGAGGCTCTGTGCTAGTTTCGAAGTTCAAACACTAGATGCTATTAACTACATATCACATAGAACAGTGGGGTTAAATGCAATTTACCATTAAAAATAAAGATGTCATTCTAAAAATGATCAAAGCATTCTAACAATGCTAGTAGCCTAGTATGGGAAAGAATTACTTTGTGTACAGCTTTGCTTGCTTGCCCCAATCTCCATCCAACGTCGGAACCAATCTGAAATTAAACAAAGAAACTAGAAAGCCGCTGCTCAATCCCCCACCACTCGCTTCTCGATTGTAGGCGCGCACATGCTCAGACGCCGGCAAGCAAATCTCGGCCCGCACCCTCTCTCCATCAACGCCATTCCCAACGTGATGGCCTACGCTTCCTAATAAATATCATCGGGTTGGGCATCACAGTCCACACGGTGTGCCGGGAGTTGCTATACACACAGGCCTAATTGCTATTCACACTGACCTGCTTTATACATTGATGTCAATATTTTGAAGATTGCAGTTTGGACTTATGGCCCATAGGCCCGCGGCCCGGCCCGGCCGGTCCGGGCATGGGCCCGACCGCGTTGACCGGGCCGCGTGCCAGGCCCGACACGATGGCTAGGTTGGGCTTCCCCCCGCCCCGCGATCTGGCCTGCCAACTGGCCCGGACCGTCCCGTGCCCAGAGCAAAACGGGCCCGGCCCGGTTTTTTAAATTATAAAAAATTGCGCGCGCATGCATCTGTCGTTGATGCAGGGGCGCGGCCCAAGGGAGAATGGTCATCTGACTGTTCCCAGCCCCCCAGGGGGGCATTTTGGGTATTTTCGGCTAAAAGACCAAAAAACTCTCAATGGTCATAAACGGCCATGGGGTTTTGGGGTCATTTTACACCCAGAAATTTCCTATAAATTGCACACACACCCTCTCTTTTTTTTTCACAAATATCAAACTCTCATACACTCTCATTCTCTCTCTCTCTCTATTTTCATAAACTCTACGTGCAAGCGATCAAGTCTCAGCTCTCGCCTCTCGGTCAAGGCGGACACACAGATCTCAGCTCTCTGTCAACTTCGCTCTCAACTCGCCGTCAAGCTCAAGTCTCAACTCGTTGTCAAGCTCAACTTCGCTCTCAACTTCGCTCTCAAGTCTTAGCTCCCTTCGCTCTCAACTTCGCACTCAAGTCTTAGCTCTCTTCGCTCTCAAGCTCTGTCTGCTCTCTACGCCACTCGCAAGTCACAACCCGGCAATCAGGTTCCTTTATATATTAGCATAATGGCTGGATCAAACGACCGTAGGAATGTTAACTTGCACTTTAATAACACTAAGGAATATGATAATTTTACTAGGTTAAGGAAAACCCCTATAGAAACACCAGAATATGACATTGACATGTCACAAACCGAAACATATGAGTACACGCTTCCAACACCTGTGTATACTACTTCTGCACAGACTTTTCTGTAAACGCTTCTACACCTGCACAACCGACTAATCCTGAAGTTGTTTCTACAAAACAACTCCAACCCAGATCACGAAAATCTACGGTTTGAGATCACTTTACGATTGAACATGTCCCTGGCAAAGACGGCATGCTGGAAGTTTGCAAAGTATGTAGATCAAATTTTAATTGCAAACCTTCTGACGGCATAACACATCTTAAGATACACATAAATCTCACGAAAAAAGAGATTTTAAACAGCCCACCTTAAACTTATCTGCATCTTCTTCATCTCAATCTAATTTCTCATACTCTACTGAGACAATGAGAAAAGAGATGGCTACATTGGTTTTATGCGAAGAATTGCCATTTAGTTATGGGAAAAGCCCCTAATTAGAACTGTTTAACAAAGTGGCCATTAACCCTGCACTCAGAACAGTGCCTATAAACACTCTTCGAAGAGATGCTATGTCAGCTTTTCAAGCTGGGAAAGCTAAATTGCTGGAAACTTTTGCTAGTTTAAATTCTAGAATAGCTTTAACTTCAGACATTTGGACAACAAAATTGGGTGCGTCATATTTATGTGTTACATCACATTATGTAGATCATGATTACATGCTTATCAAGTGATTATAGGATTTAGAATGTTAGAGCATGCTCATATTGTGTGTTATTTCTTCTGTGATAATATCTGTTATTCATGATTTTAATATTTCTGGAAAGATTTTTTCATTTACATTTGATAATGGATCTAATAACACTAGTGCAATTAGTTGTTTAAAAAGAAATTTGAACTCCCATTATGGATGGGTTGTTGTTTCATCAAAGATTTGCATGTCACGTCTTGAACTTGATTTTTCATGATGGACTTAAAAATTCTTCGGTTTATTTAGATAAAATTAGGAACATCATGTTATATATAAATACCTCTGGCACTAGGCGACATCAGTATAAACAACTATGTCGTACTAGTCAAAAACCGTACCTAGCCTTTAAATTTGATGTTCAACATAGGTGGAATTCAACTTATATAATGATATGTTTCATGATTAAGAATAGAGATCAACTTACAGATTTTGCAATTACATACCTTTCACATGACCCAGCGTATGAAATTAGTGAAAACGAGTGTATAACAGTAGATCATCTTCAGGAATTTTTTGAGATATTTTTTACCGCCACAAAATAAACTTTCACGGTGTACTACCCAACATCAGTTTTAGGATTTGAACAATTATTTTTTATTTCTGAAGTTTTAGCTAAGCATATAGATCATGTGCAACCTAACACTGCTCTTATTACTATAATAGAGGCCATGTAGATAAAACTAGCTAAGTATTGGAATCATGTTCCTATGATTTACTCTTTATTCAAAGTTTTTGATCCATGTATTAATGAGGAGATTGTAATTGGGTTATTAGAAATGTATTACGAAAACATAAGATTTCCATATGCTGAACATATAGCTATGTTTAAAAATAGCTTAAGATCCCTTTTTACAACTTATGAGACTAGATTTGGTATGTCTTCACATAATTCATATGTGCCTGCTGTTGGGAGCAACGATCTAGGATCTTGGTTTGATGATGACAAACGTGTCGTTATATCTAACGTGTGTGCTTAGTGTGTTTCAGGCTTGGCGAAACAATTACTTTCACTATTTGGCGGAATTGCTATTCGTATAGCATATTGGGAGAAAGGGAGTGTGTGCACAAAGAAATTTGACTTGGTCAATGGAGAGCAAAGTTGGACTTGGTCAAATTGGTGATTGGATCAATTCAAATCTTTTTGAACTACACATCAAATCAAATTGATTGATTCAACCCAATCCCTAGCCAATTACAAATTTCCTAGTTGGTAGTGTCCTTATTCCTAGCCATATTTCAATTCAAATATCATATCCATTACCCAACTACTTGTTTCAAACCCTAGTCCTATAAATACCCTTTCATAGGGTTGAAGAAAAAAAGGGCAATACAAAAATTAAAGAGGGGCTCCACAATATACATTACGGCAGCCTATCCCTATCCTTGAGCCACAAGCCCCATCTCTAAGAGCTCACGAAATTTAATCAAGCTGAAACCTTCGAGCCTCTCAAAATAAAAAAAACACCCTGTCTCCTCACAACAAATCATGTTCTCTCCAAGGCAACAATTTTCTCCAAGAAAAACTCGTCTTCAAAAGAGAACCGCCAGCTTCTTCAAGTTCAAGTCATCGCACGAGAGGCCCTCGTCGTGAAGCATCCGCAAGCATCTGCAATTTGCAATCTTCGCGAGCGTCATCTACACAGTCGAACGTCCACGCAAGCCCTCATCATCGTCGAGGCTCGAAGAAGCCATAGTCGCCGCTGCCGTTCGAAGAAGTCAGACATTGGAGGGGAGACCGGACACGTTGCCATCGAACGTCATTGTTGCAGCGTGTAGGTGACGTCGAGGAGAAGCGCCGCAGCCTCGTCATATGCTCACCGTCGTCAAAGTGCTGCAGTCGACGTCACTGAGCTATCGGAGTCCATCGAAACTAGGAGATCTCGACGCTGTGAAGAAGTCACCGTAGTGTCGCCACCGCTGCTCAAAGCCCGTGCCCAACAATTATCGCTGCTGCAGTCGACAGGCTGTCGTCGTCGTTCCCCCGTCGGAGCTGATCGCTGCTGCCATTAAAGAACGACGGTGCACCGTTCCACCGCCATCGGAGATTTGCTGCTCACCGCTGAAGAGATCGCCGCTCGGAGATTCACGTCGTTGACGAAATTGGAGTTGAGTCGCTGTGAAGAAGAAGACGCCTTGCCGAAGAATCACCGCACGACGGAGGAGCCTCGCCGCCTTTCCATCGAGGAGGAAGCAGTCCGCCGCCCGTGAAGCCATCACTACTGCACAACGTAGGAGATCGTCACCGCCGTGAATTGATTGCTGTCGTCGCTGCCAAGAAGAGCTCGCCGTCGTCCCCTGTTAAAGAACAGATCCTCGCCACTGCCGTCGCCGTGAAGAAGGAGTCGCCACCGCCCTCGAGTTCTTCATCGTCGTCGAGATCCCGAAAAGATCGCCGCCGGCCCAGAGCCCATCACCGCTGAGTTGATCGTTGAAGCAAAGTCGAGACGGAGAGTTGCTGCTGCTGCCCTATTTCGAAACGAAGTGGAGTTCTTTTGTTGTGGTGACATGGCAACTTCACATCCGTACGATCACGAGAAGTTTAAGAATTAACGGCTGGGATTTGTTCATGCGGGATTCATGTGAAAGCGAGATCGAAACGAAATATTTTCGTTCGTTGTGCTAACGTGGCCGAGGGAATTAAAGGGAATTGCTCTGCGCATAGCCCGCTTTATTTTAAGGAGTGAACTGATTCCCTTGCGCACCGAATGCTCAATTAAAGGGAGTTGCTACGCGCACAGACTCCCAGTTTATAAGGGATTGAACTGAAGTTGCTTTACGCACAGACCAGTGCACAACTTGACATCCAGGAGTCGGATTGAGACACTGTTTGCGTCAGATTGGAGCTGACGACGTGCTGATTGACAGAGACGCCTACACGGACACAAACTGAGCATTTCTAAACCCTTAAACTCTTTTATTTGTGTCTTAGTGTAACGTTCTTTGTAGGGGAAACTTTTACTTATTTTTGTGGACTATTTTGGGACTTGTATAGTTGGGACTAGACAAGTGGGACCCAGCTAGTTTGGGACTAGCTGGTAGAAAGCTTTGCTAGGATTGATAGTGAGAGAAAACACTGTGTGTGGGGTACTGAGAGCCTGGCGAGTGTAGAGACGTAGAGGGTGCTATGAGCGTGCTCTAACTTGTGGTTTTGTACCTATTGCGCTATTCAATACTAGTTCTGCTTTGCGGGCTGGAGTAGGTCGTTGGGACGACCGAACCAGGGTAAATCTACTGTGTACTCTGTGTCTGCTTTTTATTTACCCTGCTGCTGCTTTAACTGCGTGTGCTTATTCGTGGGTTGCACGAATTATTTTTAAAAACCTATTCACCCCCCCTCTAGGCTAGGATCCAGATCCAACAAGTGGCATCAGAGCAGGTTTTAGGATCTAGCCTAGTTTGACCATGGACCACATTGATAGTACTTTTGCTGAGGGTTAGTCTATTTCACGACGACCTAGATTTAATGGAGGAGATTATGCTTACTGGAAAAATCGTATGAAAATCTACATTATTTCTATTGACTATAAAGCTTGGCAAATTGTTGAAAAAGGCTATAAATCACTTGTTATTAAAATTGAAAATACTAAGATGCCTAAACCTGATGATAAGTGGGATGATAATGATTGGAAGCTTTATTCTCTAAATGCTAAAGCTATGAATGCTCTCATTTGTGCATTGGATAAATCTGAATTCAATCGTATCTCACATTGTCTAACTGCGTAGGAAATATGGCATACTTTGGAGGTGACACACGAGGGAACGTCACAGGTGAAGGAGTCTAGACTTGCACTTCTGAGCACGGAATACGAGAGATTTCACATGCTACCATCAGAGACCATATCTGAAATGTTTGCGAGGTTCACCAACATTGTCTACAAGTCTAGTTCGCTCGGTAAGCCATATTCTAGCCTTGAGCAGGTGAGAAAGATATTAAGAGCACTGTCAAGCTCTTTCAGGCCTAAAGTTACTGCCATCCAAGAAGCGAAGGATCTATCTCAGATGAGGGTGGAGGACTTGATAGGTAATCTAATGTCCCACGAGCTTGAATTGCAAAACGTGGATAAAAGGGAGAAACCTGAGGAGAAGGTGAAAGCTATAAAGCCACTTGCTCTGAAAGCCGACGAAAGCGAAGATGATGATGATGACATAGCGCTAATGGTCAGAAATTTCAGAAAATATGTCCAGACCAAGCAAGGAAGAACAGAAATGGCACCCAGGTTTAATCGCTCTAACTTTTTCCAGTCTTCTAAGCAAACTTATGATCAGAATGCTACTAATAGAATGACTTGTTTTAAATGCAAGAAAAGAGGACATCGAATGAGGGATTGCCCACATGAGACAGCTCAGGTAGCTAAAGAAAAGGGAAAATCCAAGGTGCTAACTTGGGATATGGACAGTGAAGCTGAGAGTGAGGAGGAAGAAATGAAGCCCACTCATGCATGGCATTGATGGGAATACACGATGAGGTAATTTCTGGTAGTAAAACTGAACTCCTTACTCTTTGTAAAGAAATGCAAGATAAAATAGTAGAGCTTGAATCCACTATAGATGATTATCAAAATGAGAACTTTGAAATGCAACAATCTGAATATGAAATGTCTAAAGAGATTGAAAAACTCAAAATTGATATTGTTGCTCGCGACTCTACTATTGACACTTTGAAAAAGGAAAAGTCCAGTTTTAATGATGAAGCACCTTGCCTCTCTTGTCCTTCCTTGATGAATAATATTAGCATGCTTAAACTTGATTTGATTAAGCTCAAAACTAAAAAAGACTGTGATTAGAGAGCTTAATGATAAATTTTGCATGTTGGATAATGATTTTAAAAGAAAAATGATTGAATTTGAAAAGAAGGAAGAGGAAAACAAGAGAGCTTTTATAAGTAAATGCACATTGCTTGTGGAAAAAAATAAATTGTTGAAATACAAAGTCTCTAATCTTGAATTGGACATTAAGAAATTCTCTATGGGAAAACAATCGTTAGATACTATTTTAGAGAATCAACTATATGGCAATAACAGAAGAGGACTTGGATTTGGTTTGAAAAATATCGAAAAGCCAAAATTCAAGAAATTCCACAATGCACCCTCTATTGCAAAGAACAAATATGCAAAGTGCTTTACTTGTGATAGTGTAGGCCACACTTCATATTATTGTAAATTTAGGAACACAAATATCAAGTTTAAACAAGTGTGGGTTCCTAAAACTATATTGGCTAACACTAGTGGACCTTGTTGGATTCCAAGGTCACACTTAACACCTTTCATGTAGGTGTGATGAAGTTTTGGCGAGGAGCGTTAAATTCAATGTCTCATTCTTTTAGCTCCTTCATCAAAAAGCGACGAGAAGGTATAATTTTTATCCCTCTTTGCATTTCATTGCATACCTTCATAGATTTGTTTGTGTGCTTGATTTATTTTGATTTGTGTGCTTGCATGCATGATTTTTTAAATGTTTTTATTTCTGAAAAAAATGAAAAACCAAAAATAAAAAAAAATTGTGCTTATTGATTATCCTCTTATGAATCTCTTAAGTGGTATTGTATGAATGATCAATCTATCCCTTGTAGAAGTCAATTCATTATTGTTGTATCTACATGAACATGATGTTATTCTTTTTAGTAGCTGTAACGACCCGCTCTCGGGGGCCCGTTACTTATTTGGTTTATTCGCAGGTTCCGCAGTTTACCAGTGAAATCAGCATAGCCACAACTCAGAGATGCATCACAATACTCAAACCAGCGTACACACGTTATTACAGTCCAATTTAAAGTACAACAACCAGCACTCTCTCTCTCACAAATACATGAAGGAAGTGCTGAAAAGAAGTGCGGAAAAGGAAATACACTGTACAACACACACACCAACAGAAAGGTAACAAAAACTCTGCCGTCCCTGGGTCAATGTAGGCTCCTCGATCCCTGGGGCAATCTCCTCGATCAAGTCTTCGTCTGCCGGTGCCATAAATGGAACCGAAGGTAAGTCACAACAATTCTAGCGATAGAAAAAGAGGAGTGCACAAATATGGAGCAGTCTATAGTAAACAAGTGCGGAAAGTAAAGCAGGGACAGACAAGCATGCAAGTGCGATAAGTAAAGTACATCTGTCAAGCATGCAAGGGTGACAAGTAAAGTAAAGGTGACCGAGCAATGACAATAGCAATAATGAGAGTAACTGTGCCTATTCTAGTTTGTGACTTATAACGGGAAGTACAATGAGCAACCAAGAGGCCAACTCTTGCCGCGGGTGCTACCCGGGCGAACCAATTCTCTGAGTACTATGCAATAAACTGTGATCTGTGATCTGTGATGGTTGTCACCGGCACTGTTATGGGTTGCTAGAACCCGCACGGTGACAACAAAGTCTGGACTAGTCGCTCCCGCACTTCCGCAATTATAAGTTACCCCAAAACCCAGTGTCTGTGCAGGTTACCGTACTTTGCAATTTTACCAGTCATTTACTGTTCTTACATTTCCAATTACAATCTTTCTGTCAAGCAATGTCAATAATCTGTTCAGGTCAATAACTGTTCCGAGACTAGGTGTCAAGTCCTATGTTCATACGAGTACACTATCTATATTTCTAAGGGTAGAATTTACTGTGACTTACTATCTTCGAGGTGGTGGTAGTGATCCGGGACGGGATCAAGTGTCGATGCACGAGATTTGCTACCTGTAAACACAAGAGATAACTAGTTAGAGAATACCCTATTTTCTTATTTATTTAAGTTGAGTGTCTGATTTTAAAACTGGTTAAAACGGCGATGAAAAGGGTCCTAAATTTTTATATAGACTATATATGATAAAAATAGTTTTACTGCAAGAGGGAATATTTTTCTGAAGTTTATAGTAATTTTTATAATTTTTAGAAACTCAAAACTAGCTTAAAACCCCAATTTATTCTACTAGTGCGTATCTTCCGTAAATTGTTCCGGGAGCAATCCTAGTCGGAATTACTCGAATAAACAGTCAAAATGACCGTCTCGAAGTTTACTTTCACATGTAATTTTCTCATGTATTATTGTGAGTGAAAACAGCGAGTTATGATTTTTAGAAAGATTTATACGTATTTAAATTCTAGGTTCAAAAAACGATTCTGGGAAAAGTAGGCGTCTGCTCGCAGTGAGACTAGCGCCATTGGGTCCGGAATATCGTTTCCGATTTTCTAGAGTTGGTTTCGCATTTTTCTGATCCCCGTATAATTAGTTATGGATTATACATCATTAAACCCTATTATTAATTAATTAATAAATCGAAAATACGAAATAATTACGTATTTACGGAATTGCCATCGGGGCTTTTTACCGTCGCTGTGGCGGTGGGTGACGAAGGGGACGGCGAAGCGTGGGGGCGCTTGGGGTGCTCCGGGCGGCGAGGCGGTCGACGACGGGGAGCAGCGGCGAGCGGCGGGGCGGAGCGACGATGGAGGCGGAGAAAGGCGGGGGGCGAGGTCGGATGACGGCGGGGATCAGCGGCGAGCGGCGGGGCGGAGGCAGAGGCGGAAGCGGGGGCGGGGCGGTCGTCGTCGGCGCTGTCGACGTCGAGCGGCTGCGGGGGCAGCGGAGCACGACGAGATCGGGGCGGGGTCGGAGCTCGTCGGGGACGGCGAGCGACGGCGGTGGCGGTTGCTGATCGGGGCGGGGGAGCTTGGGCGGCGGGGCTTCGGTCTGACGTCGGAGGGGAGAACGGCGGAGGCAGCGGGGTCTGTCGGAGGCGACGAGAGCGGGGCGGAGTTGATGGCGACGGCGGCCTTACCGGCGGTGGGAGGAGAGCGAGAGAGGGAGGGGAGTCGCTGCGGGCTGTCGGGAGGGGAGGCAGGGGCGAGCGGAGCGGGGGCTCACGGCGGAAGGCGGGGCGGCTTCGTGCGGCGGTGCGCTCGGCGGAGCGGCGGTCGAGGCCGGCGGATGGCCGGAGCGAGGGGGAGAGAGAGCGAGACTGTGAGAGCGGGGGAACTCAAACGTCGAGCTTCGTTCGTCCTGGGTATCAAACGAGAACAGGGAAGAGAGAGCTTAGTTTGGGTTAATTTGTGAAGCTGGGAGGTGTTTTAAATAGGGTTAGGGAGTGGTATTCTTGTAATTAGGGGAGACAACATTTTTAATTGGGAAGATGAGTGTTGGATCTGAATGATTTCAGATCCAACCAGTATTTCGGTGGGTTAAGAGTTGGTTGGGGGTTTAGGGTAAGAGTAAATAGTTAAAAGTAATTGTAAAAAGGTCATTAGTGCTTGTAATTAGCAAAGCGGTGAAATACAGATACGTTTTCACAAACGACTCCGAAAAATTACGAAAACATACCCACGGGATCGTATCGACACGAGGATCGCGAATACAAGATCCGTTCTGGGATTTGAGCTACGGAAATACTAGTTTTAGGCCAAAACATTTAGAAAGCGGGTTTGCGGGTTCTAGGCTGAAACGATATCCGAAAATTATGAAATTAATGTGGGAAGCCCTAAATGATCATAGGATGCTACTGTAGAAGTTTGAAAACGTTTTGAAGACGTTTGAATAGAAAATAAATTCGTCGAATCAAAACGGTAATTTTGGGAGATGAATTTTTAACGGGAATGTTTTGGGTATTTGAGGAAATCTAAAATTGCTGAAATATCTTATCATTAGTCTAGTGCTTTAAAATATTTTTATAAGAATTTTTGAAATCAGTTTTGTTAGAAAATTCTTGACTGACATTAATAAAGTAAAATTTAAAATACGTAAAAATACGTGAAGTGAAGTGTTGAAAATTTCCGGTCGTTACATTCTACCCTCCTTAAAATAATTCCGTCCTCGGAATTCAGAAGATCGGTAATCGCCTAAGCAATTCAAACGATCGACCGGAAGGTTTGACGAACGACCACGACATAAGTTGTTAATAGCATGAAATAAAACGTGATATCACATCATTAAGAAAACAAGAGATGAATACATGAATACTTACTATTGACATCACAATAGCTATTATAATAGCTACGATGATATACTGATTGCAAATGAACGAGTATAATATCAAAAGCAATAATTCATACCTCCAATCACCTGGTCGATAGCTTCGACATTTTCTGCGATCATCGTGTAGGCCCGTCATTGCGGAGGAGGTGGTAGGTGGGAAAAGGATACAAACACATGGAAATTTGGGTACAAGACGAAAGTGGGGTTAGAAAAGAAACACGAGCTCAAGAAGGATGCAAAATCGCAACAGCCTACACGTTGGGTCTGGCTCGATACTCCACTGGTCCTTCTGATCGGCTTTTGCTGAGGAACACAAACTTTGGATGATTGGGTATATCGATTTCTACCCTCCTTTGACGACAGTCAATGGTGGCATGAAATGATCTCAACCAGTCCATCCCAAGAAGTCGGCAAAGAGATCTCGTCTACAAATCACAACAGATCATTGGAGGCATCCGCTAGCTACCGGTAGTGAACCGCCAGCGGTCTCGACCTTCCAACGGGAGTCAGAGGTTCAACAGTGATGGCATGTGTTTGAACGAAACGACTGGCCAAGAAGCAATGTGTATCTCCTGAGTCGAACAGTGTGAGGGTAGGTTTACCGGCTATTAAGACGGTACCTACCGTGATGAGAATCAAGTCTAAACTTACGATTTCTAAATATTAGAGTATGTAGCTTAGTGAAAAATCACATACCAGTGATTACTTGGCCCGTAGCTTCGGCTTCTTCCACTGTCATCGTATAAGCTTGGCGTCTCTGGGGCGCCTGTCGTGGAGTCTGCTGGTACACTTGCTGCTGAGGAGGGAGTAGTTGATGTTGCTGAGCAGATGATGGCGGTCGCTTCCGTTGTGGAACTCGAACTTCTGGTGGTTGAAAATTCGAACGCTACTCTCCATAGCCAGAGTTCAAGCGTAGAAAGATTCTAAGAAGGTCAAGCGAAAGGTCATCAAGCTAAAAGAAGGGTGATAGTGATGAAGATCGATGGTGTTACATAATCATGATTCACGTCCTTGCGGTCCAGCGGACACGGTCAGGGAAGTGACTAAGCTAGGATCACTTATGCCCAGTCTAGCCAGGTCGATCCACAGACTTTAGCCAAGCACATTGACCGGTATCATGGTCCATTGAAGGAAGATTATCATTCATACGAGTGCCACCGATACAAAAGATTTTTATTAATAACTAATTAAGCCTATCAAAATTTAGGTTTTGTTAATGGCTTTTATTAAGTCCAGCTAGGTCAGCTCTATTGGGCTCTCTGAGGTGTTTCCGTCCATCATTCGGGTGTCAAACCTGCATCCATAGACAAATGTCAGCTTAGTCGAGTATCGTATACGATACATCCTGGTTTCACTATACTGTTCACGAGGTATTTTGCATGGACCTGCGTGGGCCGCCAAAACTGTAACGACCCGCTCTCGGGGGCCCGTTACTTATTTGGTTTATTCGCAGGTTCCGCAGTTTACCAGTGAAATCAGCATAGCCACAACTCAGAGATGCATCACAATACTCAAACCAGCGTACACACGTTATTACAGTCCAATTTAAAGTACAACAACCAGCACACTCTCTCTCACAAATACATGAAGGAAGTGCTGAAAAGAAGTGCGGAAAAGGAAATACACTGTACAACACACACACCAACAGAAAGGTAACAAAAACTCTGCCGTCCCTGGGTCAATGTAGGCTCCTCGATCCCTGGGGCAATCTCCTCGATCAAGTCTTCGTCTGCCGGTGCCATAAATGGAACCGAAGGTAAGTCACAACAATTCTAGCGATAGAAAAAGAGGAGTGCACAAATATGGAGCAGTCTATAGTAAACAAGTGCGGAAAGTAAAGCAGGGACAGACAAGCATGCAAGTGCGATAGGTAAAGTACATCTGTCAAGCATACAAGGGTGACAAGTAAAGTAATAGTGACCGGGCAATGACAATAGCAATAATGAGAGTAACTGTGCCTATTCTAGTTTGTGACTTATAACGGGAAGTACAATGAGCAACCAAGAGGCCAACTCTTGCCGCGGGTGCTACCCGGGCGAACCAATTCTCTGAGTACTGTGCAATAAACTGTGATCTGTGATCTGTGATGGTTGTCACCGGCACTGTTATGGGTTGCTAGAACCCGCACGGTGACAACAAAGTCTGGACTAGTCGCTCCCGCACTTCCGCAATTATAAGTTACCCCAAAACCCAGTGTCTGTGCAGGTTACCGTACTTTGCAATTTTACCAGTCATTTACTGTTCTTACATTTCCAATTACAATCTTTCTGTCAAGCAATGTCAATAATCTGTTCAGGTCAATAACTGTTCCGAGACTAGGTGTCAAGTCCTATGTTCATACGAGTACACTATCTATATTTCTAAGGGTAGAATTTACTGTGACTTACTATCTTCGAGGTGGTGGTAGTGATCCGGGACGGGATCAAGTGTCGATGCACGAGATTTGCTACCTGTAAACACAAGAGATAACTAGTTAGAGAATACCCTATTTTCTTATTTATTTAAGTTGAGTGTCTGATTTTAAAACTGGTTAAAACGGCGATGAAAAGGGTCCTAAATTTTTATATAGACTATATATGATAAAAATAGTTTTACTGCAAGAGGGAATATTTTTCTGAAGTTTATAGTAATTTTTATAATTTTTAGAAACTCAAAACTAGCTTAAAACCCCAATTTATTCTACTAGTGCGTATCTTCCGTAAATTGTTCCGGGAGCAATCCTAGTCGGAATTACTCGAATAAACAGTCAAAATGACCGTCTCGAAGTTTACTTTCACATGTAATTTTCTCATGTATTATTGTGAGTGAAAACAGCGAGTTATGATTTTTAGAAAGATTTATACGTATTTAAATTCTAGGTTCAAAAAACGATTCTGGGAAAAGTAGGCGTCTGCTCGCAGTGAGACTAGCGCCATTGGGTCCGGAATATCGTTTCCGATTTTCTAGAGTTGGTTTCGCATTTTTCTGATCCCCGTATAATTAGTTATGGATTATACATCATTAAACCCTATTATTAATTAATTAATAAATCGAAAATACGAAATAATTACGTATTTACGGAATTGCCATCGGGGCTTTTTACCGTCGCTGTGGCGGTGGGTGACGAAGGGGACGGCGAAGCGTCGGGGCGCTTGGGGTGCTCCGGGCGGCGAGGCGGTCGACGACGGGGAGCAGCGGCGAGCGGCGGGGCGGAGCGACGATGGAGGCGGAGAAAGGCGGGGGGCGAGGTCGGATGACGGCGGGGATCAGCGGCGAGCGGCGGGGCGGAGGCAGAGGCGGAAGCGGGGGCGGGGCGGTCGTCGTCGGCGCTGTCGACGTCGAGCGGCTGCGGGGGCAGCGGAGCACGACGAGATCGGGGCGGGGTCGGAGCTCGTCGGGGACGGCGAGCGACGGCGGTGGCGGTTGCTGATCGGGGCGGGGGAGCTTGGGCGGCGGGGCTTCGGTCTGACGTCGGAGGGGAGAACGGCGGAGGCAGCGGGGTCTGTCGGAGGCGACGAGAGCGGGGCGGAGTTGATGGCGACGGCGGCCTTACCGGCGGTGGGAGGAGAGCGAGAGAGGGAGGGGAGTCGCTGCGGGCTGTCGGGAGGGGAGGCAGGGGCGAGCGGAGCGGGGGCTCACGGCGGAAGGCGGGGCGGCTTCGTGCGGCGGTGCGCTCGGCGGAGCGGCGGTCGAGGCCGGCGGATGGCCGGAGCGAGGGGGAGAGAGAGCGAGACTGTGAGAGAGAGAGCTTAGTTTGTAGTTAAAAGTAATTGTAAAAAGGTCATTAGTGCTTGTAATTAGCAAAGCGGTGAAATACAGATACGTTTTCACAAACGACTCCGAAAAATTACGAAAACATACCCACGGGATCGTATCGACACGAGGATCGCGAATACAAGATCCGTTCTGGGATTTGAGCTACGGAAATACTAGTTTTAGGCCAAAACATTTAGAAAGCGGGTTTGCGGGTTCTAGGCTGAAACGATATCCGAAAATTATGAAATTAATGTGGGAAGCCCTAAATGATCATAGGATGCTACTGTAGAAGTTTGAAAACGTTTTGAAGACGTTTGAATAGAAAATAAATTCGTCGAATCAAAACGGTAATTTTGGGAGATGAATTTTTAACGGGAATGTTTTGGGTATTTGAGGAAATCTAAAATTGCTGAAATATCTTATCATTAGTCTAGTGCTTTAAAATATTTTTATAAGAATTTTTGAAATCAGTTTTGTTAGAAAATTCTTGACTGACATTAATAAAGTAAAATTTAAAATACGTAAAAATACGTGAAGTGAAGTGTTGAAAATTTCCGGTCGTTACAGTAGCCATGACATGTCTCATAAGTTTTAAACTTGACTTCTACACCTACATTTGCACTTTCACGATATTTGACTTTTTAGTACTTTTGGAGATTCTTTTGAAGAATAATGGAAAGTGAATGTAGGAATGATTAATTTCTGAATTTTCCAAGGGATATGAAATGTTTAGCCATGAATTAAAATTGAGCACAAAAAGAATTGCAAATGAAAAAAATGAAAATTGCTCCGTATGAAAAATGGATACACTTCATGGCTAATACACAACCCACGAGTATCCAACTTGTGCTAAATGGGTAATCATTAGCGTTGGTGTATATAACTCGTCAAGCAATGCAACCCCGCATTTAAAAGTCCTTTTAGGCCATGTTTAGGGGTTTGGTAACTTGAACTCATCTTTGATGAGGTGGGAAAAATCAATCCTAGTGATATTTATGAAAATTGGAAAATGTGGATTGATTTGATTGATTTTCTGAAATTGAATCTCCTCTTGTACTTTATTGTCTATATCACTACACTTACACAAAGGTGGAGAAGTCTTGTTATGAAATCCTATGAGCTTGGATTGTCTTTTTTTTTAAAACTCATGCAAATTGCACGCTACATTTAATATTGGTTTATTTTTGCATGGAATATTGTTGTGACTTCATTAATCCACTTTTGGTGATTACAAAGGGAGAGAAAAAGAAATGAAAGATTTGTGTGTTGTCGGTATTATTTGTTGAAGGGGGAGCTTGAGAAAAATACTTGAATAAATGTTGAAGGGGGAGCTTGAGAGAAGGGGGAGCATGCTTTTGTATTTACTATTTGTTGTGCATGCTATGTAATGGTTGAATGGCTCATCCATACATCATATTCCATTACACCCTTCAACACACTTCACACACCCATCTATTGCTCAAATCTTTTATGGGGTTGTCATCACCAAAAGGGGGAGACTGTTGGGAGCAACGATCTAGGATCTTGGTTTGATGATGACAAATGTGTCGTTATATCTAACGTGTGTGCTTAGTGTGTTTCAGGCTTGGCGAAACAATTACTTTCACTAGTTGGCGGAATTGCTATTCGTATAGCATATTGGGAGAAAGGGAGTGTGTGCACAAATAAATTTGACTTGGTCAATGGAGAGCAAAGTTGGACTTGGTCAAATTGGTGATTGGATCAATTCAAATCTTTTTTAACTACACATCAAATCAAATTGATTGATTCAACCCAATCCCTAGCCAATTACAAATTTCCTAGTTGGTAGTGTCCTTATTCCTAGCCATATTTCAATTCAAATATCATATCCATTACCCAACTACTTGTTTCAAACCCTAGTCCTATAAATACCCTTTCATAGGGTTGAAGAAAAAAAGGGCAATACAAAAATTAAAGAGGGGCTCCACAATATACATTACGGCAGCCTATCCCTATCCTTGAGCCACAAGCCCCATCTCCAAGAGCTCACGAAATTTAATCAAGCCGAAACCTTCGAGCCTCTCAAAATAAAAAAAAACACCCTGTCTCCTCACAACAAATCAAGTTCTCTCTAAGGCAACAATTTTCTCCAAGAAAAACTCGTCTTCAAAAGAGAACCGCCAGCTTCTTCAAGTTCAAGTCATCGCACGAGAGGCCCTCGCCATGAAGCATCCGCAAGCATCTGCAATCCGCAATCTCCGCGAGCGTCATCTACACAGTCGAACGTCCACGCAAGCCCTCATCATCGTCGAGGCTCGAAGAAGCCATAGTCGCCGATGCCGTTCGAAGAAGTCAGACGTCGGAGGGGAGACCGGACACGTTGCCATCGAACGTCGTTGTTGCAGTGTGTAAGTGACGTCGAGGAGAAGCGCCGCTGCCTCGTCATGTGCTCACCATCGTCAAAGTGCTGCAGTCGACGTCACTGAGCTATCGGAGTCCATCGAAACAAGGAGATCTCGACGCTGTGAAGAAGTCACTGTAGTGTCGCCGCCACTGCTCAAAGCCCGTGCCCAACAATTATCGCTGCTGCAGTCGACAGGCAGTCGTCGTCGTTCCCCCATCGGAGCTGATCGCTGCTGCCATTAAAGAACGACGGTGCACCGTTCCACCACCATCGGAGATTTGCTGCTCACCGCTGAAGAGATCGCCGCTCGGAGATTCACGTCGTCGACGAAATTGGAGTTGAGTCGCTGTGAAGAAGAAGACGCCTTGCCGAAGAATCACCGCACGACGGAGGAGCCTCGCCGCCTTGCCATCGAGGAGGAAGCAGTCTGCCGCCCATGAAGCCATCACCGCTGCACAACATAGGAGATCGTCACCGCCGTGAATTGATCGCTTTCGTCGCCGCCAAGAAGAGCTCGCCGTCGTCCCTTGTTAAAGAACAGATCCTCGCCACTGCCGTCGCTATGAAGAAGGAGTCACCGCCGCCCTCGAGTTCTTCATCGCCGTCGAGATCCCGAAAAGATCACCGCCGGCCCAGAGCCCATCGCCGCTGAGTTGATCGTTGAAGCAAAGTCGAGATGGAGAGTTGCTGCTGCTGCCCTATTTCGAAACGAAGCGGAGTTCTTTTGTTGTGGTGATGTGTCAACTTCACATCCGTACGATCACGAGAAGTTTAAGAATTAACGGCTGGGATTTGTTCATGCGGGATTCAAGTGAAAGCGAGATCGAAACAAAATATTTTCGTTCGTTGTGCTGACGTGGCCGAGGGAATTAAAGGGAAATGCTTTGCGCACAGCCCGCTTTATTTTAAGGAGTGAACTGATTCCCTTGTGCACCGACTGCTCAATTAAAGGGAGTTGCTACGCGCACAGACTGCCGGTTTATAAGGGATTGAACTGAAGTTGCTTTACGCATAGACCAGTGCACAACTTGACATCCAGGAGTCGGATTGAGACACAGTTTGCGTCAGATTGGAGCTGACGACGTGCTGATTGACAAAGACGCCTACACGGACACAAACTGAGCATTTCTAGACCCTTAAACTCTTTTATTTGTGTCTTAGTGTAACGTTCTCTGTAGGGAAAACTTTTACCTATTTTTGTGGACTATTTTGGGACTTGTCTAGTTGGGACTAGACAAGTGGGACCCAGCTAGTTTGGGACTAGCTGGTAGAAAGCTTTGCTAGGATTGATAGTGAGAGAAAACACTGTGTGTGGGGGTACTGAGAGCCTGGCGAGTGTAGAGACGTAGAGGGTGCTCTGAGCGTGCTCTAACTTGTGGTTTTGTACCTATTGCGCTATTCAATACTAGTTCTGCTTTGGGGGCTGGAGTAGGTCGTTGGGACGACCGAACCAGGGTAAATCTACTGTGTACTCTGTGTCTGCTTTTTATTTACCATGCCGCTGCTTTAACTGCGTGTGCTTATTCGTGGGTTGCACGAATTATTTTTAAAAGCCTATTCACCCCCCCTCTAGGCTAGGATCCAGATCCAACACCTGGTACTTCTTCTTCTCCGAGTAGGATCCAACAGATTTCAGAGAAGAAGAAACAAAAAAACAGTAGAGTCAGATAGTTCGTCTAGTGAACTGTCTAAGTATTTAGCAAATCTGTTTCCTTTTATTGAAGTAGAAATAGATGATGAGAATTTTGATACTCTTGCCTAGTGGAAAGGGTATGAATCAGTTATCTAATTCTTTCCATCATGGCTCGGGATTTGTTACATGTCTCTATATATATCGTTGCTTCGGAGTCTGCTTTTAGTGTAGGTGGTCACATTCTGAGCAACAAGAGGTCAAGGCTGAAGAAAGACATAGTAGAAGTTGCGGTTTAGGCAAAGGATTGGTTCAATGCAGAAAACCGTTCGCAGGATAAAAAAGACCTTTCCGAAGATTCCGACGAAGAAGAGACACAAAATGAGTGATTTTCATTTTTTTTCGTATATTATCATTTTATTATTTCTATTGAAGTTCTTTTTTGGCCATTGTATGAAGGGTAAGGCTGGCCGATTTAAGAACCCCTAAAAATTTTAAATTAATAAATTTAAATGTTCAACCCGAGACCTTATAGAATTTCAGGCTTAAATACGTTTCTGTACAATGGCAATACTGTATCTATTTGGCAATATTGTATCTATTTAGCAATAATATAAGTTAATTTTTTTCTCATTTATAAAATTTCTATCTACTTACAATTTACAAAAGACTATCTATTTGTAATTTTTTATAAAATACTATGGTTTTATAATACTATCTATCTTTAAAATTTTTAATACTATGTATAGATATTATATATTATGTTAAAGATATTTTTTACATTTTAAAGAATATTTTAGAATTTTATTTAATTATTTTTTTAAAAAATACAAAGCACGGCCCGGGCCCGTCTTGGTCCTGGCCGCGGTCCGGGCTTCCGCCCATTGGCCGGTCACTGACCCAGGTCAGCCGGTCAAACGGACCGGCCCGACCCACGACCCGATCAAGGCCCAACCCGATGGCCATCAAGAAACTCATTTAGGGGAGAGAGTTAGGGTACAATGAACCATGGACTGCCGCATCATCGATGGTGAATTGACAAGTTCCGAAGAATTTCTGCACAAAATTTTGATGATTTTAGTTTGATCTCTCAATGAATTTTCATTGGATTTCAATATTCTCTAATTTACTTTGACAAAGTAAGGTTTTTGGTTGGTATTTTTTAATACATTGGAAAGCAGGAATCGAACCCTTAACCTCTCGCAAGTAAGAGATGATAAATACCACCAAGCCAATTGGCTCAGATTTTTGGTTAGTTTTAACTTTCTGAAGAGTTTGGCATGGCTGGGAGATACAGACCGAGCTGCTCTCCTTCTTCCGGATTAGCGAGCAGTGGCAGGCTCTGCAGATAGGCTTTAAGCTCACCGAAGGCTCCGGCGGAGCTGTCATCCCATTCCACTTCCTTCATCACGCCATCCTGACGTCGAGGGCCTTCCGCAAGATTTTGAAGAAAGGGATTGACCTCTCGGCAGACTTTAATAAAAATCTCCCCAGTGCGGCGATCCGGCCATTCAGCTTCTACAAATATCTGATCGTCTTTGGCTCGCTCATGTTGATGAGGGGGGATGTCTTATCGGGGTTGGCCTCAATTCCTCGCTTTGTGATCATGAAGCCGAGGAACTTTCCAGACTGAACTCTGAAGATGCACTTCGTTGGATTGAGCCGTAGATTGTTACGTCGCACTTTCTGGAAGGTCTCCTCAAGATCGGTGAGGTCATCCTCGGCCTTCTTGGAATTCACCAGCATATCATCAATGTAGACCTGCAGATTCCTGCCGACCTGGGGGTGAAATACCTTGTTCACCATCCGATGATAGATTGCCCTGGCGTTCTTCAGGCCGAAAGGCATCTTCGTCTAGCAGAACGTCCCCGATCAGTGATGAACGACGTCTTCTCCTCGTTGTGGGGTGCCATTTGGATTTGATTGTAGCCAGAGAAGGCGTCCATAAAGGTCAGCAACTCATAACCGGAGGTGTTGTCCACCAAATGGTCGATCTTGGTCAGCGGGAAGCTATCTTTTGGGCATGCCTTGTTGAGGTCAGTGAAGTCCACACACATCCGTTATTTGCCACTGGGCTTCTTCACCATGACCACATTGGCGAGCCACTAAGGGTCGCTCACCTCTCTAATGAATTTGGCCTCTAAGAATCGCTCCACTTCCTCACCCGCCGCCTGCTTCTTTTTGCCTCCCGCCCATCTATTCTCCTGTCGAATTGGGCGTGCTTCAGGGTTGACATGCAGCTCATAGGCGATCATGTCTGGGTTGACTCTGGGCATGTCTGAGGGCGACCATGCGAAGTGTCTGCATTTGCCATGAGGAGGTCAATTAGACTGCCCTCAGCCCCGCGACGAGCTTCGTGCCGATCGACACTATCTTGCCCACTTGCTCCACCACTGGCACCTCCTCTACGTCCTCCACTGGAGCAGGTCGATGGGCAAAGTCCTTCCGATCGTCGAGGAGGTCGATCAGCAAGGCTTGCTCGGACCTCTTGTGTTTGGTAGAGCCAACGTAGCATCTTCTGGGGAGCTTTTATGATCTCCGCACAAGTCCAACCTCATGCGGAGTCTGGAACTTCACCATCTGATGCAGGAGTGAGGGGAGAGCTTCGATGGTCGTCATGTAAGGTCGCCCTATGATTCTGTTGTATGCTGAGGTGACGTCGACGACAACGAACTGCGTCATTCGAGTGATGACCTTGGGCCTATCCCCCAATGTGACCGTCAACATGATCACCCCAACAATGGGCACCGAATGTCCAGTGAAACCGACAATCAGGCCTAAGAACGGCTTTAGCTCTGCCCGGTCCAGCCACATCTTCAGAATCATGGACAAGAACAGGATGTCGCACGAACTGCCTGTGTCGACAAGGAGCCTGCTCACAATTATCGACCCGACGAGAGCTTCAATGACAATGGCATACTCATGGGGCATCTCGACCCCCTCCACGTCGTCATCAGAGAAGGAGATAGGGGGACGAGCCACTCTTCTTTGCTTTTCCCCGTGCCGACGTCCGCCATCAAGACTTGTCGAGCGTACGACTTCCTTGTCGATGCTGATGTGCCACCCTGGGCTGGCCTGCCGCATATTACATCCACACGCACAACCGGCTCTGGCCTGTAGTAGGCCACTTGCTCAGTGTTGTGGGTCGGTTGATCAGGCCCTGCGGTTGCCCTTCTCTCGTAGTCGGGTCTTTCCGGGTCAACAAATCTTCAGAGATGGCTGCCCTGGATCAGCCGATATCTCTCTTCAGGGCGAAGCAGTCGTCGGTGTCATGGCCATTGTCGCGGTGGTACCGACAATATTTCTGCATATTCTTCCCGTTGGCTCTTGTTCTCAGCTTCGGTGGCGGGTCTCTGAGAAAACAGCCATTCAGGGCCACCGCCATCACTTTGGTCAGGGGGGCGTTGTACCGGGTGTAATGTACCACCTCATGCACTCTCTCTGGCCCTCCTCTCAGAACAGGGGTTTTGGACGCAAAGAACCCCCTCAGTGGTCCCGGACGATCTTACGCTCGGGGGCCCCCTGGTCATGCCCTCAGGGTGATCCTGGTCACGCCCCCTGCTGTGGTCCTGGTCACACCCTCGGGGGTGTTCTTCCCGCCTAGGCCGCTTACTGGGACTTGCTTCAACACGGGAAGCTACGGTGGGTGTGGCTTTCTTCACCGTCTCCAGGGCCTCCTCGCTCAACATAAACTTCTCTGCCCGAGCGAAGAGGGCGGAGAGATCGGCGGGCGGATCTCGGAGCGGTGACTTGTGAAGACTTCTGTTCGTCAGTCCCTTCTTGAAGGCTGCCATGAGGAGCTCGTCTCCGCGGCTCATCACGCTGAGTCGCTCTTCGTTGAAGCGCTGCAAGAAGTTGCGGATGGTCTTCCCCTCCTTCTGGACCACCGTGAATAGATAGTTTGACGTCTTCTTCTTCCTTCACCCTGCCAAGAATTGGTGACAAAATTTCTATGAGAGGTCACCAAATGAATCAACGGAGCCACTGGACAAGCCATTATACCACTCCACCGCCGCCTTCTTTAAGGTCGTCTGAAAAGCTCAGTAAAGGAGGGCGTCACTTACCCCATGGATCTCCATAACTCCCTGGTATAGCTGCATGTGCTCCAGGGGATCGCCCGAACCATCATAAAGTTCAATATGAGGTAGCTTGAACCTATGAGGTACCGGGTTTGAGATCACCCTGTGGGTCAGCGGATTGGCTTCTTCGGGGCCGGGGAGAGGTGCCGGCTCTCCCTCTCGCCAGTTGAAATCGCCGGATGAGCCACCTCGGTACTCATAGGCATTCCTCCCTCTCTTCTGAGGGGTAGGACTGCGGTCACAGCTCCTCCTCCGCCCGCCTCCATGCCTAGGAGAGCGGTGATCTCATCGGGGGGCTCCTGCTACGAAATGCGCGCCCCCTCGCCTCGGGCTAGGTGATCTCCCATGACGATAGCTATCCACATGATGGTCCATCAGGGCGTTCCTCCACTCCATCGAGGCCGACACCAGGAGGACTCCTCGGGTCCCCTCCTGAAGTCTCTCCCTTTCAGCTCGAGGAGGCGAAGCCATCGAAGGGACGCTTCCTCCTGTAGCTGTCTCTGATGAGCGACCGCCTCCTCTCTATTGATCTCTCTCTATAGAGCGGCTACCTCTGCTTCCTCGAACAGCCTCTGTTGTGCTGCTGCTTCCTCATCAAATTGGGGGAGGAGGTCTCTCCTCACATTGTGGAGCTCGGATGGGCCTTCTGCCCGAGATGGTCCGGCTTGCCGTGCAACGGTCCACTCCTCCATCATCTTGGTGAAGCTCTGAAAGCTCTTATAGATGCCCAGGGCCGCATCCTGAATGGCCGCGACTGACCCCTTAAGGGGTTGATTCATCAGGGAAGTTCTTCTCGGAGAACGGGGCTCTTCGACCAAGGGTGGCCTCAAGGTGTCGTTGATGATAGTCTCAAGTCGACCCGGCCTCAGAGGCAGAGTGGGTGTGACGTCGGGTGACTTGCCGTGGCGAGGATAGCGATGAGGATTGGTGGAGCTTGACATGGGTGAACCCTTTTTCCCACAGACGGCGCCAACTATTGCGGGTCAGATCCGCACACAATGAAATTTATTTGAAGTGGGAATCACGGGTACAATGATTTACAAGTTTTGGATAAAGGAGAGGTTAGCACGACCCTAAAATCGCTTCAGATGTGAAGGATCCAAGGTCGCATGTAGGTCGCCGTCTCCCGGTAGCTGAGGCAAGCTTCCTGCGAGAATCAACAACTTGTCAGAAAGGCGGGGCTGGTTGTTAGCCCGTCACATCTCCGATGCCTAAGTCAGCTGGTGACATAAAATGTAGGCGTCAAGCACGCATGGTGATCTTAAGACAGATCGATGAAGCGTGGCGAGCTTATGAGGAAGGCGCAGATATGTGGAAGATATCCGACCTTTTATATGGAAATAAGTTAGAAGTTTTAACTGACCAACCCCCTCTATGGATGCATGAGGGGGGGTATTTATATGGCTGAGAGGCGGTTGTTCGACATCCTGTCAGTTGTCGAATCAACCCAGCTGGCACTCGTGTGCTGAAGCAATAGGTCGGCGAGCTGTGTCATGGATATTTCCCGCATTAATGGTGTCAGATTGTGTCAGGTGCATTAATGAGACGCGAGGGGGCGGCCATCAGTTTTCACCCTTAACCTCTGGCATTAATGGAGTGGATGTGAGCCTACGTCACCCTGTCAGAGATATTTATGCTTGGTCGCCCCTGGGGCCGAGCCACAGCTCGGTGATTAAGCTCGGCTCCTCCAGACTGTGCTTCTTGTTGGAGGGTATGCGAGCTTGTCCTCGACACGACGAGCTTGACGGTCGGATAGGCGAGCTTCTCTGGTTGACCTTGGAGGGGAGCTTATGGCGGGGCGGGGCGAGCTTCTCTGGATGGAGGCGATCTTCAGCTCGGCTTGTGTCCCATCAGGAGGGTCGGTGATGTGTTGGCTTGGGCCCCCAGTGCATACGGGCCTTAATTTCATGGGCCGCCTGCAGGGTGTAATAGTATGGATCTGAGCATTAATTTCATTGCTACCTTGTGGATGAGGCTAGAGAGATTGTTATTGGCTGTGTACGTTCAGTATTTGGTTTTCAGATGGGGTTATGGTGTGAAGGAAGGAAGAAGTGCATGCATGGGTCAAAAGATAGATAGTCCCACCATGAATTTTTGTTCTCATGGTTCCATTATTTTGCCCAACGCATGCGCCACCATATACCAGATTACTTAAAAAGGTACCACCATGGTCAATCTCCAAATTATTTGGTGAGTACCATATGAGGTTACACAAATGGTGCCCACAAATTTTATCTCGATGACACTTGCAATGCCTAGGGGTTGTCGAGAGCGTTGAATTCGGTGATACGAAGCAAACGGAAGCGGCATGTGGATGCTCACGTTTTAGGTGGGTTGGGTTGCATGTTGCTTGGGCCAATATCCGTAGCACAATGTGTAGATGATGCCCTAGCCGGGACCTGCCAGGAGTGGGGCCCGTCTAAGTTCGCCATGCGGAGCCCGTAAGATGTCGTGTGCTTCCCCAAGAACCATGTGACCATCGATGTCGAGCCTGACCAGCTCACAAGTTGCAATGGCAATTGGCGCACTTCTCCAACAGTTCGGTCCAATCAGGGTATGTTAGTCCAGTGCATCTTTAACTAGAGATAAAATGAAGTTGCATTAAGTTTTTGAACAGAATAGAGACAAGATGGACTATTAAGGTTTAAGACTTGTATTTGTGAGACTTACAAGCAAATACGCATATTTAAGGGACGATTAATGTTTAAGACTTGTATTTGAGAGACTTACAAACAAATACTCAAGGGACCAATATCAAAATACGGAAGATTTAAGGGAAGAATATCGGGAAAAACCCCAAATATAAAATATTGATTTTGCACTTAGTTAGTATGCACTTGCCCTTAGCATGTGCTTTGTTATCTTTTGTCTATTCGCCAAATTGAAAATGATTTGTTTAATTTGAAATTTTGTTAATAATAATAATATGAAAGAGAGAGACTATATACGCCTCAATTGAGGTGAATGGAGATGACTATTTGTCAAAAATGGAAAGAAAAATCACATCATGGATCACATCTCCTTCTCTCTCCTAATTTCTTTCTATTTTTGACAAAGTATCACCTACATACACACAAAATGTCACCTACATACACCTCGCTTTGAGATATATATAGTCCCTCTCATATGAAATTTTGGGATGGTTATATATTAGAGAGAATATAACCCAACAAGGTACTGATCAGCCAAAGGAGAGAGACGATGAAAATGTGACAAATTATACGGGATGATGTTAAAAGGTATTTTGGTAATTTTTTTATAACTATTAAGGATATAAATATCATAAAACGACACGGATTTGTAGCACGAAAGTCTATTTTGAAAAATTCTAACTTTTCAATGAAGGAATATATTAAAATACAATGTTTGAAAACTATGTGACAGTTTGGTTCAAATAAAACATACATAGGAAATAAAAATTAAAAAATTAAGTGTTATGAATGAGGGAGGCCTTTGGCCTCCCCTCCTTCATTACCCATTCATTAGGCCCCCATTACTTAGAGTAATGGGGACCCTTGGTCTCCTAGAGGCTTTTGGCCTCCCCACTATGAGATATATAAATAGAGCACCATGGCTCTTAGGTATGGTGACTTATTCTTAGCAATGAAATTCTCTCTCTCTCTCTCTCTTGAGTTCATTATCATAAAATACGTTATCAGCACCGAAGCTCGTCTATTTTTGAGCTTTATCTTCCGTATCACTTCAAAATTAACCTCCTACGCGCGAAGGAATCTATTGTTGCGGCAATCTGGTTTGCGGCGAACCGTTGAGACTACCTATTTGACGTATTGGGAGCGTGGATTTTCGTTCTACGGATTTTTTTATTACGATCGTCCCTAGATCTTTGATCTTAGAGTTATCACGAACTTTCAGATTACACAATTTTAGATTAAAAAGGACTTCAAAAGGATGAATAATCTTATTCAATATTGAAATGAAAATTTTACTCATCTATTACTGGCTGATGGTACAACATGGTACTTGAACTATATTAGATACTTGAAATGATTATGTTCAGATATAAAAGAACCTCTCTGAGCTCTTGTGAAATCTTGGACTATCATTACTAAGGTCCATGAAGCTTACCTCAAATAAAGGAGTTCATTCGGATACTTGGAGAGTCTCTTGACAAATTAGAACGTGAATGCAATTATATGTCATGCAATAAAACAATGGCCAAAAGTCATGCTAACTGTGGAAAGCCTGAGATGAGGGGTTGGGCTCTCTGTCCATTGCCCCCCCTCCGGGACGGGGTAGGGGTCCTTCCGGCTACCCATGGACCTAAAACTTGTTTGATAAGGGGTTGAGGTCTTTTTGCATTCCTTTACTAATACCCTAAAATTGGTTTTTAGGGCTTGTGTATTTTTAAAGGACATTTACTCCCTTTTGGATATTTTAATTAATATTACAGCCCATGGGCCTGCAGCCCAAAACTGCATTATATATTATTTGGGCTGTTTATTGGGCCTGAAGCACAGTTCATAACATTGACTATTAAAATGAGTATTATTTTGCTAACGGGCCTGCAGCCCGCATCTTGCCCCTTTGCCACTTACCAGCAAGGCCACAAAAAAAAATAGATTTATATCACTGATATTCAGGACTTACAGATTATATTATTTTATCTGCTTCTTTTTAATCTCTTTAGCATTGGGTAAAACATTAATTCAAGTTAAATTGGTTAAACGGATCATGAGACCGATCTGTCTTTAGTTACATAACCTAAAGATGAATGACGTTTCCCCGTGGTCCAATTAATCCTTTTTAACTTAAATAAAATTGTTTTATCCAATATTTGGGCTTGATGATTTTTGTAATGTCTGTGATATTGCGCTATTATTATTTGCATGTTGCATATATAACTGCGTGGATGTTTAAATCAGTAAAAATGTGTTTTTCGGGATCGGCCATTGTATACCTATTTACTTTCCTTGCACTTTTATTTTCTTTTGAGAGAATTTGTAAGTGAGGAAATTTGTATTTTAAAGCCATAGCTCGATGCAACAGCACATAGAATTGATGAAAACTCCTTCAATGGATCATGATGTCGGTCAATGTGCTTGGCTAAGTTTGCTGGACCAACCTAGCTTGACTGGGTAACAAGTGGTCCTGGCTTAGTCAATTCCCTGGCCGCGTCCGCTGGACCGCAAGGAGTCGATTCATGACTGTGTAAGCCAAAGCTCGATGCAACAGCATATGAAGACAGAGATATAGGGACCCAGTTCAGTTTGGGTTTCCAAAGTTGTATTATTATTATTATTTTTTCTATTATGGACTTTAAACGAACTTTGGACTGTGTACTATTTTGGGTATCTGGCCGATCCCCGCATTTTTACTTGTTTATTTCTTTATGCATGAATTTTTGAATTTTAATTAATTCATGCTCATTTTAAAATACGTAGATAAATGTCAAAATTGGCAAGCGTCGATTTCGTGGTCCTCGATTCTGCAGGGACAAATTACCTGAGTTGGCGAGTGGACCTGAAGTTCCACTAGCGTTCAATGGCCCTCCTTGGGTCCATTTTGGCTCCTTCCTCGGCCCCAGCAGCGGCCGAAGCTTCTGCTACAGCTAGCAGCAGCCCCACAACCACTGTATCCGATGTAGATAAGGCGAAAGCCATAATCTACATTAGGAAGCATATAGATTGGACCTTAAAGGCTGAATACTTAACGGTTGAGGACCCGAAGGACCTGTGGACAGCACTGGAAGCACGGTATAAACATCAAATTGATGTTATATTACCCCGTGCCAGTTATGATTGGGAAAAACTCAGACTTCAGGACTATAAGTCCGTCGCTGAGTATAATTCTGCACTTCATAACATCACCTCACGCCTGAAGTTGTGCGGTGAAGAAGTGACAGAACAGCGCATGTTGGAAAAAACATTTACCTCGTTTCACGAGAAAGATGCAATCCTCATGCAGCAGTATCGTGAACGCAACTTCACGAGATTCTCCGATCTGATCTCATGCCTACTTAGAGCAGAGCAGAATCGAGATTTACTGCTAGCAACTCATAACTTACGTCCAGCCCACCACGTTTACTGATCTCCTATCCCTGAAGCCCACCACGTTTCTCCCCAGAAGTGGAAAAACAAGAGGAAGACTAAAAATACTAAAGGGAAAGAGGTAATGAAGCAACCAAGAGGTGCAGCTCCCCAGAAAAACAAGAGGGAGACTAAAAATACTAAAGGGAAAGAGGTAATGAAGCAACCAAGAGGTGCAGCTCCCCAGACAAACAAAAACAATAAAGGGAAAAGAAACTTCACTTGGAAGCGAAAGGACACCAAGCACGTGTCACTTCCAAAGAAGACCTGGGAGGACAAATGCCATAGATGCGGCATGACTGGCCATTGGTCCACCACGTTTCACACTCCTCGCCACCTACAGGATCTATACCAGGCGAGCCAGAAGTCTCGACCTGAAACAAACTTGGCAGGTGTACAGCCGCCAACAATGTTTACTGCAAAAGACTTCGAGAACGACGACCTTCTCGATTGAGCATCATCGTTTATCTATGCTTTTTAGAATTAAATGTATCTTCATCTTTTATTTGCTTAAGTACGAACTTTTATTTTCGAATGAATGTTTACATTTTCGCTCAAATAAAATTTCGTTTTTCCTTATATAGATGATGTCTGAGTGCCTAGTGGACAGTGCCTCAACGCACACAATCCTTCGCGATCATTGCTATTTTAATAGCCTAAATAAATATGACGGTCCTGTTATCACAATTTCAGGACTGTCCCAAACAATCGAAGGATCTGGTGAAGCAATTATATTGCTCCCAAATAACACAAGACTTCAAATAAAAAATGCATTGTTCTCTCCTAAATCAAATAGGAATCTCGTAAGTTTCAAGGATTTCCGTTTAAACGGATATCACTTAGAAACCAGAGATGAAAATACGTTTGAATATCTGTATGTAACTCGTCAGAAAGATGACCGGAAGATCATCTGCGAACGATTCAAGGGACTCCCGTCGGGTCTCTACCAAACATACATTCAACCAATAGAAGCCAATATGACTGAGCATCAGACGTGCCAATCACTGCCAGAGTTCGAACTCTGGCACAATAGACTTGGTCACCCTGGAACAGCAATGATGTGACGCATCATTTCTGAATCCCGTGAACACAAATTGAAGAACCTGAAGATTCTTCAAAAGGGTGAATTTCCATGTCAACCTTGTTTCAAGGGAAAACTTATAACGAGACCATCCCTCCTGAAAGTGAGATTAGAGTCTCCTGGCTTCCTTGAGAGAATTCATGGTGACATTTGCGGGCCTATTCACCCCGCAAGTGGCCCATTTCGGTACTTCATGGTACTGATTGATGCATCAACCAAATGGTCTTATGTGTGCCTCTTGTCCACCCGCAACCTAGCTTTTCCAAAGCTATTGGCACAAATAATAAGGTTGCGTGCTCATTTTCCCGATAACCAAATCAAGAAACTACGTCTTGATAATGCGGGAGAATTTACTTCACAAGTCTTTGAAGACTATTGCCGGGCAACGGGTATTGAAGTTGAACATCCTGTAGCACATGTTCACACCCAAAACGGATTAGCTGAGTCCCTTATAAAGAGACTCCAATGGATTGCACGTCCATTGCTTATGCAATCCCAGTTGCCTGTGGATGCTTGGGGGCATGCTATTTTACATGCCGCATCACTTATTAGGATAAGACCCTCTAGAGGTCATACTTTATCCCCGATGCAACTAGCATATGGCGCACCTCCGGATATCTCTCATTTGAGAGTATTTGGTTGTGCGGTATATGTCCCAATAGCACCACCTCAGAGGACCAAAATGGGTCCTCAGCGTCGTCTAGGTATATATATTGGGTTTGATTCGCCCTCTATTATAAGATACCTTGAACCCCTGACGGGTGACGCATTCAAGGCACGTTTTGCTGACTGTGAATTTAATGAGAAATTTTTTCCTAAACTAGGCACACAGTCTAAGAAGCCAGAAGCTTCTGAGACCATTAGTTGGGACCAGAAGTCTTTGTCCCTATATGATCCGCGTACTAACCTGTGTGAAGATGAGATCCTGAAGATCCCTCACATCCAGAATACAATACATCTTTTACCGGATAAATTCACGGACAACCAGAAGATTGTCCGTTCACACGTCCCTGCTGCCAATACGCCAGCTAGGATTGACATCCCCATAGATGGATGCAGCCCACCTGCAGCAGAATTGGTTGTACCTCAAATGAAAAGAGGACGCCCACCAGGTTCAAAAGATAAAGTTCCTCGAAAGAGGAAGACTCCTGGCGATACTAAGATTATCCCTCCACAGGATGCTGAGCTCAGACCAGCTACTTCTCCCCTCCTGATTTCCCCAGCAGAGGAAACAATAGGAGAAACATCATTAAATTTTGTACATACTGGAGAAGTACTGGACAGAAATAGCATAGTCGTCGACGACGATTTTGCGTTCGATATTGCCGTTCACGTCACTGAATATGACGATGACGTAGAACCACGATCTCTAGCGGAATGTAAACGCAGAGATGATTGGCCAAAGTGGGACGAGGCAATAAGAGTAGAGCTGGACTCACTCTTGAAACGCAAAGTCTTTGGACCAGTAGTCCAAACACCAGTAGGTGTAAAACCTGTGGGATATAAGTGGGTTTTCATAAGAAAAAGAGATGAAAATAATGTGATCGTTCGCTATAAGGCACGCCTTGTAGCCCGGGGATTTTCCCAAAGACCGGGGATTGATTACGAAGATACGTATTCCCCGGTCATGGATTCGATCACCTTCCGATTTTTAATCAGCCTAACTTCTCTGGAAAGCCTAGAAATGCAGCTCATGGACGTTGTGACTGCATATCTATATGGCGATATAGATAAAAATATCTATATGAGACTTCCTGATGGGTTTAATCTACCCCCAGAGATGAAAGAGATACCTCGGGACGTATTCTCTGTAAGGCTACATAGATCATTATATGGTCTAAAACAATCGGGCAAGATGTGGTATAACAGACTAAGTGATTTTCTTGCACAGCAAGGATTCACGAATAACGTAGTCTGCCCGTGTATCTTTATCAAAAGAACGGGAACAGGATTTGTCATCATAGCTGTATATGTAGATGACTTAAATCTCATAGGATCTCCTGCAGAGATCAAAGAGATATCTGAAAGCCTTAAACATACTTTTGAAATGAAAGACCTAGGCAAAACAAAGTAATGTCTTGGCTTACAGATAGAACACCTAAGAGGTGGAATCCTATTACACCAATCTAATTATACAAAGAAACTTCTACGCAAGTTTCATATGGATAAATGTCATCCTTTAGGTACTCCTATGATCGTAAGATCACTAGATGTACATAAGGACCCCTTCCGGCCACTGTAAGAGGGGGAGGAGATACTGGGTCCTGAAGTACCCTACCTCAGTGCCATTGGAGCACTTCTATATCTGGCTAACTGTACGCGTCCCGATATAGCGTTTACAGTTAATCTACTAGCCAGACACAGTGTTGCGCCCACAAAGCGCCACTGGAACGGAGTAAAGCATCTTCTGCGATACCTTCAGGGTTCCATTGATCTTGGACTTTACTACCAGAGAGGTGCCTCCCCCAAATTGTTTGGTTATGCTGATGCAGGTTATCTCTCTGATCCGCACACGGCAAAATCTCAAACAGGTTTTGTATTTACCTACGGAGGTACTGCTATCTCTTGGAGATCGGTAAAACAAACCACTACTGCTACATCTTCCAACCATGCAGAGCTCATCGCGATCCATGAGGCGAGCAGAGAATGTTTTTGGCTACGCTCCGTCGTCCAACACATCCTCCAATCCACTGGCCTGAAGACCAGTGATCTGGAGCCTACTGCCCTATTCGAAGACAACGCCGCATGCATTGCTCAGCTTCAGAAGGGCTACATCAAAGGCGACAGGACAACACACATTTCTCCCAAGTTTTTCTGGACGCACGAGCAGAAGAACGACAAGCAGATTGAAGTTCGACAGATCCAGTCATGCAACAACTTAGCTGATCTTTTTACTAAGGCATTGCCTAAATGTACTTTTGTAAAGCTTGTAAAGAACATTGGTATGCGACATTTGAAAAATCTGCAAGCCTGAAGCTTGTACGGATCAGGGGGAGTAACATGTGGGTTGCACTCTTTTTCCTTAAGCTGTTGGGTTTTCCCACTGGGTTTTCCACAGTTAAGGTTTTAACGAGGCAAACACACTTACTCTGGATCCAGAAGTATCCACCCCTTGCCTCAGTAGCTGAGACCGAAGTGATGAATGTGTAAGGGGGAGTGTTATGAATGAGGGAGGCCTTTGGCCTCCCTTCCTTCATTACACATTCATTAGGCCCCCATTACTTAGAGTAATGGGGACCCTTGGTCTCCTAGAGGCTTTTGGCATCCCCACTATGAGATATATAAATAGAGCACCATGGCTCTTAGCAATGGTGACTTATTCTTAGCAATGAAATTCTCTCTCTCTCTCTCTCTCTCGAGTTCATTATCATAAAACATTAAGGTTATTTTTGTGCAACAACAAAATTTAAGGTATTATCATGCAACTAAGCCACTAGAGTATTACAAGAACATCACGGTACAAAGAAACTCCACATGATTAATTAAAATTAAACACAAATCAGGACAAAAAATTAAGCATTCGTCGACAGAGAAATAAGCATGTTGCTTTTCCCCCTTTTCATGTTACATTTCTCTCGGTTTCCTAACAAATTCTGCGCTGACATCTTACCACTTTACTTACAAAACAAACAAAAGCTTTGAGCTCTCACGAAGCTTCCTAAAATCCACAGCTCCACAAAAACCCAAAACTTCTCTACATTCACATAATAATTAACATACTCTTGCTACAGCAACTAACAATAACTTATACAGAACCATGATCATCACCATGATTCTAGACAAAAGACAAAGTCCCAACAAAATTAAGAACTGCTCCACTAACAAAAAGTAACTAGAAACCTAAACAATAGGGCTACTGCTTTCTTCTTCTTCTACTCCTAAACACTGGTTCATAACCTGCATAGAGAGAGAGATTTCAAGCTAGAGGATGGGGGAGGTGTTGGGCTTCCTATCAGCACCGTCCCAAGACAGACCCGGCGAAGCCCCGGGCCCAACGTCGAGCCCACCACCGATGGAGGTCATCAATGCCGACAGACCTCCTGTCGCCGAGCCCCCCGGTCCAATGCCAAGACCCAGAAGATCCAATGTGGCCGGTTTCGGGCCAAACAGAGAGGACGGCCCCATCATCAAGTCCGGCAGCACGCTCCCGTTCTCGTAAGCCAGTCCCAGACCCAGACCTGCCGACAGCATCGAAGGCTCGTGCTCAAACTTCTGATGATGATGATGACTCCAGTGCAATCCTCCGTCTTGATTGTAGTTCTCTTGATTGGTGTTGCCTGAAGAGGTCGAAGACGAAGTTGCGAGCCCGAACCCTCGGAGGAACGAAGAGGTTGTCGCTGCAGCGCCCATTTGGGCTGCTTTTTGGAGCAATGCGGTGGCCGACATGTGCGGCGATTGCGGGGGATGCAGTGGGGCAAACTGGTGAGGTGCCTGGGGCTGAGAGAAGATGGACGTATTGGGCGCATTGTTTGAAAGGCAGAGGGATACGGGCTCGGGCCGATTGAAGGAACCAATGATCTCTGTAAAATTAGAGCTCTGCGGGGGAGCAGAGGCCGTCGCCGATGAGAAGAGGCTAGCGAAAAGTGTGGCTGTATTGGTGCCGCCGCTGTTGCTGCTGGTGCTCGTAGTCCCGCTGCCGCAGTTGGTGGTGCTGCTGACGGTTAATGGAGGCGGCGGCAAGTAGTGCAACATTCCGGTGGAGTTCTCCGGCTCTGAGACGAGAGAAAAGGGGAGATGACAAATACATAAAGTTAACATTTTGATGCGGAAAAGGTGATGCAAAAAGATGAGCAATGAGTAGGTTCAATATTGAAGTGGGGTGAGTTGGATTGGAGTAGCTTTTGATTCATCTCAATCTCTCTCGACTGCAGAGGTGATATGGAAAGCCTTAGCTTTATCTCTCTCAAATCTCAATCACAACGATCACAGAGAGAATTGAAAATGAAAGCAGGCTAACAAAAGTTTAACTTAGCAACGCACCAAACTTTTTAAGAACAAAAGAAAGACACACCACCCAAGTCCCAAATCTCTCTCTCTGAAATAATTCTCTCAAAGCTCGCAGGTTTATTTTTTTTCCCCCTCTTTGTGAAAAGAATGGACAAAGCCGAACCCTCCCTCAACAATTTTTTATTTCATGGAGAGAGAAGGAGAACCAGATGCAGACAAAAAACGTTACTGAAACCAGAACGCGACGATTTCATTTCATGCCAAAAATTAATTTAATTCGAATTTAAAAACAATAATGGGTCCAAAAAAAAAACAATTCCAAAAGGAGGAAAAGAACAAACCTTCGCACTCCGGCGGCGCCACGGACTGAATCGGCAAATCCGTCACCACCAACGGCATCGAATTCGCCGCCGCCGCCGCCTTTCCCACCGCGTTCTTCGCATCATCCTCTTCAGTACTCCTCGAATTGTTCGTCACCGCGGCCGAATTCGTCGGCGTAGTGTGAACCTTCGCGCTCTCTTCGGCCAGCGCATCGCAGAACGCCCTGTGCGTAATGAAGCTATCTCTCCTGTTCACCACAAGAAAATTTTCATAACAATAAAAATCGCTAACTAAAAATAATGATTTTGACATACAAAAATGAAGAAATCAAACCGAGCTAACCGAGAGAAGAGAGTGCCGCAATCGCAGCGGTACTCTCGAGTACCGCAGGTCTTGGAGTGAGCCTTCCAATCGGACTGGACGGCGTACTTCTTCGAGCACTTGTCGCACTTATACTTCTTCTCGCCGTGCTTCCGGCAAAAGTGCTTCTTGATTCCGGTTAGATCGCCAAGGGCTCTCGATGGTTCGTGATGCACGCAGCTCGGCTCGGGGCAGACGTAGACCCTCTTCTTCACTTCTTTCCCGCTTCGCTGCCTAAGCTTCCATGGCAAGTTGTGGCCTCGTCGGTGCAGCTGAAGATTCTGATCTCGCTGGAACCCTTTGTTGCAGATCTCGCACACGAATCGGTTCGTCGCCATCAGCGTCTTCGGCGATAGAGCGATCACCTCAGCATCAGGATCTAAATATTATTAAAAGATCAGATCGCTAGCCGATTTTTATATTTAATTTTGCTGAATTTTTACCTGGCATTCCGGGGAGATTCCGCTTCTTCTTGACAGGGAGAGCCGCAGGCGGCGGCGGCGGGGCGTTGTGGCCGGAGGATACACTGCCGTCGGCGGAGGCGGCGTTGGACAGCGTCATCGCCGACGAATTCTCCATCTCTAGTGGCATCTATCTCTATCTTCAATCCTTGTAGAACTAATTACTCTCGCTAAACTTTTCTTAAAAGCTAACCAGCTAAGCTGCTAGTCTTTAATTCCTCTAACCACCAGTCCGCTACCAAATAATACAAGTACAAGCTCCCTCGAGGTAAAAGTAATGGCGATAAGATCAATGAACTCAGCGACCGATCACGATCGCCGCCGTGACGCCGTCGGAGCAAGCAGCAAAGGCGCCGGAGTCTAAAGCTTCAGGTTGTAGCTATCAGTACGTAACAGCAGCAAGAACCCGATACCTAAACGCGAGCGATTCGCAAGAGGAGATGAAGGCGGTCGTCTCAGGCGGCGGTGAGAATTTAGAGAGAGAAAGTGAAAAAAAAATCAAATAAATAAATTAGACTGAAGCAGCGATGAGAGAGAAAGAAAGTGAGGGAGAGAGAAAAGAAGGGGTAGAGAGGGTGGGATTTTAACCGGGACGCTAACCGGGGTTAAAGCAACAAACCAAGGTGTTGGGGGTCGGCAGGCTAAAATGATCCGCGCCGTCCACGTGGCGAGAGATGCGATGGGCTGAAGGGTTGGCATCTGTCCTTGGGAGCTTCAGGGTAAGTGGAGAGCTTCCGTTTTTTGTCGTGTAGTTCTCGGCGCTACGCGGACTGACCTGCTTCCCTTCTCTTTTTTTAATTTAAAAATTGGATTTTTTGGGGTGTCTATTTCCGTCTCTGACGGTGTTGTGTGGGTCCCTGAGGTTTGCAGAACACAGAACAGATCGGATAGCGAATGGCATAAGGACACGTAGAAATTAAATTAATATGATTTTTTCGGATGAGATTCTTGCTTTTGTAAAATTGCTACTTCGGATGCCTTGTTTCGATTTATTTACCGAGCAGCCACACGGTCAAATAAGTAAGAACCGAACTGACTCGACTGATGCCAGTCTTGCGGGGACGGTCTATTTTATTTGAACATGGGAATAACCCGGCCACACAAGGCACTGAGCCTTAAAAAAGCCCTTACGAACAGTGCATGTGCGCAACCGAAAAATACGTGAGAATTGTGGGTGTGTGTCGGTATCGTCGATGGGTTTTTGAGATTTTTTTGAGTGGTTGATGTGAAGTTGGGTCCTTATTTTTGAGTGAGAGTGTGTATTTGTGGGTTTTTCTATAGGTAAAGTTTGGGTCATTGCGGTGAGGTGGAGTCTCATGTGACACCCACAAAAAGTATGACGGGGACAAAGATGCCACATGGGACATCTTTGGTGGGAGTGTGTATTTGTGGGGTTTTCTTTGGGTGAAGTTTTGGCCATTTGGGTGAGGTGGAATCACATGTTGCACCAACAAAACAAAAAGTATGACTGGGACAAAGGTGACATATGGGAAATATTCACCATTTTTATAAAAGATATGTATTTTTTTATACATTGAAATAAAAAACATTACAACATTTCGTAAGGTGGACCCTCTATTGTATCACGTTCCTCTCATATACATAAGAGGTAGTTGTGATAATGACGTTGTTGTTCGTTCCCAAATCCGTAATTCTTCATCCAATTGGCAGCCCAAGTTTGATAGGGCATCAGTGAAGCAGTTTGCCTCACGAAAGACGTGTTGAATGGTACGAAGTCAAAATCGTGAAGCCAACTCCCGAATATCCAATATCAAACTCAAAAGATGATGAAATGAGACATTAGGCACATCTAGAAACAGAAGTGCAACCTTTGAATCTGATTCGTAGATAATATACTGGAAACATCGATGCCAAGAAATCTCTAAACCCAATTGTTAAGGCCAAAAATGACCGAAACAATCAAGATGCTGACGTGGACCTTTTCCTGCTGAGTTGGATTCTCGTCAGTCGGTTGAGTGGGACCATAGGTTGGAAGAACTAGGGTCATTGGTATATGGTAGTCGACTTACGGTGCTCGTTCGACCCTAGAACGGGTCGAGACTCGGTCGATTGCTGTTGAGAAGCTCAGGCACGACCTTTTCGCTGGATCGGGAGTCGATGATCTGCACCACAAGGGAGCGTCAGGGGGGGTCAGATCTGGGTCCCGGCCCAAATCCCCTCCGATGCTTAAGTAAGTATGGAACTTAAGAGAGTGGGAAAGCTTGGTATAGCTGAGATCGACCCACGGAGGCTCGTCTTAGAGCTGGCGTCGCAAGCTCTTTTGTGGAAGAAATACAAGTTAGAATATGTAATGTCAGAGTATCAGATCTCGTACGTCCTTTATTTTGTCCATCTCCCATGTATTTATAGACCTCCGAGTTCTCTTCAGTGGCGTTGGGAGGATAACGGTTGTTGGAATTTGATAATTCCATATTTCTATTCCCATACGGTTTTGATATGACAAACACATCCAGTGCTACTAACTCTATGTATGCAGATACAAATCAATGCTGAGTTCCACACAATCAGATATCTTCATGCATACTCAATCAGATATATCATTCATGACGCTGGAAAGACAAAGGCACATACATCCACTACTTGGATATATAATCACTTGATAAGGATCCCCTGCAAAGAAGCTTCTCAGATTCAGTTGCAGATGCAGTCCTATCTACGGCTTTATGTAATCAATGTAAAATTTACTTTATTAGAGTCACAAAGCCTTGTGATAATATGTCTTAGTCATCTAGGTTCCATTACTCAGAGTTCTACACTTCCCAATTTCGAAAATTCGCAACTTTGAAAATTGGCAACCAATAACCCCATTTTGGTCGACCAATTTTAAACCTTCGAATTTGACTATGGGATTACCTATGCAAACTCCCATAACCGTGTAGATTCTAGAACTGTCTTCCAATGGTCAAAATTCTCTCTCTAAATTTTGGTCGACCAATTTGTCCTTTTGGTCGACCAATTTCAAAACTAGCCGTTTTGATCCCAAATTTCCAGGGACAGTTCTTGCCCGTTTTCCAACGTTAACTACAGTCCCCAACCGTCCCTAAACACTATAAATAGAGGGGTAGATCCTCTCTTTTTCTTCACGCACTTTCCGCTTCTTTACTCTCTTATTTGTTGAAATCAAGTCTTTTATTTTCTAAAGCTTTAGGCCATTAGTTGTTCTTTTCTTATTTGTAAGAAGAAATCATTAGATTTCTTTCTTCGTTTAAGAACGGAAGAACTTGGATTTTCAACATCATTTTGGAAAGTTTTTTGTGTTCATAATTGCAAGAAGAAATCGATTGATCTCTCTCTTCTTTTATGAACCAGAGAACTTCAAGTGTTGCTCTTCATTACATATCTTTTACATCTTGAAGTTCATCTTCTAAACACCATCCTTGAATTCATTCTCTGAAATTTATAACAAGGCTATAGGTGTTTTTCTATTTCATTATTTAACAGGTTTGAATCTCTATTTAGAGATTGTACAAAGTTTGGGACACGGTGAGTGTCACCATTTTTGTAAGTTTGTGCTTGCGGGACAAGTGATTATAGTGGATTGAGAATCTCTACGGGGTAGAGGACTGGAGTAGAATCAAGAGGATCCAAACCAGGATAAATCTCTGTGTTTGCGATTGATTTATTTTCAGTACTTGTCATTTTATTTCTGTGCCATCTTTGCAAATATCAGTAACGTTTTATTTGCAACATTTTTATTATATACACTATTCAGTGGCGTTGGGAGGATAACGGTCACCAATTATGGTGCCACAATCTTCCCCCTTTAATAGGGATAACCGTCGTCCATGTCCATACTATTTATGAGTTCACCTTCAATCCCACGTTCAGTTGGTGGGAGTGCAACGGTCGATTGGTACGTGGGCTTTGACTGAATTAGCTTCAGACCTCTTTCGTGGACTATGTGGGCCTTAGTCACTCACCGAACGAGCCACCTCGAGCGCCGTCTGATGACTTAACAATGGCCTCAGTTGATCGACCTCAGACAGTTTTCCTGTTGGGGTCAAGAGACGTTACATCGTATTAATGGGGCATGGCAGTTGAGGAATTAATACTCAAGTTTTAGGCGCCAAAGCACCCGCTTTACTGATTTGGATGATTCACCGGTTTGAAATCCAAGATGCTAAGAGGATCGAATCTTCGACATATGTCTCATCACGATGTGGTCGTCTAGATGATATAAGACGGTTCCAGAGTGAAAATTTGAAGTCATCGTCTTCATTGTTCTCAATTTAGATTTTCTTCTTTCAAAAATGGCTTCGTCATCTGTCCCTGCCTCTGGGAGAAGCTCGGCTTCCGTCACGCAAAAGAACAAGGAGTGAGCCGTGGTGCCCGGCCTGATCGCCAACCAAATATCCAAAATTGGAGCCGATCAAATCCTCGAATTCCAGAGAAAATATGTCCGGCTTGACTACTCGATCCGGTTGCTAGGGAGGGGGAGGGATGAAAGGGTTCATCGTCCTGACGATCGGGAGGTTGGGGTTTACGTCAAAGCCTTCAAACGAGGGCTTCGATTCCACATGCATCCTTTCAAGCGCTACGTACTGAGTACATTGAACCTTTTCCTTTGTCAGCTGATGCCAAATGCCATAGGTGCATTGGTTGGTTTCATCGCTCTGTGCGTGATGAAGAAAGTTGAACTGTCGATGGGGTTGTTCAATTACTTCTTCGCGATTCCTCCCCTAAAGAATCCAGGTTGGTACATGATAACGGCTCGTCGAGGCAGGAAGCTATTTGACAATCTCCCTTCCTCGAATTCAAATTGGAAAGACGAGTTCGTATTCATGGTCTTTCAAGGCGAGGTGAGCTTTTGCACCGGATGGGGTGTGCCTGACTTAGGTCTCGCCAAGGACAAGCCACTGTCCAAAGCGGAGAAGGAAGACGCTGATGCATTGTTGAACCTGCCAGAGAATATAAGGAAGACGAAGTGGTTGTGGTTCGACTTGGTGCTGCGTCGGACTATATGGACAAAAGGTCGATCCAATTCTGACCATCAACTGTTCGATCTTCGTTTCATGTCCTAACATGTTTTTCACTTGTAGGCATGGTTGGTCTGGAAAGCCATGTGTACCCTGCGTTGAGGGAGGGGTCGAGGCTTCTATCAGAGAAGCTGAGGAGAGCATGTTATCTCCCCGAGTGCCCCCTATGGAGGAAAGAGTGGCACGAACTTCAGAGGAATTGTCCATTGTCGCTCATGGGGCTTCTCAGCTGGCTCATCTCCAGCAGAAGAAAAAGGAAAAGCCCCCCACCGAATTTGAGGTGGTTGTAGTCGATGAAAAGAAAAGAAGGCAGTAACTTCGTCTTAGTGCCTCGGAGCCGTTCAGGTCGACTGATGACGTGGCTCGGCATGTGCCCTCGGATGTGAGTCAATTGCATAGCGAGGCTCATATTGACAAGCAGGAACATGGAGCTCTTCTAGAGGGAGATTCAGGGGAAACCCGACCTCCTCCAGAGCGCCTTCTGCATCAGGATTCTTAGCCTTGGGGGGGCCCGTTGCCTCCAGTGTCTTTAGCTGAGGATATTCCTGAAGAATTCATGTCACTTTTATTGGAAAGTCGATTGCCTCAAGCCTCATTGTCCCGCAGAGGAGCTTCTTCAAATGGAATTTCCAATCAAGAGAGACGATTCTTCTCTTCTAGATTGCAGGACCGCCTCTCGGATTGCCAAAAACGTGACCCTTCCGTGGGATAGGGCCGTTCTGGAGAGGGTCGATTACGAGAGTCTCACTACAATCGCCATCCACATGAATGTCCAGGTAATTATTGTTTTAGCTTCATTATGGATGAAGCGAGTGTGGAGTTTGACCGTGGTGCCTTGTATGCAGGCTCTCATAGCCAATGTTTCGTTGCGTCGACGTACATTGGTGGTGGATAACCATGAGGTCACCTTGGGTGCGTTAAGAAGGCCATGGAGAAATCTCAGACGGAGCTGGATAGATTGGGGCTTCTGTGTAAGCTGAGACAAACACAGGTGGTTGATCTTGAGCACGAGTTAAGTGAGTCTCATAAGAAGGAAGCTGCCAAAGCCGCCTCGAGGGAGTGAGTGCAAAAAATGCTGCTGGAGGAGAAATCCAGGTGTGAAGTCAGGGAGAACGAGCTCCTCGCCCGACTCACCGACAGCTTTCATGGAGTTGGCACAGGGGCTGTAGAGGAGAGGGCGGTCCAGGAATACAAGGATTCATTGCCCGACTTCGACGAACTGTATACGCAGGGATATGAATGATGTCAGTCGAAAGTGATGGATCGATTCCCTGGCATAGCCACTGAGATTGACCAGATCCCCGCGTTGTTCCCGGTCATCGATGGTGATGATTTAAGTCAAGGCACGGAGGGTGCCGCTCCTACTTACGAAATCGTCGTCATAACGAGGACGATGCGGATGATGATGCTCCGGGGGATCAACAGCATGTTGCTACGCTTAAGGGAGACCAAGGGCATCGTGACTAGTTGCAAAATCTTGACGCTCTTTTTATCCCACCAAGATTTTCAAATGTATGGGGGTAATTGACATATGAACGATGATGATTTGATAATGTAACATAAATGACAAAAAAGTTGACTTATATCTATTTGTTTGTCATCACTCATACGAGTGGTCATAATGCCTGATGGCCCCCTTTCGATGGGTTAAACCCTTACTCAAGACGGTCAGAGTTAAGTCGTTGAACCAAGTCCAATCTAGACCACCTCGTTCAGTTTCGAAGGGGTGGCCCCTCGTCTTACGGCTGAAGATTCTAAAGGGTCGTTCAGTGGCGAGGGTGTGGCCACTTCGACTGACGGCTGACGATGCGATATGGTCGTTCAGTGGCAAAGGGGTGGCCCCTTTGACTTACGTCTGACGACATGATAGGGTCGTTCAGTGGTAAAGGGGTGACCCTTCGACCTACGTCTGACGACATGATATGGTCGTTCAGTAGCGAAGGGGTGGTCCCTTCGACTTACGTCTGACGACATGATAGGATCGTTCATTGTCGAAGGGGTGGCCCTTCGACTTACGTCTGACGACATGGTAGGATCGTTCAGTTGTGAAGGGGTGGTCCTTCGACTTAAGTATAACGACATGCTAGGGTCTTTCAGTGGCACAGAGGTGGCCCCTTCGACTTACATCTGATGACATAATAGGCTCGTTCAGTTGCGAGGCAGTGGCCCCTTTGACCTACATCTGACGACATGAGAGGGTCGTTCAATAGCAAATGGGTGGCCTTTCAACTTACATCTGATGAAATGATATGGTCGTTCAGTGGCGAAGGGGTAGCCCCTTTGACTTACGTCTGACGACACGAGAGGAACGTTCAGTAGCGAAGGGGTGGCCACTTTGACTTACGGCTGAGGAGGCGAGAGGGTCGTTTAGTGGCGAATGGATAGCCCCTTCGACTTACGTCTGACGACATGATATGGTCGTTCAATGGCGAGAGTGTGGCCCCTTCGACTTATGTATAACGACATAAGAAGGTCGTTCAGTGGCGAAGGAGTGGCCCTACGACTTACGTCTTACGACATGGTAGGATCGTTCAGTGGCGAAAGGGTGGCTCTTCGACTTACATCTGACGACATGATATGGTCATTCAGTAGCGAGGGGGTGGCCCCTTCGACTTACGTCTGACGACACGAGAGGGTCGTTCAGTTGCAAAGGGGTGGCCCTTCGACTTACGTCTGATGACACGAGAGGGTCTTTTAGTGGCGAAGAGGTGGCCCTTTGACTTCCCTCTGACGACATGATAGGGTAGTTCAGTGGTGAGGGGTGACCCCTTCGACTTACGGCTGACGACACGAGAGGATCGTTCAGTGGTGAAGGGGTGGCCCCTTCGACTTACGGCGAACGACATGATAAGGTTATTCAGTGGCGAGGGGATGACCCCTTCGACTTACGTCAGATGACCCGAGAATGTCGTTCAGTGGCAAAGGTATGGCCCTTCGACTTACTTCTGACGACATGGTAGGATCGTTCAGTGGCAAAGGGGTGGACCTTTCGACTTACAGTTGACGACATGATAGGTTCGTTCAGTGGCGAGGGGATGGCCCCTTCTACTTACGTCTGACGACACGAGAATGTCGTTCAGTGGCAAATGGGTGGTCCTTCGACTTACGTCTGACGACATGGTAGGATCGTTCAGTGCGAGGGGGTGGTCCTTCGACTTATTTCTGACGACATGGTAGGATCATTCAGTGTTGAGGGGGTGGCCCCTTCGAATTACGTCTGATGACACGAGACGGTCGTTCAGTAACAAAGGGGTGGCCCTTCGACTTACATCTGACGACATGATAGGGTCATTCAATGGTGAAGGGGTGGCCCTTCGACTTATGTCTGACGACATGATATGGTCGTTCAGTGGTGAGGGGGTGGCCCCTTTGACTTACGTCTGGCAACACGAGAAGGTCGTTCAGTGACGAGGGGGTGGCCCCTTCGACTTATGTCTGACAATACGAGAAGGTCATTCAGTGGCAAAGGGGTGGCCCTTAGACTTACGTCTGACGACACGAGAGGATCGTTCAGTGACAAAGAGGTGGCCCCTTCAACTTACGGCTGACGATATGATAGAGTCGTTCAGTAGCAAGGAGGTGGCCTCTTCGACTTACGGTTGATGATAAGATAGGGTCGTTCAGTGGCGAGGGGGTGACCTATTTGACTTACGTCTGACGACACGAGAAGGTCGTTCAGTGGCAAAGTGGTGGCCCTTCAACTTACGTCCGACGACATGTAGAATCTTTCAGTGGCAAAGGGGTGGCTCCTTCGACTTACTACTGACGACATGATAGGGTCATTCAGTGGCGAGGGGTGGCCCCTTCGACTTACGTCTGACAACTCGAGAAGGTTGTTCAATGACGAAGGGGTGGCCCTTCGACTTACGTCTAACGATCGTTTAAAGTGCACATATGAGTTTTCATCAAAATAATTGTTTAATGAATGTGGCCCATCTAGATTTTCCTAAGGATCGGATCCTTATAGCGAGGAGCTTGATGGGGTAATTCTCACAAAATTCATAAATGCTCTATCGAAGAATGTTGTTTCGAATGGGAAGCAGAATTGTATTTGATGAAAAACATGTTTAACAAAGAAATAAAAAAGCGTACATGCATTTTAGATTCTCAACAGGGGTCACTTTCTTTCCACGCTTTTATTCGATTTTGAGCTTAGAAGCTCGCTAATCGACCACGTTAGTGATAGACGACCCCGTCATCTTGCCCATTTGCTTTGAGGCCCGTTCTTTGCTTGGTTGGTTGCCGACTGGGTTCTTGGAGTGCCCACGCTTGACTAGTGCGTCAATTTCTTTCTTAAGTGTCCAGCAATCATTGGTATCATGCCCATAATCATTGTGGTACTTGCAGACTTTGAGGTCACCCCTTTTTCATATTTGCCATTTTTCGCAGATTCTTGAACCATTTCCTCTCGCTGGGCATAAGCTAGGACCTCCGCCTTGGGTGCGTTTGGTCTTGCATAAGTTGGTCGCTCCTTGCTTCGAGGGCTCCTCTCCCTCTGTATCTTATCCTGAGATTCCTAACGAGGGGTTCCTTGGGATTGATTTTCTTGTCTGGTATCTCACGGCAGGCAGGAGTGCCTTTATCAGTAGTTTCAGTTGGCTCCTCTGCTTCTTCAGAGATAGTGAACCGATCTGTTATATTGAATAGCTCCACGAGGGTGTTAGGTGGAAACTGGTGGAGAGCCCTTTGAAAATGCTTGTTCCGCACTGTTTGAGTAAAAGCCACGATGATAGTCTGATTGACCTACAGGACGTGCACAATCCAAGTAGGATGCACACGCTCTCCTCCCAAGAGAAGGAGTGTCAAATGCAATATAAACCCGTGAGTTCGAATCCACAGAGACAATTCATTTCACAATCTCAATCTCAATCGGCTAAGGAAGGCTAAAAGTGTGGGTACTACCAATTAAACTAACAAGTGTGGCGAGTGGAAGTGGGTGGTGACATTGGCTGCCAAACCCAAGGTAGGTAGGGTGGAGACCGAAGTAGGAGCTAGTCAAGCAAGGAAGAGTTGTGGAATGGGATGTCATTAGGGTTGTGAGTCGATTTGCAATAGATTCATCCTAAATAAATCAACTCTCGCATCCATTTCAAGGTATGCGAGGGTTGTGTACGTAGGTAATGCCCTTAAGGCACACCGCCGCTCTACGGCCCCACCAAGGGTAATTCACGACTCATTGATGTGTTGATTAGTGGGTTGAGATCCCTAACTTAAACTCGTGAATCGATCCTTGCATCCGTGTCAATAGAGTGCAAGGATGGTGCACGTATGTGTGACCCTTAAGGTGCACCGCCATTCTACGACCCCACCAAGAGTAGTGCACGATTCAATTAAACATAAGGCACAACCCATCAATCTACACTACTAGCATCCATTTCAAGATATGTTAGGACTATTAAATGCAAGAGATGAATCACCACTAATCAATCTCACCAAACCCTAATTATTCACAATCCACACTCAAATGGCTATATGCCTTCATAATGAAAGAAACTTGATAATTATTCAAAATAAGCAACTATACATTCATTACAAGTCACTAAGCAAATAAATATCCAATGATTCTCACCATCATTCAATAATCATTCACAAATTGAAATACAAAGCAAGAGAAATCAAATGATACAAGAAAGGGAAGAGATCACCAAGATTTGCCCTAAAAACTCAAGCTTTCCCTCTCTTGCACCTCCACCAAGCTCCACCAAGCTCCAATGTCCTCCAACCCTTGCTCTAGCCCTTGGAGAAGAAGATGTGGGGTCCAAAACCCCCAATGGAACAATAAAAACGCAGATTGAGCTGCTAGAAATCGTCCAAATGCGAAAATAGGGCTGTTATGGGCTTGCGGGTCTGAGTTTTTGCGCCTAAAACCCACGCCCACTGCTCTAAAGAGCGCACGCCAGCTTGCAGGCCCGGCCCGATAATTCACCCCGCCCCACTGAATTGCGGGGCAAAGCCCGCCAATATTTGCGGGCTGGCCTTTTCAGCCCGCCTGAAAGAAGCGGGGCAAAAGCCCGCTTATAATTTTGCGGGGCAGCATGGGGCGCGTGCCCCCCGCATCATCCCATCCCCCGCCCACATGGCGCCGTGAGATCGCGCCACGAGGCACCCATATAAAAATCCAATTTCCCTTTTTAAAATGCACTTTTCCCTCTAAATAATTCACCAAAAATACCTAGAAGTCCCAGAAAAATCCCAGAAAATTCTTAAAAATCCCCAAGACTCCCAGGAGTACCTGAAAAATAGGAGAAGGTGAAATTAGTCCATATAATGATATTTTGTGCAAAGAATGAGAATAATCCCATATATGAAACATAAAGTGAACATATACACAAAAGAGTAAGAATAAGTATAATTCTTAGCATAAAATGGGGGTGGATAGGGGGTATAAATATACACTTTTCACTACGAATCACAGTCACATCCGATGTGTCGTCTACCTCGAGCCTCTCGTCGTTGAACCACTGGACGAGGGCTCGGATTTGCTCTTTATCCTTCTGCTTGAACATGAAGAGGTGGGAGGACTTTCTCTTGTGACGCCGACCCGGGACAAATTGCCTGCAAAATAAATCGGCCAATTCGTTGAATGACCCGACAAAGTCGTCAGGTAATCTGTTGTACCGCCCTTCCACCATCTTAATTAGGGTAGTGTGGAAATCTCAGCATAGGTATGACTCGTCGGCCCCATAAAGCAGCATCATGTGTAGGTATTTGCGCATGTGTGCCCACGGGTCGCCTTTGCCATCATACATCGGCAAGGCAGGGAGCTTGAACTTTGGGAGAAAATGAGCAGACTTGATGTTCTCCTTCAACGGGGTCCGCTGAATTGCGGAATGGGTAAGTTGGAATAGCCCATCCCTGCCTTGCAGGTAAGTAGCTCCCGAGGATCAGTTAGGAATTTCTTTCGCCTCTCTCCTCCCATTTCTGTTGGATCCTGTGGATGGCAAGCAACACTAGAAGGGGGGTTGAATAGTGTTGTTCAAATAATAAAACTTTTTCGCTCAACGATATTAACACAAATAAACTCCTTCTAACGTTGCCTAAGAAACCAAGTAGAGTGATCTACGCTTGGTTCTTAATCAACAATATAATATTTAAAATGCACAAAGAAATTTCACAGCAGGTAGTCGACTCCTTATGAGCAGTAGTCGACTCCCAGAGAATATGTGAGAACAAATAAGATCACAAGTATGAATTTCAGCGAATAGAGATAAAATTGATCTTTGCTGTAGATAGAAGATATAAATGTAAAGATAATCAAACACAGATCAACAATCGCAAACAAAAGGATTTTATCCTGGTTCCCCGCAACCCGGGTACGTCCAGTCCCCGACCAATCCGGTACGAGATTTCCACTATCTGCCTTGGCAAATACAAGCACCTAACTTCACTCGTTAGGATTTCCAACGACCTAGCCTTGACCAGGATTTCCGATCACAACACCTAGACTTGTCTAGGGTTTACCCTTGCCTCACAAACCGAGGACTTTCCAACTGGCAACAACTAGACTTGTCTAGTGTTCCAACAATCAACACAATAAGAGATTTGTCCAATACTCTACAATAAGTGATAGAGATTGGTTAATACACCCGATTCTATAGCCAATCAAAAGATAGACAATTTGTGTAGTGGCTTAATAGAATGATAGTCTAGATCACACAAAGATACGAGATAAGTTCTTTGTGATCTAGAGCTTTTTCAAAAAATCCTTCAAATAAAAATCAGAGAGAATAATAGAAAGGATTTTGAAAAATAATTTAGCCAATAAAAAAAATAATATGATCTTCAAAAAGAATGAGAAAATATTGCAAGATCAAAACAGAAATTAAACTGGCTAGAGAGAAAATTAGAGAGCTTTAATTCACGAGAGCTTTCACGAATTTTGATTTTCAAAGTTGTTGTATTTCACAAAAGAATTTAGCTCTATTTATAGGGAAAAAAACTGAGATTTGAATTTCAAATTTCGTTTGACTTTTGTCCCAAAAATTTCGGAGTAAATTGCTCAAAAGATTTTAAAATTCAAATTCAAAACGTCTGAAAATTTCCAGCTGGTAGTCGACTCCCTCATATAGGTAGTCGACTCCCAGAGGGATCTAGGAGATTTTCATCCCTGACAGGTAGTCGACTCCCTACTTTTGGTAGTCGACTCCCAGAGGAGTTTTTCCTGTTGTTCTTCTAGTCAGATAGGTAGTTAGCTCCAGGGTGCGTGGAGTTTCACTACGAGAATTATGAAGTGACTAGAAAAGCTCTTGAAAACTATTTTGAAGATAGTTAAAATTATTTTCGAAATCATTTGTGTGTGTGTGTTGTCTATTTGATATGGCTTGACAAATACCCTAAAAGACACGACACTCACACTAGACTCTGAACATGTCTTCGGAAGTTTTGGTCAACTTGATGAAGTGAAGGCGAGCTTCTCTTTGTGCTTCTCGAGTTTTGAACTTCATCATTTGAGTTTAGCCATGTTCGTCTTTGTCGTGGAGCATTGATGCGTGCTTCTTGGAGTATAAGTAGAGCTTCACGAAATCTGCACACTTTTAAGTGTAGTGTAGTTAGTACACTAAGCATTCATTTGGTGTGCTCATCATCAAAATCACTTGGGGTGGAATTCAATTTCCATCACTCTCCCCCTTTTTGATGATGACACCCAAATGAAAAAAATGAAGTAAGATATGAATATGAATAATATTTCAAGTATACTTACTCCCCCTGCTTTGATGCGGTTCTCCCCCTGCATCGAAGCTACATTTCATATTTTTGCATTTCATATATTTTTCTCCCCTTGTCATCAACAAAAAAAACAAAAGTAATTTCTACAGAACATTAAATAAGAGGAATTCAATTTCATATGCCTGCAAGGGAGATGTTAGTTCATAGGAATAACTAAGTATTGCATAGTAGATAACTTCATAATAGCTAGCATCACACAATAAAAGTTATTACAAACCCTAGTTTAGAGAATCATTGTTTTAAAAAAGAGAACCATTGTTTTGAAAGAGAAGTTCATGAAGCTAAGGATGACCGCTGTTCCTTTTCAGTTCCTTGATCTCTTCAAGGATCATAACAAGCGTCTCCTCAGTCATCTTGTTGCTTTTCACGACGATATCCTTGAGGTCGTCCACCTTTTGATTGAGATCTTCAAATCCTTTCTCTTGTGAGATCTTCAATTTTCCAATCTTCTTCAGGAGCATCTCCTGAAGTTCAAGGATGTAAGCTGGAACTTCTTCTTCTTCTTCGCCGCTTCCTTTTTCTTCTTCTTCACTTTCTTCATCTGAATCTGAAATGACAACCTTCTTACCTCGCCTTGAGGATGATGATCCTCCTTCGGTAGCAATTTGCTCTTCAGGGACATTCTCATCAAGGTCATGATGGAGATTCATTCTCCCAAGAGCATGAACATCAAAGACACGGGCAGGTTCTAGAATGGTTGTTTCATGATCCAATGGCACGTTAAAGCTGATGAATAGAATGGTCAGATAGTGCCCATGAGAGAGAGTGGAGGAAGGTCTATCAGATGAAGCTGAAAGTAGGATGGAATCCATGATGACTTTAGCCCAATTAACACGAATGTTACCTAGGATGGCATAGATGCATTTAGCTTGTTTTTCAGAAAGAATAGCATGACTCCCAGATTTTTGAGTTATGTTATACGATAAAATATTAGCCAAGATTCTTGCCGGATAGCGAAGATGGCTACAAGGAAGTTTGGTTTGAAAGTGTTTACCGGGCAGATACATTCTCTCTAGGATATTCTCGTCAGTCATCTCAATTTTGTCAAGGATCATACCGGAGTATGGGATTCCTAGGGCTTCACCTAGGGATTTGACAGTTATTGCAAGTTTGGTATCCAGAACCTTAGTTATGAAACGACTTTTCACGAGATCATAATCCATGTTTGCATAAAAGAGATGAACAAGCCTAGGATAACATAGGTACACATTTTCAGAGGAGAACAAATTTGCTAAGTTTTGGAAATCTAGCAGACTGTCAATACCGTAATTGATAACATCATTAAGTTTGACAAATCTTTAAAGCAAGATTGGTTTCTTAGAAACTTAAACAAAATGTTCATAGGTAGTTGATTTGAATAGATAGGGTAGGATGATTTCTTTCTCAGAATCAACATCAGCAGTAGCAGTTTTTCTCTTCTTAGAGAAAGCTCCTTTGAAAGGCATCTAGATAGAGTAAAACAACAAAAATATATTTTTACACTACTAGATAATCAAGAGAGATGAAATAATAAAGTTCGTGGAAGTAAAAAATTTTTTACCTTGAGTAATTTTGAAGGAAGATGAAAATTGCTCCAAAAGACCAAGCTTCAAGATGAAAACTCAAGAGAGGAGAGGGGAAAAAGGAGGTAGTCGGCTACCTCTAGGGTTTTCTTGGGGTTTTGATTGAAGAATTGAAGAGATGGAGAGAAGGCAGAGCCATTAGATCTAGATTTGGGTGGCTAGGATGAGTTTTAGGTTTAGTGGGTAAGTTGTCTTAACGGATCTTGACCCATCCACTTAATAGAACCCATTAGGAGATAGTCAAAAAAAGAGCAACCCAGAAATTTACGCACTGGTAGTCGACTCCCTCCTGTAGGTAGTCGACTCCCTGCTGGGTTGAGTCGTTTTCTCATCCCGGAGAAAGTTTGGTCCAGGTTGAGCGTGCTCTTTTAACAAGAAATATTTTTAGCAATAAAACACAATCATACATATAAATTAACTTATTTCAACCCATTTAAATAATTATATAAATATATAAAAAATAAAAGCATTTGTTCCGATTCAGCCGTTTTGACTCCCTGAAATTTCTTCATTGTTTTCCTCCTTTTAGAGCACCTGAAAAATAAGCGTTTATGGTACTCTTTGGTTTTGAGTCCGAGGAGTTAGTCTTTAGGAAGCCAAACCCAATACGGTTTAGTTCCTTCATGAACAATATATTTATAATTTTTGTTAAAATGAATCTGTTGAACAAAGTTAGTAGCGTACCTTTCTTTTTGCTGATCAGATAATCTCTTTGGTACCCAGATGCTTAAAACATTATCGTTAGCATGATGCATCCTAGTGTGCTTAACCCGTTTCTTGATATGATGTGAATCATAGCCAAGTCCGGTTTTGCTAGATGAAGCTTTTTGATTATCTATTATATTATCTAGCTTCCCTTTTCCTTTATTGAAATTCTCAATAATTTTCATCGTAGCGTCGTATTTATCTTTGACGGATACGAGAAGATTATTCAGACTTTCAACCTTTTCATTTACTAGCAAAATATCTTTTTGTAGACGATCATTTTTCTCTTTAAGAAGACTATTTTCTTTAATGACTTCTTCTTTTTCCTTAGTCTCTCTTTTAACATTTCTAAGTGTTTTTCTATGTTCTTTAATGAGCTTTTCATGCATCTTGCATAGCTCCTTATATGCTCCCCTATAATCCAAGTCTTCATCATCGCTTGACGATGACTCATTGTCGCTAGATGAATCATGATGCGAGCTTACCTTGGAGGATGTAGATGCCATGAAGCACATGTGTGCCGTCTCTATTCTTTCATCAGTATCTTCTTCTGATGATTCGTCGGATGAAGAATCGTCCCTCTGGTCGAAGGCTGCATAAGCTTCTTTCTTTGGTCGTCGAAACTTGTTTCTTGTATTGGTTCGTCTTTCATTATTCTCTTTGTTCTTCCCACGATCTCTGGAATCACGGTTGTTTCTTTCCAATGGACAGTCTCTCTTGACATGCCCTGGTTTATTACAATCAAAACAAATAATACCGTTAGTGGGTCTAAAAGATCATTTTCCATACTTACTTGTGATGAACTCTTTAAAGTTCTTTGAGATGAACGCGATGTGATCTTCTTTGTCCGTGTAGTCGGAATCTTCTTCTTGAGCTTTGAATGCAAGATTTTTCTTCTTTGGTTTTTCTTCGATTTTCTTGTCTTCTTCAAGCTCGATCTCATATGCCATGAGATTTCCCATCAGTTCTTCGATGGTGAGGTCCTTTACATTATGAGCTTCTCGAATGCCCGTAGTCTTTTCCTTCCATTCGGGTCGGAGGGATCTTAGTATCTTCATTACCTGTTCATACTCGGAAAGTTTCTTTCCTAGTCCTGCAAGCTCGTTTGTAATGTTAGTAAAATGAGTATTCACTTCGGTGATACTCTCTCCTTCTTCCATTTTAAAAGTTTCGAATTTTGAATGTAATACATTTATACGAGATTCTTTTACCTTTTCTGTACCTTCGTGACTTACTTGAAGAGTATGCCAAATTTGATGTGCTGTCTCATATTGGGAGACTCGATTGAACTCATTTCCTGTAACAGCGCAAAACAAGGCATTCATTGCTTTTGCATTAAGATTAGCTCTCTTCTTGTCGTCGATAGACCATTTTCCAAACTCAACGTCGGTGGGTGCGATGTACGGGACTTTGGTGATAGTCCAGGCTTCAATGTCCAATGACTCTAGGTGAGTCTTCATTCGGATCTTCCAGCTGGCGTAGTTGGTTCCGTTGAATAGAGGTGGTCGCATAGTGTTCAGTCCTTCGGAGTGAAAAGATGTTGACGCCATCACTATTGTAGCCTCGCTCTGATACCAAGTGTTGGATGCAACACTAGAAGGGGGGTTGAATAGTGTTGTTCAAATAATAAAACTTTTTCGCTCAACGATATTAACACAAATAAACTCCTTCTAACGTTGCCTAAGAAACCAAGTAGAGTGATCTACGCTTGGTTCTTAATCAACAATATAATATTTAAAATGCACAAAAAAATTTCACAGCAGGTAGTCGACTCCTTATGAGCAGTAGTCGACTCCCAGAGAATATGTGAGAACAAATAAGATCACACAAGTATGAATTTCAGCGAATAGAGATAAAATTGATCTTTGCTGTAGATAGAGGATATAAATGTAAAGATAATCAAACACAGATCAACAATCGCAAACAAAAGGATTTTATCCTGGTTCCCCGCAACCCGGGTACGTCCAGTCCCCGACCAATCCGGTACGAGATTTCCACTATCTGCCTTGGCAAATACAAGCACCTAACTTCACTCGTTAGGATTTCCAACGACCTAGCCTTGACCAGGATTTCCGATCACAACACCTAGACTTGTCTAGGGTTTACCCTTGCCTCACAAACCGAGGACTTTCCAACTGGCAACAACTAGACTTGTCTAGTGTTCCAACAATCAACACAATAAGAGATTTGTCCAATACTCTACAATAAGTGATAGAGATTGGTTAATACACCCGATTCTATAGCCAATCAAAAGATAGACAATTTGTGTAGTGGCTTAATAGAATGATAGTCTAGATCACACAAAGATACGAGATAAGTTCTTTGTGATCTAGAGCTTTTTCAAAAAATCCTTCAAATAAAAATCAGAGAGAATAATAGAAAGGATTTTGAAAAACAATTTAGCCAATAAAAAATAATATGATCTTCAAAAAGAATGAGAAAATATTGCAAGATCAAAACAGAAATTAAACTGGCTAGAGAGAAAATTAGAGAGCTTTAATTCACGAGAGCTTTCACGAATTTTGATTTTCAAAGTTGTTGTATTTCACAAAAGAATTTAGCTCTATTTATAGGGAAAAAACTGAGATTTGAATTTCAAATTTCGTTTGACTTTTGTCCCAAAAATTTCGGAGTAAATTGCTCAAAAGATTTTAAAATTCAAATTCAAAACGTTTGAAAATTTCCAGCTGGTAGTCGACTCCCTCATATAGGTAGTCGACTCCCAGAGGGATCTAGGAGATTTTCATCCCTGACAGGTAGTCGACTCCCTACTTTTGGTAGTCGACTCCCAGAGGAGTTTTTCCTGTTGTTCTTCTAGTCAGATAGGTAGGTAGCTCCAGGGTGCGTGGAGTTTCACTACGAGAATTATGAAGTGACTAGAAAAGCTCTTGAAAACTATTTTGAAGATAGTTAAAATTATTTTCGAAATCATTTGTGTGTGTGTGTTGTCTATTTGATATGGCTTTGACAAATACCCTAAAAGACACGACACACTCACACTAGACTCTGAACATGTCTTCGGAAGTTTTGGTCAACTTGATGAAGTGAAGGCGAGCTTCTCTTTGTGCTTCTCGAGTTTTGAACTTCATCATTTGAGTTTAGCCATGTTCGTCTTTGTCGTGGAGCATTGATGCGTGCTTCTTGGAGTATAAGTAGAGCTTCACGAAATCTGCACACTTTTAAGTGTAGTGTAGTTAGTACACTAAGCATTCATTTGGTGTGCTCATCATCAAAATCACTTGGGGTGGAATTCAATTTCCATCAATTTCCACCTGCAAAATCGAGAGGGTTGTGGCCTGGAGTGACCCCACTTATTACCTGATCTAGTATACTGCGAGTCGCACGTCTATAGTTGGAGGGACTGGGTCCTCCCTGGAAACCGAAGGCACGGTTATCATTCCCCATTTCGCTATTATGGTGAGATGTGGGTGTTGTATTGAGTGGGGGTATTCTCTGGTCAATCCACTCTCGTATCTCTTGGATCCCTGAGCATGGCAGCATCCCTCGTCAGTGTCGGGGTTGGATTTGGAGGCGATAGTTGCTCATTTGCAAGTGGCGGATGTCCCATGCTTTGACGCACCAGAGTCGCCAATATGCTGATACTCTTGTCGACCGGCTCTGCAAATCGGTCGAATTAATGTTGGGACACCTTAGGTACCTTGGTTGTCCTTCTGGGTCCTTTCTATGAGGATGTAGAATATGAGGCATCTTCCACTTGGAAGATGTTCATGTTCTGATTCTCGTTTGGACCTGGATTCGATCCGATGTTGCTGGGTCCAGCCGATATAGCTTGTTAATTGCTCTGGGATGTCGAACTGATGAACGTTTTCCACAAACGGCACAAAACTGTTAAGGCCCAAAAATGACCGGAAACAATCAAGATGCTGACGTGGACCCTTTCCTGCTGAGTTGGATCTGAAGGATCCTGCCCAAAACAGAGTTAGGATCGATAATATGAAGTTTAGACTTACGCTTGCGTATGCAGCACGGTAGTCTACGAACTTCGCCTTCGGATTCGCCACGACGGATCGAGTCTTCTCACGAACGGAGTAAGGCTACTAATCCACAATCTAAATCTCTACTTTAGATTAAGAACTTGGATAAGAGGGAGAGAAAGGATTTCTACAGAGCTTCGCTAGGATGAAGATGCATGCATGAATTTCATGCAAAAGGTGTAAGAAATGGCTTACCCTTGGGTCTTATTTATAGCCCCCAAGGTAGTTATTTTAGGGTAAGTTGTTCCTTTGGAACAACTTAATTAAGGTGTACCATGATACATGGCACATTATAAGCTTAAGTTGTACCATATGCATGGTACAACATAAGCTTAAGATATTCCCCCTTTATTAGCCATATGTCGCATGCACTTATGCATATATAATGCGACTTTCCCACTCATCCAGAGATCCTCTCCGCAAGGGAACAGATTCCCTTTGTACACGACTTCGTGTACGCGACGTTCGAGGTCCGTATTCCCTCGTACATCCCCCACAAGGGTGTACTAACGTCTTCCATATCCAACATCTCCCACTCACACTTGAGGGGATTGTAAGAGAACGTCTTTCCCTTAGTTCTTTCATCTATCATACCGAGAAATAGACCGTGCGACCGTCATGCGCGTAGAGTCTGTTGTTGTGCACTTGTTAGAGATACACAACGACCTCGAAGGTGCAAAGTTGAGCAGTTCAACGCATGCTTTATCCTAGATTATTTTTTTGCATTTCTTATACTTTATATTCAACAATTGAATCCCATCTGGATTACAATTGGCTGGCCAGCTTTGAATCATTTAAAGTCCAAATGCGAATATGAAATCAATCTTCCTCTTCTTGTGAACCTTCTGATCTTGACTAGACTCGCTTTTCTAACGTGCCACGCCGAGCCGATTTATCATAGCCCATAAGTAACACGCTAAGATAACGATCATTTCGTCAAATCTAAAGGAACCAATTGGAGTCCTTGAGGGTAAGAGTTAAGACCCATATGGCCTTTGAGTCTCACATAATAGCAAACACTATTGCTACTAACTCAGTGGTCGAAATGCATACGTGGTATGAACACGTATTACAACATCACTCCTTTCCCAGGGAGAGTATGTCTTAATGATGTTGTACGGATGAAAAGATCAGACACCACAGTGACTATCTTTTTGAGTCCCCTTACTACTCGTGAAATATTCACGGACTCTCATCCTGCATAAGACAGATAGGAAAAATCCTATGAGATCTCTTTCAAATATCCTTGTGATACAGATCTCAGATCTTTTGTAAGCATCCATATGATGCAGATCTTTCGTTCGACTATCTTGTTTAAGTCATGACTCTAAATCATTCGTCTAATGATTTTGACTTTAAACTGGTCTCATCTCTATCTTATCCATCTGATAAGATAAGGCGGTTGCTCATGTGAGAGAGCCAACCTTAATCTGTCCGACATACACATAATTCAGCTGAGATTTCAAAAATGTACACAAACATTTCTTAAGAAATTCATATGCAATATTTGAAAAAGAACTTATTCTTTTATTAATTTTGATCATTTACAGACATGGGAATTTACATTGGTACAACTCAGCTCTTACGCAATCCTTGAGATGATAAGTGTTTGTAAAACACATCTCTGGGGATCGCCTTCGTAAGCGGATCCGCTATCATCTCATGCGTAGATATGTACCTTATGTCTACCTTCTTGGTCTTATCATAGTCTTTTGCAAATTTGTAGCGGATATCTATGTGTTTGGTCTTACAATGGAATTTCGGATCTTTGACATAGGCTATAGATGCTTGACTGTCGCTGTGTATAGGTACAGCACCTGAGTCATTTGCATTAATTAGCCTGTCTAAGAACTTCCTAAGCCAAACAGCCTCTTGAACTGCCATGCTAAATGCTACAAACTCGGCTTCCATGGTTGAAAGTGCGATGCAGGATTGTTTCTTGCTACTCCAGGATATTGCACCAGATCCGAGTAGAAAAACATATCCTGAGGTCGATCGTCGCTCATCGAGATCACCCGCCCAATCAGCATCAGTGTACCCTTCGAGCCTCAAGGCATCTCCTTGATAGCATAAAGCAAAGTCTGCAGTTCCTTTGAGATACCGCATTATCCTCTTAACCGCTTTCCAGTGTACTTGCTCTGGGTTGGATTGGTAACGACTTACCATTCCAACGGCAAAACAGATGTCCGGTCTTGTACACATCATAGCGTACATTAGACTACCAACTGCACTGGAATATGGAACTTTTTCCATAATCTCCTTCTCTTTTTGGTTCTTTGGACATGATTTCAGACATAAATTGTCGCACTTGCTTATTGGAGTATCAATGGACTTGCAGTCCTGCATATTAAAACGTTCTAGAACCTTCTTTATATAAGTCTCCTGTGAAAGAGAAAGAAGTTTCTTCGAACGATTCCTTGAAATCTTAACTCCAAGGATATATGCGGCTTCTCCCATGTCTTTCATCTCAAAAACTGATGAAAGCCAAGCCTTGATATCCATCACAAAGCCCTTGTCATTTCCGGCTATTAAAATGTCATCTACATATAGAGACATAATAACATACTTGTTCTTATTCCTCTTGATATATACACAGTTATCTTCATCAAGCATGGAAAAACCATTTGATAAGACAACCTCTTGAAATCGTATATACCACTGCCTCGAGGATTGTTTAAGACCATATATGGATTTAAGAAGTTTACAAACCTTATGTTCGTTTCCTTCTTTTACAAACCCTGTTGGTTGTTCCATATAGATTTCCTCGTCCAATTCTCCATTGAGAAAAGCAGTCTTTACATCCATTTGATGTAATTCGAGGTCTAAGCAAGCTACCATTGCCAGAATTAGGCGAATTGAGGTAAAACGAACAACAGGTGAGAAGGTCTCTTCGTAGTCTATCCCTTCCTGTTGCGTAAAACTTTTCGCGACAAGGCGAGCTTTATATCTGTCAATAGAGCCATCAGCCTTATGCTTGATCTTGAGAACCCATTTGTTCCCAATAGCTCTACGTCCTCTGGGTAAGTCAACTAAGTCCCAGACTTGGTTAACTTTCATGGATTCTAATTCCTCTTGCATCGCTTCCATCCATTTGTCTTTAGCAGGGCAAGATACGGCCTGTTTGAAAGTAGCAGGCTCGTCATCTTCTTGTAGTAAAGTCATAAAGGTTTGCGGAAATTCATCCTCAAATCTTAGAGGAGCCAACCTTGTACGACTACTACGTCGTATTTGAGATTCTTCAAGTCCTTGTTGACTTGAATTTAGATCAATTCTAATATCACTCCCACTTGGAATGTCGTTAGAATTGCTCCCACTTGGATCATTATTCCCGTATGGAATAGGATAATCGTCATTCGTATAATCCATTGGTGAAGGTTGAAACGTATTTGTATTTTCATTTTCACCAAGAATTCTCCCACTCGAATGAGGTAATCCTTCTTGATCATAAATCTCAAATAGAGATAAGTCCTGACTTATCTCGCCCTGTCTTGGAAACTCGTTTTCCAAGAAAGTGACATCCCTCGACTCAAACTCAATTAGCCCACCATTGTCTTCCTGACTAACAAAAACATAACCTTTGGAGTTTTCTGCGTATCGTATAAAGATACATTTCCTTCCTCTTGGCCCAAGTTTGCCATACTTATGGGAGGAAATATGTGCGTAGGATGCACAACCCCAAGGTTTCAAACTGTTTAAGTCAGGAGACCTTTGGTTCCACAACTCATAAGGAGTGGAGCTAACTGATTTCGAGGGTACACGGTTTAAAATGAAAGTGGCTGTCAATAATGCATCTCCCCAAAAGGTGATTGGCAAGTTAGCTTGCGCCATCATTGAACGGACCATTTCCATTAAAGTCCTATTTCTCCTTTCTGCAACACCGTTTTGTTGAGGAGTATAAGGCATAGTTACCTGATGTACTATGCCTTTTTCATCACAAAGTTCCTTAAAACTTATTGATTGATATTCATCGCCCCTATCGGTTCGCAAGACCTTAATCTTGCGATCTAATTGATTCTCCACTAAACTCATATAGTTTTTAAAGCAAGCCAAAGCTTCACTTTTGTGGGATATCAAATAGATATGTCCGAATCGGGTGAAATCATCAATAAAAGTGATGAAATAGGACTTTCCGCGTCTTGTCTTGACATTCATCGGACCACATATGTCCGAATGGATAAGCTGTAATGGAACCTCGGCCCTTGTGCCGGTTCCAAACGGCTTGCGACAAGATTTCCCCACAAGGCAATGTTCGCAGGTTGACATTTCAACCTTTGAAACATTGGATAGAAGGCCACGTTTGGCAAGTCTATCCATACGCGTTGGTCCAATATGACCAAGCCTTGCGTGCCAACAATTCACATCAGACTCATAAGTCTTAGAATTTGCAATAAGGAATTTTCATTACATGAGGAATCATACATTGTACTCATTACAATAAATCCTTTAAATACAAACCCAGTTCCAATAAGAGTATTATTACAACTTAAGTCCACATTACAATCATGAAAAAACCAGTTATAGCCAAGACCCATTAATACAACCACAGAAATTATATTCCTTCGAATATCTGGAGCGAAGAGGACATCATGAAGTAGGAGAGTGCGGCCGTTGTCCAAGACTAGCTTGCAAGTCCCAACGCCTTTCACTTCAACACGTGTATTGTTTCCTACATAGATCCACTTCGTTCCTTGGGGTATCCGGTGATACTCCACGAAGGACCGTCTGTCCCTTGCTATGTGGTCGGTGGCACCTGAATCAATTATCCAAAATGGATTAGATTCCACAAGAAATATTGAACTAGAAACACATATGTAACTAGTATATTTACAAGTTACCTCGTCGCCTCCACTCGTACACGAACGAGCATAGTGACCGAGCTTGTTGCACTTGAAGCACTTGATCCTCTTCAAGTCTTTCTTCTTGTGCCATTTCTTGTGCCCACCCTTATGTTTGGGTTTCTTGGTAGACTCAGGTTGCTTATTACGTTCATTAGTGAACTTCGAACGATTTTTCCGTTTCTTTCCCCCGTGTGAGGAACTAGCAACCATGTGCACTTCTGCACTTGGCTTGGCAGCCGCAAGCCGCTCTTCCTCTAATTCGAGGTGCTTGGAAACATCGCTGAAGGTCTTGATGCTCTCATTGTGAGTGAGATGCATCTTCATTTGGTCCCACCCATTTGGTAGGGAACGTATGACTGCTTGGATTTGTTGCTCATCCGTGAGCACATGACCTGCGTCCTTTAACTCTGAGATAAGGTTCGCCATATGTCGCAGATGTTTCCCCATGGAATGATCTGGACGTTTCTTATATGTATCGAACTTTATAGTTAAGGCGCGAAGTTTGGACACCGATGTGCCACCGAACTTCTCCTCTAGCTTGGACCATATGTCCATGGCTAGGTCATGTTCTCGGAAGATGCGCATTATGTCATCAGCCATACTGCTTAATAACGTAATGCGCGCTATCTTGTTCTTCCGAGACCAAGCATCAAAAGCTTCCTTGTCTCGTCGGTGTTGGGCTGATACCAATGAAGGATCCTGCCCAAAACAGAGTTAGGATCGATAATATGAAGTTTAGACTTACGCTTGCGTATGCAGCACGGTAGTCTACGAACTTCGCCTTCGGATTCGCCACGACGGATCGAGTCTTCTCACGAACGGAGTAAGGCTACTAATCCACAATCTAAATCTCTACTTTAGATTAAGAACTTGGATAAGAAGGAGAGAAAGGATTTCTGCAGAGCTTCGCTAGGATGAAGATGCATGCATGAATTTCATGCAAAAGGTGTAAGAAATGGCTTACCCTTGGGTCTTATTTATAGCCCCCAAGGTAGTTATTTTAGGATAAGTTGTTCCTTTGGAACAACTTAATTAAGGTGTACCATGATACATGGCACATTATAAGCTTAAGTTGTACCATATGCATGGTACAACATAAGCTTAAGATATTCCCCCCTTTATTAGCCATATGTCGCATGCACTTATGCATATATAATGCGACTTTCCCACTCATCCAGAGATCCTCTCCGCAAGGGAACAGATTCCCTTTGTACACGACTTCGTGTACGCGACGTTCGAGGTCCGTATTCCCTCGTACATCCCCCACAAGGGTGTACTAACGTCTTCCATATCCAACAGGATCCTCGTCAATCGGTTGAGTGTGACTCTAGGTTGGAAGAACTAGAGTCGTTCGTAGATGGTAGTCGACTTGCAGTGCTCGTTTGACCCTAGAATGGGTCAAGCCTCGGTCGATTGCTGTTGAGAAGCTCAGGCACGACCTTCTCGCTAGATTGGGACTCGATGATCTGCACAAGGAAGCGTCAGGGGGTCGGATCTGAGTCCCGACCCAAATCTCCTCAGATGCTTAAGTTAGAATGGAACTTAAGAGATGGATGGAGCTTGGTGCAACTGAGATCGATCTACAGAGGCTCGTCTCAGATCTGGCGTCGCAAGATCTTTTGTGGAAGTAATATAAGTTAGAATATGTAATGTCAAAGTATCAGATCTCGTATCTCCTTTATTTTGTCTGTCTCCCCTGTATTTATAGACCTCCGGGGTCTCTTCAGTGACATTGGGAGGATAACAGTCACCAATTATGGTGCCACGATCTTTCCCCTTAATAGGGATAACCGTTGCCTACGTCCCCGTTATTTATGAGCTCACCTTCAATCACACGTCCAATTGGTGGGAGTGCAACGGGCGATTGGTACGTGGGCTTTGACAGAGTTAGCTTCAGGCCTCTTTCGTGGACTATGTGGGCCTTAGTTGCTCGTCGAATGAGCCCCCTCGAGTGCCGGACCGATGACTCAACACCAATCAAATAGCTTAAAGTTCAGCATTTAAATTAGTACCACATCCAACGTAGACTGAGAAACCACGTAGCCATTTACCCATGTCATTTCGAAATAGACCTCCAGTCCCTAAGATATCCGGATTCCCTTTGCTAGCCAAATTAACATTAAGTTAGATAGCTCCACTTTCAGGCGAAACCACCTAATGACAAAAGTAGCGGGAGTGGCTACTTTAGGCTTACCATAGGCCATTGACACTATTGGAACTTGAAATGGCAAGGAGATACATTAGAGGGGGGTGAATAATGTATATGAAAATAAAACGTTCCTCCAGAAATTCTCACTAAGATTAAAATAGAGTTACCTAATTTTAATCTTAATCAACTATCAAACTGTAATGACCCATAGTGCCATATACACTAGGGCCTATATATTTGTATAATACATAGTGTATTTTTGCTTACTCTATAGTGTATGTATGCTTGGATATGTTTGTGGTGTGTATAGAAGTCTTGTAGTGTGTATAGTAACTACTACATTGGTTGCCTATGGATGACTATTTGGGTGTATGTATAGCCATATGGATGTGTTATGGTATGTCTATGGTTGCATCTCGTATGGTGTAATGATATGTCTAGGAATTTGGTGATATTGTTCCCTTTTGAAGTGTAGTGCATAAAGTAATGTAGCAGATATAGTAGTGCTTAGTTATATAGTAATGTAGTATAGTAATATAGTATGGTATTATTATTATTATTATTATTATTATTATTATTATTATTATGCATTATGATCATTTTTATTTATTAAGTATTCTTACCTTTTATGTGTAATAGGAAATGGGTTATGTAAAGAGACTAGTGTGAAGAGGGTTGTGGTTAGGGGTATTTTGTAAATTAGTGAGGTGTATGCATAGTAGGAGGGCATTCTTGTAATTAAGTTTAGGGGTGTGTGTGTAGCAAGATGAAGAGTGTAGAGAATGGCAAACTAGTAATTAGATGGGTTTCTAGAAGTTAGATATTTATTTAACCTTTCTCCATTTTTCTTCATTCTTCTTCATCTTTCTACATTCTTCTTTATTCTTCTCTCTTCTTCATCTTTCTTTTATTTTTCTATTTCCTATTTTTCCCATGGGAGGCTGAAATTTCTAGAGCTAAAACAAAAAAAAGGAAAGAAAGAAAGAAAAAGAAAAGGAAAGAAAGAGAGAAAGGAGAGAGGAAGAGGAAGGAGAAGGAAGGAGGAGAAAGAGAAGAGAAGCTCTATCATCCTAAGATTGAGGTAGGAATCCAATTTCCTCTAGTGTGTTATTTGGTTGTCATTTTAGAATTGGTTCATGTTTAATCTTGAGCAAAATACATCATTAATTTCATGAAACCCCCATTTGTTCTTGATGCTGAAAGTTTATCCTGCAAATCTGAAACTTTAACTAAGTACTGGGATTAATTGGCTATTAGAAATGCTCTAAAATTTTTATATGATATTTATCTCATAGTTATGAGTAACTTTCATGTTCATCACTCTGTCTAATTCGAACTGAAAATTGGGGTAAAAATTCGAATTGTGCAACATGCCAGGAATTCTGTCAAGCTGTACACATTTCAGTAAAACGAGCATCACTACCTGCACACATCTTGGATTTTGTTGATTTTGCTCTTGTTGGAAAGCTAACAAGTTTTTCTCAAAGTCTATCGCGACTTTTATGTCGAAATTCTGGCTAGCATATGCCCAAAATATGCTTTGAACACAGACACAGAAATATGTCTGCAGAACAGTTTTGACACCCATTACCAAATAATTCACCATAAATCACACGCTAAATATTTTTATATGAAATTTTATCTGTAGATCCAATACAGATATATCTTCAACTTTCATTTATAAAGTTTTGTCAAATTCACAAGAGAAATAGACTAAAAATGCTATCTTTCTAGCTGTTCTTGCACTTTCAGTATGCTGGATGGTGTTGAGTGAGGTTGGAAATGTTGAGTTAGTTTCATGTTGCTATTCATTCATGTTGCTATTAGTCACATGTTTGTCTTTAGTTCCATGCTATTGGTTTCATGCTATCATTTTCATGTTTCTAGAAGAGGATGTCATCTTGCTTTTTGTTTAACTAATGTCCTGTTGGATTAAGGGATATTGGCATATGTATTGTTGGCTCATGCTTAATTAATGTAATGTTGTAATCAATGGTGAAGCTGTAAAATGACATGTGTTGGGATCGTATGTTTTGGAAATGAGAACTATGTGGCGAACATTGTGGTTGGAAAGATGATATGTGTTGGAATGAAAGGAGGTGAAAATGGCGATTTTTATATGATTCCTTTTGTTACATGATACTTTTAATTGAAATGCTAAGAAATGGCTAAGTCCTCTTAAAGGAGGGTGACACGTGGATTGGGGGGACACTAAGTTGTGGGGAAAACATGAGGGGCTGGACTGGTGGTTGGTGGCCCTCCTGTTCTTGCCCGAGTGGCGGGGAGTGGCAGAAATGAGGAGAATTAGAGAAATGTGAGGGGAAATAAGGGGAAAACAGGGCTCCTTTAGTAAGAGCATGTCTCGGGGAGTTCGCCTGTTCCACCCCAACTGGGGGTGAGGTCCAGTCCCAAGAAGGTCTACCCACTACTTAGGGTCCAAATCACTAATTGATATTTTCATTACTATTGTAGTCTTGGTAAATGTTGCTTACTTGTGGTTTCTTTACTTGTAACTCTTATAACTTGCCTTAAGCTTCATTATGTTGCTCATTGTTCATTGTAGTTGCCTTTTCTTATGTCGTGTATTGCAATTCTTTAAGCCATGCTCATGCTTCCTTTAGCTTGCTTTCTTTAGCTCATTCATGTTTCCTTTGTACATTATCACGGTTGCATGTAAAATAATTGCATTTTTATAAATAGCATACTAGTGGAAGTTGGACATTCCTACTGGGTCACGCGTTGACGTGCCCCGTTGATATTTTTCAGGTAGCAAGTTGTTGGTGATTCATGGAGTTGGAGTTGGAGGCTTTGGGTAGTTGGAGGGTTGTATGTATAAGGGAGTTGTCTTGGTGTTGTATCTGAGAGTGGGTGTATATGATGTATATTGGGATGTTGTATGTAAAGCTGTAAATGTACTTTGTTATTTTATAAATGAATGATGTTTAGTTTCTATATTGTTCTTATGTGTTGGTTTTAGTTTGGTGGAACTTTGGAGTTGCATTTAATTATGGAGCATTATGTGTACTGCCCAGCACGTGCACAGTGGACCTGCTAGTGTATTCGTATTGTATTCTCTTTCCATTTCGTAACTCTCGCTTCTTGGGGTATTCTAGGGAGCGGGGCGTTACATAACTTGCAATAATATAGATTAGCACAGCAAAATAAAGAGTATGCAAGAGATAAACAAGGCAAGAGATTACAATCGCAGACATAACAAATTTATCATGGTCCTTCCCTACAAGGCTAATCCATTCCCTAAATCTATGTTCGGCTTTAATCCATTATTATAACAAAATAGTACAACGACCCACCTCACCTCCTACGAGGATTTACAAAACACTCACCTTTCCTACAGTAAGGATTTCTCACCACCTCACCTACAATGAGGATGTCCCTCGCATACAATGCAAATGAGAGAATACATACGTAGCTTTGAAGATACAAATACCTATATCAGATGCTTTGAAGCTCATGTGAAGATGTGCTGCTATATGAAAAAGCGTGATCACTAAAGATATGATTTTTGACTCAGAGAGATCAAGGGTTATGGCCTAAAACTAAAAGGGTTGAAGACAAATAAAGCTTTGGCCAAGATGGAGACGAATTTTCTAAAACTTTTGGATCTCAAAAATAAATTTCTCTTGAATAATTTAGCTTAAGATTGATGATAAAACACCTGACGAATCCCCTATATATAGAGATGAATACTGGATAAAACAGCTCTATAAAATCGTCTCCAAACAGACAGAAAAAGACACAATCGTGTCAGTCAAGGAACAAGTCAAATGGAATCGTTGGGGGTTTGGGAGTCGACTCATGTTCTGTTGAGAGTCAACTACTGGCAAGAAACAGAAAGTCCTGAGAGTATCCAGTTGCTCAGGAGTCGACTCCTGTACATCTACGAGTCGACTCCTGTGTTGACTCCCAACGCAATAGGAGTCTACTCCTGGATCAACTCCTAGATCAACTCCTAGGCTGATATAAATATGATACGAGCTCTAAACCTAAGGAAGTAATTTTAAAATATTTTTATAAAGTAATTCTAATTTTGTGTGTGTGTGTGTGTGTGTGTGTGTGTGTGTGTGTGTGTGTGTGAGCTTCAAGCATGACTTTAACAAGCTACGACAAGAAATAAAAAGTTATATCAAAAATAAAACTTTTACATAGAAGTCCCTTGATGCAAGCTTTATACTCCAAGTTCCTCGTCTAGCTTCCTTTGATCTGTAGCATTGTTGAACTGACTTCTAGCTTTGAGTACCTCTTAATTTGCCTTAAATTAGTATTTCTGCACTAATAGATGTTAGATAACATGTTTTCTCATCATTAAAACTACACAGGGTGAGACTCAATATCTCAACATTTTCCACCTTTTTTATGATGACAAAACATGCCTGCATAATAACATTACACACACACACACACACACACACACACACACACACACACACACACACACACACACACACTTACACTTACTCATCCTGCAACACAACTTGTTAGCATACCAAGTGTTGCAAAAATCAATTATGCATGGGCATCGATACCATATCGTCTATACCATTTATACTTCTCCTCCCTTTTGTTATCATTAAAAAGGTTTTAACATGTTTTCTTCACCTCTTTTGTTATTATTAAACAAAAATCTCCCCTTATGCACATATCTCCCTTAAAAAAATGCAATCATGAGTTTAAATTGTATGTGACTCAATATCAAAGCACATGTTCTAACAATGGCATGTGTATGAAAAAGAAATGATTATCACGTAATGAAAGAATCTTACCACGTGTAAAAAACAAATAGGATATTAATACCATGTGTTGAAAATATGATAATGCCAAAGTTGCTCAGCTCCCCATGCATATTTGCTCATCATTTTAAATCTCCCCCTGAAAGTATGCTTACTCTTTAAGTATAGCTGCGAGTTGCTTCTAATCCCTTTATATGAGAGTACCTGAAATATCAAAAATGTCTTAGTATCCTTTTTACTTTTGGGTCCATTGGATTATAATTCAAAATAATATCAATAATCTGGGAACCAAACCTATTTGGGTTTAGATTTCCCATCATAAGATAATCTATAATCCCTACTAAAATGAACGTTTTCCATGAAACTAGAAACATATCTGTCTTTTATTTGAACGGACGCTCTGTTGGGTATCCAAATCTTAACAAATTCAGTTTTAGTTTTTCACCCTAGCTTGATGATGAGTGACCCTAGCTTTTTGATTGTCACATTATATCATAGGCCGCATTTGCTACTGAAAGGTATTTGTGAGCTAATTACATCATCTAATTTTTCTTTATCTTTGTTAATCTAGCCACATTTCTATACAAATCATCGTGCTTTGCCTTAATAGCAGTCATGGTTTTCTCTAGGTCACTAAACATATCACTTATGTCTTTCTAATCAAAGCTAAGTAATCTATTCTTTTCAATTAATTCATTATTCTTGCTAATTAATTTTATATTTTCTTCTTAATCATTTTTAGCTCAATATTGGAAGAATTAGATTCTCAAGATATATATTTCTTCTTAAGAGTTAGAAGCTATCTTAAGATAGTTTCATATTTCTCATATAGCTTGTAAAACTCCTCCTCCCAATCATACTCATATTCACTGTCGCTACTACTAGAGTTGGAGTTAGAATTTACTTTTTTGTCCTATCTAGACATGAAGCACATGTAGGCTTCTTCTTTTCTCTCTTCTTCTTCCTCAAATGCGGAGTCATCGCTTGAATCATCCGAGTCTCATTCCCAAGCAGGCAAGGCTACCTTCTTTAGCTTCTTCCATTTCATCTTCTCATTTCCCTTGTTCTTCCTCAATGGGTGTTTCTTCTTGATGTGCACTGGCTTATTGCATTCATAACAAACAAGAGTTATGTCAGATAATCTCTTTTTACTATGTTTGAGTCTACATGATTTAAGCATTCTTCTATAACCGTTTGTAATGAGAGTAAGCTGGTCTTCAACTCCATCTTCCGAATCCTTAGATTCTAGAATGGCATTAAAAGCAAGAGCTTTCTTCTTATCACCTTACTCCTTGGCCCTTCTTTCTTGCATCTGGAGCTCATGTACCAAGAGATTATCGATAAGCTCTTCCAAGGAAAGCTTAGAAAGATTCGTTGCCATCTTCTATTGCAGATGCCTTTGATTGCCATTCAGGTGTGAGAGACCAGAGGATCTTGCACACACGATCTTCTTGTGTGTACTTCTTTCCTAGCCTCGCAAACATGTTGGTGATCTCGGTGAATCGCATGTACATCTCGGTTATTGATTCACCATTCTCCATCACGAAATGTTCACACCTGCTAGCATATAGATAAGATTTTGCAGTTTTGACCTTTTTGTTACCTACATGGGTCACCTCAAGTGCCCTCCATATTTGATGCACGGAGGTAACCATGTAGATCTGATTATACTCCGTCGTGTCAATCGTATAGTAGAGAGTTGACATCACTTTGGCATTGAGTGTGATTATGTCCTTCTCATTCTGAGTACATTTTTCTTTCTCTAGAGTTGGCTCGATGTTAGGGGTGGGTTCTCCACCATCTTCTAAAGATTATATGGAATAGACAGGAAGTACATCTTCATCCTATTCTTTCATCCTATGTAATTTGATCCAGTGAGGGTGATGGATGATCAATAGGTTGGCCTTTGGGGAACTTGTTGTCAGTTGATGCCATCTTGAATTTGGCTCTGATATCACGTGTTGGGACTTGAGATGTCAAGGAGATACACTAGGTAGTGGGAATAGTATACATGAAAAATAAAACGTTCCTCTAGAAATTCTTCCTAAGATTAAATAATTTTAATCTTAATCAACTATCAAACTTGCAATAATATTAATTAGCACAACAGAAATAGAGAGTATGCAAGAGATACACGGGTCAAGATATCACGATCACATATACAACAAATTTATCCTGGTTCACCCCTCTATGGGTAATCCAGTCCCTAAATATCTGTTTGACTTTAATCCACTATTATAAGTACAATGACCCACCTCACCTTCTACGAAGATTTACAAAACACTCACCTTGCCTACAACAAGGATTTCTCACTACCTCACCAATAATGAGGATGTCCCTATCATACAATGCAAATGAGAGAATACTTACATAGCTTTGAAGATACAAATACATATAATTGATGCTTTGAAGCCCGTGTGAAGATGTGATGCTATAGGAAAAAGCTTGATCTCTAAAGATAAGATTATTGGCTCAGGGAGAAAAATGGTTTTGGCCTATAAAATGGGTTGAAGACAAACAAAGCTTTGGCCAAAGATGGAGAGGAATTTTCTAAAACTTTTGGATTTAAAATTGAAATTTCTTTTGAAGAATTTAGCTTAAGAATAATGATAAAACACCTCAAGAGTCCCCCTACATATAGAGATGAATACTAGACAAAACAGCTCCATAAAATCGTCTCCCAACGGATAGAACAATACACAATCGCGTCAATCAATGAACATGTCAAATGTGACTATTGAGGGTCTGGGAGTCAACTCCTGTTTTGATGGGGGTCAATTCGTAGCAAGAAATAGAAAGTCCCAGGTGCAGCTAGTTCAGGAATCGATTCCATACATCTAAGAGTAGACTCCTGGGTCGACTCCCAGCACAACATGAGTCAACTCCTGGATCAACTCCTAAGCTAATATAAATATGATACGTGCTCTAAACTTAAGGAAATGACTTCAAAACATTTTTAAAAGAATCATGTGAGTGTGTTTTTTTTCAAGAATGACTTTAACAAGCTACAATGAGAAATAAAAAGTTACATAAAAAATAAAACTTTTACATAGAAGTCTCTTGATGCAAGCTTTATAAGCCAAGTTCATGGTATAGCTTCCTTTGATCTTTAGCTTTGTTAAACTCACTCCTAGCTTTGAGTATCTCTTGATTTTCCTTAAGTTATTATTCATGCACTCATAGATGTTAGATGACATGTTTGCTCATCATCAAAACTACACTGGGTGAGACTCAATATCTCAATAGATACCTCTGTTGCAATAATGTTAATATGTCTCACAGTGAATGTATCTTCATCACCTTCGTCCATAGGCAAAAAAAATCCTTTTACAATGGGCTCCCTTAAGCTTCCACAAACAGGTAGAAAGAATAACTTGATTAAAGGGGTAGGTCCTAGCATTCAAGAATTCCTTCACCCACTTTGATAGAGATAATTGATAGAATCTAGGAAAGACCAAAGTAGAGAAGAAAACATTCCAAAATTTCTTAGCCTCGTCGCAATCTCTCAAAACATGAATAGTAGTTTCATCCCCGGCTACACAGGACGATCATAACGCTGACACTAATATACCCCATTAAAATCACAATGCATTGGTACCAATTCTTTCTTTTAAGAATAGCCATGGGAAATACAGCCATCGAGCAAGCAGGAGCAACTTCCACATCCATTCGTGATGACAACCAAAATTAGGTTGTGTATCCAACAACTACAGATATAAGTACTGAGAAGTAAATTTTCCATTGGATGTGCGACGCCATATGTATCTATCTCCCAGTGCTGTGACTTTGGGTAGTGGATAAGACATAATTTATTGAGCAACATTCTCTGGAATAGATAATAATAGTTTCAACACATCCCACGTACATTCTAAACAAAATCATGGACAAGTATCTGAGAAAAATCCACTCCAGATGAGGAGAAGTAATAGACAAAAGCATTTGCCCTAGCCAATTATCTCTCCAAAATTTAGTAGTGGTCCCATCACCAACCCGTTTCATAAGTCCTTCCTTTAAATTCTATATATCATGGACTAAACCTCTCTAGGAATACGACCAAGAAGATAGGAGAGAATCCATACCTAAAATATAGAAGACCATGTCTTCAAGAAGTTTATACTTTGATTTCAAAAGCTAAACCCAAAGAGAGTTCGTCTCCATCAAAAACCTCTAGGCTAATCTTTGCAAAAACACATCATTATGCAACTCCATAGACCGAATGCCAAAACATTCTAGCTTCTCTGGTTTACAAACATCTTTTCAATTCACAAGATGAAGTTTCTTCTCGCCTGCAATCCCACCCCAAAAGCAATGATCTATTCAACTGTCAATCTTCTTTGTAGTATGCTTGGGGAAGCGGGTAGTAAGCATAGAATATGTTGGAATGACAGACATGACTGAACTGATTAAAGTGGCACGTCCAGATAGACTTAACAACTTTGATTTCCATTTAGACAGTTTAGAACTAATCTTCTCCACAACCTCCTTATACACGTTCTTCGAAACTCGACCATGTATTAGAGGCACTCCCAAGTACTTACCTAGATCAGCTGATGATTGAATGCCTAACAAAAAACAATTACGTAAGGCATGTCGACGGCTTACAGTCGAAGAGACATAGCATCTTGATTTCTCTAAACTAAATTTAGCTCCAGATGAGGCACAAACCATACCCAAGATCTCATTCGCCTGCTAAGTTTGATGTAATATGGCCCTCACAAACAAAAAGAGATCATTTGTAAAAGGCAAGTGGGTAATCGTAGATACCCCTTACCAAGCACAATATGTTTCCAGGATCTGTCTGAAATAGCTTTCGTAATAAGTAATCCAAGCCTTTCCATGTATAACACAAACAAGTATGGGGACAGAGGATCACCCTCGCATAAACCTCTTTCAGGGAAGAACCATTCCAAAAGCTCAACATTCCCCAACACTGAAAGCTGAAAGGAAGAGACGCAAAACATTATTAGTTTGATCCATGACCCGGGGAAGCCAAAAAGGACCAGAGTCACTTCCAAGAAATCAATCTAACTCTATTATAGGCTTTCTCCGAATCTATCTTCAATGCAAAGAAGTCATTTCTACTCTTTGATTTCTTGATGATATGAATAAGTTCATATACACCCAGAATATTGTCATACACCTGCCTCCAATGAATAAAGCTAGCTTGTAAGGGTCCAATAAGATCTTTAAGGAAAGGTCAGATTCTATTAACCAGCACTTTTATAACTAATTTGTATGTCACACAGCGCAAGTTGATAAGGCAAAATTGCCTACCTATCCTGGGTTGTTGGACTTTATGAATAAGTATTAGTCAAATTTTACAAAGCTCCTTATTTAATTCCCCTCTTTCCACAACATCAGACACCAATTTAATCAAAGATTGCTTAACTGTTACCTAAATTTCTTGAAATACACCAGCTTGGAATCCCTCAACTCCATGGGATTTCCAAGGTTTCATTTGAAAAAGAGCTTCTTGAACTTAATCGTCCATAATCTCTCTCTCAATATATCACCTTGAAGGGAATATAATGTTGGTTATTGCATCACCCCTAAGTGAGTTTTGATGATAATCAAACAATTATGGCCGTTAACGATGTTTTGTAAGATAATTTTTGAGTGTAGGAAATCAATTCAACAAAGTCATGAAATTTATTTAATTGCTAAGATTGATGATTCGAAGTAAGAGCTTGATAATGAAGAGTCAACGTACTTCAAGCTTATATTGAAGATTAAAAGCTCAAGTCAAGAACTCATGGAGGTGCAAGACTTCAAGACAAATTGTTCAAGCGAAAGGGAAGACACCAAGACTCCAAAAAAACGTGTGAGTAGTGTGTGCCATTTTTGTAAACTTGTCTTAGAATGCTAAAGCTATTGGTCGAAGCTTACACACGCACTTAAATAACATTTTAAACTTCCAAAAATATTTTGAAAACTTTTTGAAAAGATTTGGACTATTTTTAGAACTCTTTTAAGATATATTCCCACATATCTGAAAAGGAGCAGACTACTTTCTCTATAGGAGTCGATAATTTTTATTGGGAAAATGGGTTTTATCTATTCCCAAAAATAGTCAACTACAGTATTATGGGGATTCGACAACCGTTATATGGATAATCGACTACTGGCTGTACATGAGTCGACTATTCTGGCCCAACTAACTGAAAAAACACAGTTCCGTATTTGCAGAAAGCTGTCGATTTTTCCGTTGGAGGTGCATTTTAGGGAACAGTTTTCAACATGATTCCTTTCCTGTTTATGCTTAGAGTGGTGAGGATTTTTGCAACAAATTTATAAGCATATAATCTAAGTTTTAAGCATTTTCAAGGTCTCTCCTTAAGCTATCTCTATGATTTTTCAAGGCAACACTTTGTCATTCTCTCAAAAGATTTTAAGCCATTGTTTTGCCTTGCTAATTTGTGTTTCTGTCAAGCTTAATCTTGACTCATGTGAGAACATAAATTAAAGTTTCTTTGATTTTTTTTAATCTTCATTTCTTTGTGATCAAAAGAATTTTTTCATTGCCACATTCACACACTTCAAACCTTCAATTAATTGGCTATATGAAGGTTGTGATTCATTTTCTTCATCAAGAGAAAGGTTTGTAAATCCACACAAGGGTGTGGTTGTAAGAATTCTTGGTTGTATTTGCTGATTATGAAAAGCATCAAGTGTTGAGGTCCTCACTTGGTGAGATTATGTTGAGTTGTGTTGGAAGACCACTCTTGGGAGTAGTGGCATTTGTACTGGTTATAGAAGACATCTATTTTGATGCAAGTATCTCTCTAGTTTAAGAGTTGTTAAGTGGAGAAAATCTTAACGAGATTGGTGACTGGACGTAGCCCATGAGAGGGTGATCCAGGATAAATCCTTTTGTTTTTATTGTGATCTATTGTCTCTCATTTCTCGCTTTACATAACTTGCATTTGTGTATTAATTTCCACTCTGCACATCTCTTTATTGCAAGTAGCTAATAGTGTTGATTAAGTACCTAAAGAGGTAACTCTCTTAGGAGACTTAGGCATAGCTAGAGAAGTTAAAGTTTTATTTAAGTATTGTTTTTGGAAAACACTAATCACCCCCTTCTAATGTTTGTCTACCATCTACTGTGACCCCAACAGATAAAGAATGACACTAAGGGTGAGAAATAATCAATCTGTCACACACTTCATTTTGGAAAATATCTTTGTAAAAACCAGTAATATGATTTTGTAAAGCCTCCATATCCATAATCCAACTCTCAGAGCAATCTTTTAACATTTAAATTCAATTTAGACGTCTTCTATATAAGGTAGACATGTGAAAAAATCCGGTATTTCTATCCACATTTAAAAGCCACTCAAGCCTTGACTTTTGAGCCCAAAACGCATCTTCTTGAGAAAGGAGTTTATCATACTAAGAGATCGAGCGTTCTTCGAGTTTGCATAATTAGTGAGAGTAATAATCCCTTCTGCACCCCATCAATTCTACGCTTCAACCACCTTTTCCATCGGAATAAGTTTCCAAATGATTTTTGATTCCATAATTGAAGTTCACCAGTAGCATGATGCAGCTAGCGAACATAATCTCCTTGTGCCCCTTCCCACATATCCGATAAAGATCTCTTGAAACTATCTGTCATAAACCACATATCCTTAAAACGAAAGTGTTTATTAAGGGGGTTCACCTGAATATGTGCTTCTGATTGCATCAAAACTAGTAGACAATTATCATAGAATAATCTTGTCAAGTGACACACCAAAGCATGAGGAAACAAAGCGCAACAAGAAGACTTTGACACCACCCTGTTTATTTTCTCATATAGTTTAGTATACTCCTATTGCTTATTACACCAAGTGTATGGATCATCAATAAAATGAATGTCCATAAGACCACATGACGACACCATATTTTGAAACCTTGACCACAGTGAAGGAAGGGAGTGTTCCACCATGCTTCTCCGTAGAAGTGAGGATGTCATTGAAATCACCCATAACCATCCAGAGTATGTCCACCCCCAGGGCAAATTGTTCTAATTGATTCCACAATTACCACCTAGCATATTTAACCGATGTAGCATAAACAACAGATAACAGAAAGATCAGAAACCCACTTCTTTTAACCAAAACATCAATCAAATGAGAGGATGGATAACATAATTCCAGGTCCAATGCTTTGTTATCATAACACACCCACAATCCACTTGAGTAACCCAATGGATCAACCATGATAGATTCATAAAAGTTAAGCGTACGTACCAGTTTACTCTCTATATCCTTAAAGATTCGTGGTTCAGCAACAGCAAGAAGTGATGGCTTAAAATTCTCTAACACTTCTTGAATTCCTCTACTGAAAGATACTTTCCCCGATACTCTATAGTTCGAGAAGATAAAATCCATTAACAAGATTGAGCATAGAGACCTACGTAATTAACCTCCCTATGAGGGGGGGCCTTGTAGGAAATAAGGCATCAATGGGAGACAGCTGATTCGTTCCCAGTGGAGCATGTATTTTTAAGTTCGGCTTTTGATTATAATTTAATTGTGTATAATGTGTGAATAATACTTAACTATTAAATATAAATGTATTTACAAAGGACTAAAAAGGTACAAATTAAGTTCCTAGTTGGCTAGTACATTTGAATTTTAGTTGGATCATGGTTCAAATGTTGGCATATAATTTGTCAATTAGTTCGATGCACTAATAGTCCGATAATTATTTAAGAAATTTCATTGAATTTTGTTGATATGCAAAAGCGTCTTTAATGTGATGACACTCTTGCCCAACATTAAAAAAGCTCTTTGTTGATCCATGGAATCTCGCAGGGATCAGATCAAGTCGCTAGATGTCTGAACCGACCCGCAGATGCAAGCATTCCCGCAACAGATGAGCACATGTAGGGAGGTTTCATCGGGCTATACTCCCTTCTCTGGTACCTAAAAAAGATCGACAAAGACATCAGATGACCATGAGGTGAACCCCCGGGTCAGGAGGAGAACCCCTCTTCTACCTTCTGATGCCTAGGTCAGGTGGTGGAGGAGGAAAGGAGGTAACATGGACTTCGATCTCGGGATCAGGTACGTAAAGAACATGTTCTGGGGGATGTACCCTAAATATGCTGGACTTCTCTCCTTCCTAGAGGAGCATGTAGCTCATGCTGTTGTTGATGGGGCCTCGGCCAGGAGGACCTCTGATGGCAGAGCACCTTTTGATGAGGATGAGCCCGTCTCGGGGACCATCAAGTAATTAGTTTTTGCTTCTTGGACTTGCATGTCGCAAGATGGCACTTTCGTAATTTTACAGAATGAATGAATGAAAGAAATTTTGCTTTGACCTTTTGACAGTTATTTCCTATCGTTTGTGATGGTTTGTCTTGTATGTTGACTCATTTCAGGTACTCGCCTAAACTGGACTTAAGGACATCACCAGAGTGGGCCTCAGCCTGTGCCGGGGGCTTGGTGGAAGGAGGTAGCGGGACCTCACTTTGGCTACAGATAGAGGGCTTTGGCAGTGTTGTGCCGAACTAAGACTTTTCTCTGAGCCTGAAAGAGAACAGGCAAACGCCAGAAGACCAAAAAGAATAATAACACCGGGACATGGGGGTCAGACTAGTGGGGGCCCCAGTCTGAGATGGAGGCTAGACTCAGCATGACCGTAGTCAAATGCTACGTGATAATGTCATGGCCTTGGGCTCCAACAGTGCATTTTGGACGTGGCACGACCGGAGTCAAATGTCAGAGGCTGGCAGGACGTGGTGTGACTGTAGTCAAATGCAAAAGGTCATCGGTCTTATCATAGACTGGGTGCTTAGTTCAGGTGTGGCATGACCTGGGTCATGTACTAGAGGTCGACAAGACATGGCATGACCAGAGTCGAACGCCAGAGGTCATAGGCCTCGGCGTAGACTGAGGGCTTAGGTTGGATATGGCACAACCTGGGTCAAGTGCCAGAGGTTGGCATGATGTGGTGTGTCAGAGTCGAACGCCAGAGGTCATCGTCCCTAGCATAGACTAGGGTCTTAGTTGGCATAACACGTGTCAGGTGCCAAAGGTCGGCGCTAGGATCCCGAGGTCTCGATACTAAGTTCCCATGCCTAGACAAGGCGTTTGATTTGGACATGGCATGACCTGGGTCGAATGCCAGGGATCTGCATTGGGACCCAGAGGTCTCACCAGCGAAAGAGCTACGATGGGACCTGGAGGTCTCTCCAGCGAAGGAGCTGCACTGTGACCAGGAGGCCTCGCTAGCGGAGGAGGTGCGATGGGACCTGGAGGCCTTGCCAATGGAGTCCCTAGCCCAAGATGAAGGCTTTGCCTAATACATCACTGCTGAGAAGAGCATGTGGTTTGCCAAGCTGGATCGTTGAGGTCGGACCAGCAAAGGGCCCAATCCAAGATGGGGGCTCTGCCAAGTGCATCACTGCTAAAAGGGATGCTACTCAAGAATGAGCCATAATGACTGGATTTGTTTATACTTGGCATTCAGTTGAGCACATTTGTTGAGTTGAGCAGAAGGCTGATCTGTATCAGGAACACGTGCCTACTGATCTCTGAAGTTTTCCTGGGGTGTCTACTGCTGAGGTTGTCCTTGTACAGCGTAGCTATCAAGGAGCTGACATTGGGTATTGTTAAGGCCAAAATTGACCGAGACAGTTGTCAAGCTGACGTAGACTCTTGGTGCTGAGTTGGAGCCTCGTCAGCAAATGGATTGTGACCCAAGGTTGGTAGAACCTGGGTCGGATGATGGTAGTTGATGATAGTGCGATGCTCGATCGACCTTTAAGCAGCAGTTGCGTCGATCGTTTGAGGTTATGAAGCTCAATGACGACCCTCGACGCTGGATGATGATCGTCGATCTGCACCACATGGACACGTTATGGGGGACGGATCTGGGTTCCGACCCAAATCCCCTCAGATGCTTAAGTTAGTATGGGAACTTAAGGAAGAGAGGAAGCTTGGTGCAGCTGAGATCGACCCACGGAGGTTCGTCTCAAGATTGGTGACGCAAGCTCGAGTATATAAGAAGTATCAGCTGAGAACGTAGAGTTCTATGCTTTAGACCTCGTACCTTAGAAATGGGACACGTTCCTCTATTTATAGTTGTTCAGGGTCCCATTGGAGATGATGGGGTGATAACGGCCACCCATAATGGGCCCATGATCTTTCCTCTTTAATAGGAATAAATGTTGTGCACGTCTCTGCTATTTACGAGCCCGCCTTTAATCCAACGTTCGAGTGAGGCAGACCCAATGGTCAACCGGCCATTGGGCTTTAACTGAGTCGACATCGGGCTTCTTTGGTGGGCCTTGTAGGCCTTAGTCATCTGTCGATCGAGTTGTCTCGAATACCGGCCCAATAGTTCAACAATGGCCCCCACTACACGACCTTGAAGGGTCCACCCATTGAAGTCAAGCGACATTACATCGCATTAATGGGGCTCGGCAGTCAAGAAAATAGCACTCAAGTTTCAGGCGCCAAAACACCCGCCTCGTCGATTCACATGATTTGTCGGTTCGAAATCCAATACATTCTGAGCCCTTGGATCTTTGACACGTGTTCCATCATGCGATTGTCGCCTCACCCATATAGGATGGTTCCAGCAATAGAATGCGGAGGTATCGGCTTCATTCTCTCGATTCAGATTTTCTTTCTCTCGAAAGTAATGGCTTCGTTCTCCATCTCGACCTCTGGAATGAGATTGGTCACAGCCATGCAGAAGAATCGGGAGGGGGTTATTGTTCGGTCCCCTGGTTTGCACCACGGGGGCACGAATCACCGCAAGTGCAGGGTGCGCTATAGTATAGAAAGATTATCGAACTCAGGGAGGCAATCGTTTAACGCTTAGCTTTATATGGAAGGATGAGAGTATGTGGTCGGGGGTTGTCAAGATTGATTGATTGGTTGATTGCGGAAGTCGAGAGTTAACTAAGAATTTAAACATCTAAGGCTTTCGGGATTTCCCACTAGGCCCTTCGGCCACGGATGCTAGGTTAAATGGCCCTACGTCGGACGATGGGTTAGGGTAGGAGCGTGCCATTCGTAGATGAGAATGGGTATTTAACTTTCGTTGTTCCTACTCATTTAACACATCCTTATGTGAAACCGTGCTCTCACAGTCGACTTCACACGGGGATGCATGCATTAAGCTTGACACTTGGTCCCACCTTGCAATTCCATATCCACTCTCGTGATCTACGGGTTGCGATGCTACCTATGGTCGGTTCTAGCAATCGACGTGCTCTCGCAGTCGCCGACTAGCGGATTGGGGATTAACAGTCGCCCTAGCTCTCGAGTCACTCTCATGATCACGAACCCAAGGAACGGCTGCTAAGCCCAAATCGAATTCGTGGGGATTCTCTCTAGGATATGGAGCCGCCTTTGCGATACCCCGATCCTAAGGCCAATCCCCCAAAACCCTTGTTCAAACCACCATATGGCAACCCTAGATTGATCCAACGGGGGTCTAACCTAATATCCGATCCCTTGGATCCTAGGGATCATCCCTGAGCCCTAAAACCCACTACTATAGCATGGCAAAAGCTCTAAAAACAATAGCAATAGAGTTAGACATATCCAACCGGTCAAATTGCATGAAATTGTTTTCAATAGAGAGAGCAAGAGAAATGAGAGCAATTGTAAAGAAATCAACAAAATCCAACCACAAATAAAGAAATAGATTGCAAAAGAAATTACCAAATGAGAACTCCTAAAATAGCTCTAAGGGTTTTTGCTACAGAAAGAACTGCTTAACCTACTCTAAAAACATTCATTATTTATACAAAACAGTTTGGGTTCGGGTTTTACAAGAAAATCAACCCAAAACCCATTAACTTAAGTCAAAATGGAGTCTGCCGACATACCACTCGGTCGAGCACAGTACTCGATCGATCGAGCGGTGCCTTGTGTACCGCTCCGCTTGGCGCTCAGGAGGGGGCCGCTCGGGCAAGCGAGTTGAGTCGCTCGTCCGAGCATCAAGTTACTCGTCCGAGCATCATGTCGATCGTCCGAGCGAATTAAACTCCAAAATTTCCAGAGCCTAGGTCCTCCGTTTGATGGGCTCTTCTGACGGCTAGCTCGGGCGAGCAGGCTGGTCGATTGACCGAGCGCCCCGAAGAAGAGTTCCATTGCTCCTTGGCGTATCATAGCTCGGTCGAGCGCGTCATGCGCTCGGTTGAGCGATCTGGAAACTCCTCTAACTCATCTTCTCTCCTCTCTATATTCAACTCTTCTCTTCTACTCTCTTCTCCTACTCCTTTCCCTCGCTTCTTTGGCCTCCTTGGGTCGTCGTGGCAAGGCAAAGCAAGCTTTGGTGTCGACGTGGTGTCCAGAACCCCATATCGCTCCAAATCGCATCGGATTCACTGAAAACACATAAAACATCGAAAGGATCAAGAATATCGAGAAAAGTGCGATATAATATGAAAATATGGACTCGGACGATCGAAATGACATGGAAATGCACCGTAAAAACAGGGAAAATATAGGCACAACAGTCATGGAGCCAGGCTTGCTAGTGAATGTGAGGTCCAACGTCAAGGCTGGTCAGATCACCGAGCTTCAGAGGAGTTATGTCCGTTTCGGTTACCAAATCAGGCTGCCTGAGAGGGACGGGAGGGCTCATCATCCTGGCGATTATGAGGCGGGGGTTTACGTCAAAGTCTCTGAACGAGGCCTTCGATTTTCCATTTACCCCTTCATGCGAAACTTCCTGTGTACCCTGAACATTTCGCTCTGCCAGTTGATGTCGAATGCCATTGGCATGCTGATGGGCTTCATAGTTCTGTGTGTGAGGAAGGGGATTGAAACTTCCCTGAGTCTGTTCAATCATTTTGCTCGATCTCTCCCCTCAAGACCCCGGGGTGGTATACGATAATGGCACGTCGAGGCAGGAAGCTGCTGGAAGATCCTTCCACCTCCAATCCCAAGTGGAAAGGTGAGTTTGTGCTTGTGATTTTCCAAGGGGAGGCTATCTTTTGCACCGGTTGGGGTGCCCCTGATTTGGGACTCACTAGGGATAAGTCGCTGACTAGCGAGGAGAAGAAAGTCGCTGATATTCTGACAAGTCTACCAGAGGATATGAGGTCAATCAAGTGGCTGTGGTCTGACGACGTGCTGCATCGGAATGTATGGATGAAAGGTTGGTTCGATCGTGCATGCCAACTGTTCAACATTCGTTCTTCAACCTAACTTGTTTGTTGCTCTCGCATGTATGGCTAGTGTGGACTATCAGGTGGATCCCGCATTGAGGGAAGCAGTCGATGCTTCCATCCAAGAGGCAGAGGTGAGCATGATGTCTCCCTGGGTGTTGCCTGGGGTGGAAAAGATGGCCCCACAGTCGGAGAGTCGACCCGTCGTTGAGAGGGAAACTCAGGCGGCCCGCCCTCAGAAGAAGAAGAAGAAGGGAAAGACCACCCCCGAATTTGAAGTTGTGGCTCTGGAGGGGGCCGAGAAGAGGCGGCGACTTGTTCTCAGCGACTCGGAGTTGTCTGGGTCGAATGCAGCCGCCAGGCAGGTCTCTCGGTCGGGGGAGGGACACTGTTCACGAGGAAGATTCGGGGAGGACTCGGATGCCACCGGACCTTCTCGTGCATAAGGATTCTTGGCCTTGGGGGGTCTGTTTCCACTGTAGGGTTGCCTGAGGACATCCCCGACGAATACAGGTCAATTTTGCTGGAGATCTGATGCCCTCAGGCTCCACTCGACTGCTCGGAGGAGGAGCATATTAGGGCGAAATTTTCGTTGAGGCATAGAGATTCTGCTCTTCTTGATTGCGGGACCACCTCTCGTATCGCTGAGAATGCGATCCTTCCATGGGACAGGGCTTTCGTGGATAGGGTCAATTATGAGCGGCTTGCGTCATTAGTCGTCCACGCCAGCGTCCAGGTAATTATTGCTCCAGCCTCTATCGATGCTGATATCAGCGCGTAAGCTGACCATCGAGTATTGTGTTCAGGCTCTTGTGGCCACTACGGCGTTGCACCATCGTGCTCCCGAGGTGGCCAATCATGGGGTCACCCTGGAGGCCATTAGGTCGGGCATGGAGAGATCTCAAGTTGAGCTACATAGACTCAGCCTTCTCTGCAAGACGAGATTGAATTGCCTTTAGAAACCTGAGGATAAGTTACACGAGTCTCGTAGGAGGGAGGCTAAACAAACCACCTTGAGGAAGCGAGCAGAGGATGCTCTGCTGGAGGAAAGGGTCGAAACCGAGGTCATAGCGGAGAGGGCGGTTCAGGAGTTCAAGGACACATTTCCTGACTTCGACGAGCTATACAAAGAAGGCTATGAGCGATGTCGACTGGAGATGAAGAACCAATTCCCTGACCTCTCCGTCGAGATCGACAAGATCCCGGTGATATTTCTGGACCTCGGTGAGGATGAATCGAGCTAAGGGGATGACGAGTCGAGGCGAGGCACGGAGGAGGCTGCTCCCATTGACGGGGCTACTACCATGGCTGGCGACAAGGCAGGAACGGATGCTACGGGGGACCCAGAGTCCACGGCTATGCTGGATAAAGACCAAGGGCCTAACCGGCTGATGTAGATGCGTGACGCTCTTGTTCATGCATGTATTTAGAAATTTTTGAATGGGTAGGGGGTGATGTAGAAGTGAACAAACAATTTTTTGGAGTTCTAGAAGAGTTGGCTTGTATGTCCATGTTTGTCGTTGCATCTCTTTGTTTGTTATCGTGCATGTCATGTGGTGGTCGTAGCGCCTGATGGCCCCTCGATGGGTTAGGCGTTGCTTCAGGATGATTGAGGATAAACCATCAGACTATGTTTAGAAGCTGATCACTACGCTCCGGGTGAGGGAGCGATTTCCTCGACTCACGGTTGACGGAATGGGAGTCGTTCAGTGACGAAGTGGCGTCCTTAGACTTAAAGCTGAAGACGTTCTGGGAGAGTCGTTCAGTAGAGAAGGGGTGGCCCTTCAACTTACGGCTGACGACATCTTCTAAGAGAGTCGTTCAGTAGCGAAGGGCTGGCCCCTTCGACTTACAGCTGACGATATATTGAGAGAGTCGTTCATTAGCAAAGAGGTAGCCCTTCGACTTACGACTAAAGATGTTCTGGGAGAGTCGTTCAGTAGCGAGGGTGGCCTTTCAACTTACGGCTGACGACATCTTCTAGGAGATTCATTCAGTAGCGAAGGGGCGGTCCCTTCGACTTACGTCTGACGCCTGTTTAGGTAAAGTCATTCAGTAGCGAATGGGTGGCCCATTCGACTTACAGCTGATGCTCGTTTAGGAGAGTCGTTCAGTAGCGAAGGGGTAGCCCCTTCGACTTACGGTTGATGCTCGTTTAGGAGAGTCGTTCAGTAGCAAATGGGTGGCCCCTTCGACTTACGGCTGATGCTGATTTAGGAGAGTCGTTTAGTAGCGAGGGGGTGCCCCATTCGACTTACAACTGACGCTCGTTTGGGTGTCATTTGCATCAACTTAAGTTCAGTTTTCTCAAAACCTCACGAGGATCGGATCCTTTTCGAGGGGAGTTTTGATGGGGTAGTTTCTGTAGACTTTACGAAGGCTTAAGGAAGCAAAACTTTATTTAATAAAAGAAACATGCTTTATTCACAAAAGTAACAGAAAAACGAAAAAGGCGTACAAGTGTTTTCCGATCGACGTCGGAGCTGTTGTTGTTCATCGCCTCTTTATTCGCCTCAAGGTTTAGACGGCTGGCTAGTCTATCACCTTGGTAACAGGTGATCCCGTCATCTTGCCCTTCTGCTTCGAGGGTCCCTCCTTGCTAGGTTGATCATTAGTCGGGTTCTTGGGGTGCCCTCGCTTGACTAGCACATCGATCTCCTTTTTAAGAGTCCAACAGTCGTTGGAATCGTGCTCATAGTCGTTGTGGTACTTACAGAATTTGAGGTCATCCCTCTTCTTATACTTGCCCTTCTTTGCTGTCTCTTGGATCAGATCTTCTCGTGGGGCGTAAAACAAGGACTTCCGTCTTAGGGGCGATCGGCTTAGCATAGGTAGAGCGCTCCGTGCTTCGGGGGCTTCTCTCCCTGGGTCTCTTGTCTCGAGACTCCTAGCGGAGGGTTCCTGAGGTTGGTTTCTCTCGCCTCATGTCTCTGCAATGGGAGGGGGTGCCCTTCGTACTAGCTCCGGCTGGTTCTTTTGCTTCTTCGGAGGAAGTGAATCGAACCATTATGTTGAGCATTTCTGCGATGGTTTTAGGGAGAACTAGTGGAGGGCCATACGCATGTGCTTATTCTGGACCGCCTGTGTGAGCGCTGCTATGACGGTCACGTTTGGTGTCTCCTCTACATCGAGACTCTCGTCGTTGAATCTTTGGACGAAGGCTCGAATCGACTCAGTCTCGTTCTGTTTGAGCGAGAAGAGGTGGGAGGACTTCTTCTTAGGACGTCGTCCCGCGACGAATTGTTTGCAGAATATTTCTGCCAATTCGTCGAATGAGCCGATGCAGCCATAGGGTAGGCCTTCGTACCAGCTTTCTGCCCTCTTGAACAGGGTAGTATGGAAGTCTTTACAAAGGTACGGCTCGTCGGCCCCGTGAAGCAGCATGATATTCAGATACTTATGAATGTGCGACCATGGGTCGCCCTGCCATCATAAGCTGATAGGGCCGGGAGCTTGAACTTTGGGAGAGGAGCAGCGATGATGTTTTCTTTTAGTGGGGTCCTTTGAATCACGGATCGGACCAATAGAGATACTCCTTCTCCGGGCTGCACGTAGTTAGCTCCCGAGGATCGGTTCGGGATCTCCTCCCTCCTTCCGAATCCACCTACAGGGTTTAAAGGGTTATAACCTGGGGGATCCCCGTACATTATCTGATCTAGAATGTTGTGGATCGCCTCCCGGTAATTGGAGGGTGTGTGTTCCCCCTGGAGAAGGAAAGCTTGATTTTTGACCCCCCCCCCCGTTCCGTCGTATCCGTGTGTCAGGGGGGGTCGTGTTGTAGAGGTTAGTCTCCAGTTGATCTTTCCTTGGGTCCCCCAAATCTCGGAGGAAGGCCGAGCCCCTAGTAGGTGTCAGGTTCGGGTTTGGAGGCGGCAACGGCTCATTTAAGGGCGATGGGCTCCCCATGTTTTGGCGTATCAAAGTCGCCAATGCGCCTAGACTCATGTCGACCTACTCGGTGAACTGGGTGAATTCCTTTCGGGTCATCCCAGACTCCTTTGGGGCCTCTTACGGTCGTGGCGGTGGCGTTGTGGAGTCTGCGACATCCTCCACCAAGACGTTGTTGGCTTTCAGCTTTTCCTTCGGACCTTCGATCGGTCCGACGTTGCTAGGTTCAGCTGTCATAGCTTTTGGATTTCTTTGGGATGTCACGCCGGTTAAAATTTCCCACAGATGGTGCCAAACTGTTAAGGCCAAAATTGACCGAGACAGTTGTCAAGCTGACGTAGACTCTTGGTGCTGAGTCGGAGCCTCGTCGCAGATGGATTGAGACCCAAGGTTGGTATAACCTGGGTCAGATGATGGTAGTTGTGTTAGGTTTTCTATCATGCAGAACTAGTTTATACACAGCGGAAAATTAGAAACCTATCAAGATCCATGCATTTTCTAATTGATTTGATCAGATTACTAACCTTTTTGACGATTCGAATGTATCGGACTGCAGGTGATGCTCTACAAACGACCACCCTCTATCAGTATCCACACGCGAACGTCACGAACAAAAATTGCGAGGGTGCTAGCTCCTTCTCCGCAACTAGGGGGTTTCTCTCTTTTTCGCTCTTCGCTTTTCACAAAAAACGGGAGAGAGATAGATTGAATGCGTAAAAACTGAAAATCCTCTCTATATCTTATATAGAATCCCGCGTTAACCCTTTAACGTATTTCAGTTACGAAACGATATCTTTAGGAAAATATCTTCACAAGATATATTATCTGTTAACTCTTTAACGTGTTTTAGTTATGCAGCGATATCTTAGGGATAATATTTTAACGAGATACAATATCTGACAGTTAAGATATTTCGCTTTATTATGAATTTCAAATCAAATTTAAAATCATGTTTAAACCCTATCCTATCAATTACGCTCTTTATGTGCGACCCAATAGGCTCATATCAAATTGGCAGTGGGCCTAATCCCATTATAAGCCCACAAGTCATAATTGGTCTCTAGCAAGACATTATGACTCCCAATTAATATGAATATCTTCAGTCCGATATTAACCTAACCAATAGAATATGTCATAATCCTTTTATCACACGATATTTGATTTGAACATAAGTTATGGACATTGGCATACTTATATTGTTCAAACATTTAATTTCTCGCTTACTAAGTAGACTGATAAAATCAAATGACATTCATTTGAACACGGCCATGCATTTTTCAGTCCTACTTATCGATGTGCCCATTAGATATCTCTCTCATAGGAGATGGACAAATTCCATATTGTTCATTCACTTTCCTCTGCATAATTCACATCATGTTCAATCATAATCTTTATGATTATCTGATTAAAGTTAATGTTTGGTTATGTCAAAACATGATATTCCTTATGTAGGAAAACTGTGATGATCTCAGGTCTAAAGATCCTATGACATAACTATTATGAGATCATTTATGACACTAATCCATGTAATGATCTCATAGCGAGTCTATCCCGTACCTGTTCTCCAACAAGTATCTATAAGTTTGATTTGTATCACCATACATATAATTATCTCATAATTATCAACCAAACTCATACTAGTCTTAATTCATTTCTGCCTTTAACGATGAATGAATAGGGATGCTTAGAATAACATAAAACAGATATTCAAACATTATCATAAAGAAACATGCCAGCAATATAATAATAACAATAAGAGAAATATTTTATAAATGAAAATGACATAACATAAAGGTCCAAATATTTGGCCTAGGGCAAAACCACTTACAAGTTGATGATGGTGCGATGCTCGATCGACCTTCGAGCAGCAGTTGTGTCGATCGTTTAAGGCTAGGAAGCTCAATGACGACTCCCGACGCTGGATGATGACCGTCGATCTGCACCACAGGGACACGTTAGGGGGTCGGATCTAGATTCCAACCCTAATCCCCTCTGCTACTTAAGTTAGTATGGAAACTTAAGGAAGATATGGAGCTTGGTGCAGCTGAGATCGACCCACTTATGTTCGTCTCAAGACTGGCGACGCAAGCTCGAGTATATAAGAAGTATCAGCTGAGAAAGTAGAGTTCTATGCTTTAGACCTTGTATCTTGGAAATGGGACCCGTTCCTCTATTTATAGGTGTTCAGGGTCCCTTTGGAGACGTTGGGGTGATAACGGCCACCCATAATGGGGCCACGATATTCTCTCTTTAATAGGAATAAATGTTGTGCACGTCCCCACGATTTACGAGCCCGCCTTTAATCCCACGTTCGAGTGAGGCGGACCCAACGGTCGACTAGCCATTGGGCTTTGACTGAGTTGACATCGGGCTTCTTTGGTGGGCCTTGTGGGCCTTAGTCATTTGTCGATCAAGTTGTCTCGAATACCGGCCCAATGATTCAACAGGTATAACTGCTAGGACTGTCCTTGTAAATAGGTGGCTGTTAAGTAGCCGACCGTGGATGTAATCGTGTAGGCCGTCCGTGTGAAGCGTAGCAGTAAGGAGCCAACCTGTGAGGAGGTGGTCCATGTGAAGCGTAGCCCGTTAAGGAGCCGACCATGGGTGTAACCGATGGGGTCATTCCGCGAAGGGGCGAACCTAGGATAGTTCCCGGGAACCAGAGCTGCGAGAACTGGGATTCTTCTTCGCCATTGGATAGGACAAAGGAGGCATTGCTCGATGCTGATCTGAGATGCTGAAGGAGATGCTGGTTTGAGAGCCTATGTAACAAATGTTGTCACACTGTCCCTTCTTCTAGTGCAAAATTGTTCATGCATGGAATCTCGCGGGGATCGGACCAAGCTGACGGACACCTAAACCAACACGTTGTTGCAATCATTCCCACAACAGATGAGTCCGGACAGGACGGTTTTACCGGGACATACCCCCTTCTCGGGACATAAAAAAGATAAGCAAGGACATCAGAGGACAGGGGGCGAACCCTCCTAGATCGGGCGACGGACCCCCCATCTACCCTCTGATGCCTAAGTCATGTGATGGTGGAGGAAAGGAGGTGATTGGGCAAACTATAGCCATTACGAGGTGGTGGCGTATGGGTTGAGCATCTGTGTGCTCATAGCCATTAGGGTCTAGAGTTGGGGTTTTTGCATGTGGAGTTGAGCATGTCCCCTTGAATTCACTTAGCGGAGGAGAAGTCCTACCGCTTATATAGAGGCCGAGGGGGAGGGAGGGTCACGACACGTCGGGCAGTCGTGGAGACCGCGGATTACTTGGGGTAACCGTCTCCTGCAAATCTGGCGTGTGCACAAATATGAGTCTATGACAGGAGGTAATGGACTGCGTCTGCAGATAAGACAAGCGGTTATTGGCACGTTGTACGTTGGGTAGGCATTGATTGCCCGTTGGCAACGACCTATTGAGTGGGTGGATGGTTCGTCTTAGATTGCACCACGTGGATAAGGTGGGCATGAGCTAGTCAGACGAGCAAGTGCCCGGGCCATGAGACTTGAAAAGCAGACCTCAGGTTGCTAGGTTGTCCTTTTGAAAGTGTACCGACCTCGAGTCGCGAGGCTGTTGTGGCAAGAGCCTGATGATGATAGAAGGTAAACCTCGGGTGGTGAGGTCGTCTTCTGAAAAACTAAGCCGAGCGGAGCTAAGGCCATGTCGGGTCGGCCTATCAAGTGGGGTCAGGATGCCTCCGATGACGGGTCCCATCTGACGGGCTGTACTGGGTCTCGTTGCTGGTGAGCCCAAGTAAAACTCGTTATCAACACTCTGTTTATTTTCGTTCGAACCGTAAGGTAGGATACAAAAAAACCAACATGGATGCCCATGATCGGTACAAAAAAAAATCTTCGCACACAGTATGACCATCTACCAGCTCCATCATCGAGGTAGAAGAGCCATGGCGACTAGATCTTAATATATAATCATGGGCAGATAATGTTAACAAGGACTATTGCAGATGAATCCGGTCCAAGTCGTCGACCGATCCGGTTTAGGGTGCAGGTCCAGAAGGGCACTTCTGTCATTTAAAACCTGCATCCTTTGTTTGCCCACTACAAGTAAAGGTAGCCGGAGGACAAAAAGCCAAAAAACTTATTCCAGAATTGGTGGGCATTTCCAACTTTTCCAAACAAGATTCTCGGCAGTATCATCAACATTAACACCCCCAAAAAATAATTAAAAAGTCCGTTAATTTATTCTACCCACAAAACAACTTTTTATTTCGAAAAAGAACCCCCTTTTTGGACGTAAAATTAACAATTGTTTTCGGTAAAGGTGCAAAAAGATTAAAAGAGATTTTTGAAGAAGAAGCCGATCTACACCCAAAAAGCCGGCATGTTTTTCCCACAGCTCCCCATCATCACGTTCATTGACCAATGCCCAACTTTTATACGTTTTTATTTTATGAGTTTTAGTTCACTAAACTCCTTTTTCAATTAATAGTTGTTTATTTAGCCCATATTTTATCGATTGGAACCAGATGTTGACATCGTCACATCCGAAAAGTACTGAGTTCGAATGATTAACAATACCAAAGATTCAACTGTGTTAATTAATTGATTAGTATACAGCTAATCACCAATTACCTGCCAATTGGCCCTTTTTTGGTTCGATAGCTTTCAAATAATATTCAAAGTCCAAGATCTCAAATGCTTTCAGTCCCACAAGGAATGAATATCATTGACTCTGTGAATGAAACTTGCTTCATATCTACGATGCATTCACATTTTCCGTTGATTTGGACAACCTCTTCAATGGATCCCAGTCGTCAATTTGGATGCATGTGACAATCATGGCAACAAATTCGTGACTTTTCCAAAAGAAACAAATTGCGTGTTTTTTGCGTGAGTCATGTATTAAACAGACGTTAAATTAGGTCATGTCGCAAACTTTACAGTAAATCTAGTACACAAATGATGAAGTTGTCCTACGTGTCGGTTTTGTCTCAGTCATATTTTGTATGGGAGCCACATGAGACTCCGCCTATCTTTTAAAAAGGGGAAATTGATATTTGAGTTGAGATAGGCTTTGGGACCAAAGCACCATCATCTTATGTCTGCCCATTTGGGAATGAATTGGGACCATAATATACAACGAGGAGGATACCTAACAACTTGACTTGCTTTATGTAATATAAATAATGGAGGTTTGGTAGATTGAAAAGGGTAGGATTCCAAACTATGTTGAGGTAGGATTGAGGTTGAGAAGGGGGGGCTGCGAAAGCAACACAAACGAACTAACTTAATATTCAATTTGGTCCATTTGGACGACAAAAATTATTACTTATATAAAGTGATCATTTGGACAAAGTGTAAGATTCCATTTTAGCTGTGGATATTGTTTTCATGGAGTCGAGAGATTCCCCTCCTAGGATTAGGCATGTGTTTGGTTTAGAAGAAAAGGAAAGAAAGGGGAAAAAAGCTTAGAAAAGGAGCGAAAAATGTATAATGGGAAATTTCTCTTATCCCATCGTGCAGCTTTTAGTTTTCTAATAAATATCTTATCGGGGAAAAGGAAAACTATACATTAGCCCATAAGAGATGGAGAAAATCTCTTTCACCCCGTGCTTGCAGTGAAGAGGGCGAGAAACAGATGATTGTTGATTTTTTTTAATTTCCTAATGTAATTTGCCAATTACATTTAGTACACGGAAATTTTCTATTTCATGACAATTGTTTCTCAATCAAATGGCAAGGGCTTGAGATCTCGTTGTTGTGCAATGTACTTCGGCCCCTACCACTATATATATTGCCCTTTTCACAAGTTGATATGATGAGTGATTGACACATGTGCAAAATGACATAGGGTCCAATGCTAGCTACCGGCCTTTGCCGCTTTATGTTCTCCCCTCATGAAGGTATGTCCTGGTCAATGACTTCCCTCACTCAACTATGTCTTTTTGTGGCCCAACTTTACTGAATATGTGTGTGTATGAGAGTGAGAGGGGGGAATTTATTGAAAGATATTTGCTCCTTTGAACAAATTATAATAAGGCCACCTAACCCAATTTTTAGTAGAATGGTTCCTGGGTAGATGAGAATGGCCATGCCCAAAGCTTGACTGGGCATGCCACAGTCTCATCCCTGCAATTCTTTTATTAATTCTTGAACTTTTAAGAACTAATGAAGGAATTGTAGGAATGATGGTGTGGCATTATTAGAAGTCCACTCGGACTTTGGGCATGACCATTCTCATCCCTACGAATCGTAGGTGCATTGCGACTCAAACCGATGGCCTCTTACAAGGAAACAAACATGTCGTATTATCAGAGCTCAGATCGGTTGGATTTCTCTAATTGTTTTGATGATATTTATTGGGCAGAAAAATAAAAGGAGGAGATTTTTAAAGAGAGCGAAATGAAGAGAGAGAGTAGCTTATCTCTTGATAGATAGATTAATTATGTAAGAAATCTTGTCTAGGTTACTTGGCAGCTTTGAGCATCTCGTGATTGATGTACGAATCATCACGTTATCATTTGTCGGAGCTTATAAAAGCAACTTGGCTATAAACCAAGCCTTTTCTTAAATGGTAAAAACAAACGTAAATGGCGACTGTACGGACATAGAAAGTAATATATGCAGCCTCTTTTTTAATTCCGTCATAAATTTTGTCCGAGCAGTGCGTGAATTTTTCGCACTAATCTCAATCTCAATGCTGAAAAGGGACAAAAAGTATAAAAAATTTGGATTTTCGGCCAACTTTCATGTACACATAGATTAGTACTACATATACCCTGCGGTGTATTTTGGGGGTGCATGCCAAAATAAAAAAAAATCTTTGACGGACGATATTTCACTGGTTTGTTATTCGTCTTGTGCGTTGTTAGTATTGTTGCAAAACTTACTTACAAAGAGTGGAATCCATTAATATCAATTTGTTGATCTTTCTTTGACGCTTTCATGGAATAAATCATGCCTTATTTGAAAGGCCAAATTCTGACATGAAAACGGCAAATAAATGTCACCAAATTAGTATCAAATGTATTCTGCTTTTCGTAAACTTTTCAACAATATCAACGACACATATATCAGAAGACAGAAATATCACCAATCAAAAGGTTTTTTTTTTAATTTGGCATGCACGCCAATATACATTGCACTAGGTATATAGCACACCTCTATTCATTTCATAGCACGTGTACCACCATTCACCAACAAGGTGTCTATATTAATTCTCTCCCGTCGTATCATAAACTTACCCAAGTAAGAATGCACCAACACACTCTCTCTACCTTCCTATTTGGCCCCACAATCTTTCACGTCTAATTTTTTTAAGGGATTAATGTAGAGCAGGTAGCACCTGATCCATTGGAATGGATCAGGTGCAAGACACAAAAAGGTGGGACCACACGAGTACAAGCCCATGTGGGGGCTTGTACTTCCCACCTTTTTTTGTGTCTAAACACCTGATCCAATGGATCACGTGCCACCTTTTCAATATTAAATCCTTTTTAAAATACCAAAATCCTAAAATTTTACTATCAAAATATTCTACAACGTTTAGTTCTAATTCTTAAATATTCAAGATTCAATTTTTTTTGGGTCAAGCGTATTTGTTAACAAATACAATCAAAAACATCAAAATTTTGTGTTATTGGTATTTGAATCACGCTTGCCTCCCTGACGACTGCTTTGTTTTGATCAGCCTTACTCAAGGCAATCCAAGTTGACAGACCCACTATTGGACCATTTTCTGTTTTTTAATTTTTTTCATTTTTGCATCCGTGGAAGAGTTTGAGAACTGCTAAGTGCATTGCAAGGCTTGCAGTGCGTTGTACTTTTTTTTTTTTCATTTTGGAAACATTATGTCCAATAATGAAACATTGATGACATATCTCTTGACCAAAATGAGAAGATAAGAACACATTTTTATGTGGTGGCACTTAGCAATTTTCCATGAGTTTATCTTACAATAGTGAAATTACTCAAATTGGTCTCACAAGTACACGCAAGACGGTGTGCTTGCGACATTCGCTTTTGACCTGTAAAGGAAAAGACAAGCCAAAGTTTTCCACTTCCTTTTTAGCTGATGCCGAGCCCCTCCTCCTCAATTATACATGTGGAGTGGGTCAAAACCTACACATCTTCCATCTTTTTTAGCCCTTAATTACGACTTTTCAATTCATGCGGCAAACACCAATCAAGAGTGTATTTTAACATGTGTTTCATGCGTAGTCCCACCCTACTTTAGTGGGAATGAATTAATACCACAAGGTTGGAATAGTACTGTTGCGTTGTAATATCTGGGTACAATGAATTTGTTTGTTAGAGGAACCAAGGACACGATGGTTAAGAGGCTGCAAATTACATTAGGAAGCGCCCTCTTCACTTAGGCATCGGAAGTGAAAGATATCATCACTGCAAGCACGGGGTGAAAGATATCATTACTGCAAACTACATGAGAAAGGTGTCTTGCCCCCGTTTCTAAGTCCTAATTCTAACTTAGGCATCGGAGAGGATAAGGGTTGGACCCTAACCCGACCTTTCTGACGAGCTGCTCCGTCACTCTTCACTGTAAGCAGTGAGAGGATAGTGGATGAGGAAGGGCCAGCGAAGGTGGTAGCCCGAAAACGAAGCGCCGAGACCCTGGTTTGGGAAAGGACGAACATGAGGCAACGGACGTCCGAATCAGACGCTTCCCCCCTACCGCACTAGCGAGGCCGTACCTGAGGGTCAGGCTGACCAGGGAGAGGCTACCACGGCCCTTCCAAAGATCCCAACTGCGGACAAGTCCAGCAGGGCATCCCCCGTTGATCGGTGGCCTTACGGGATTCCCCAGAGGGAGATGGGAAGAGAGGCGCACCCGAGCTGTGAGAGGGCGCTCGCCAACTTTAGGTCGACGAGGGCTGAGGTTGAAGCCCTTCCGATGGAGGATGTCCACCAGCCGACCTACCAGATAGGCAGGGGGAGTCTGTGTTTGAAGATGCCGGATTGGCGGCCCGTCTGGCGGAAAATAGCATGCTATCGCGGGATCGCGAATCATTAACTAATGTTGGCGCGGAGCGGCTGTGCGCTTTCGCGATCTGGCATAATATGCAGGTATGTCGAGCCTCTTACCTCGTCTTACAAGTCTTCTTGCTTACACGTCTGACTGCGTCTTGGCTTCTTTTGTAGGCGATGGCTGCGATGGCGGCTCTGCGACGCCATACCCGGGTGGCCCTAGTCAAGGCGTCTCTCGAGAAGACGAGGGCCGAGCTTCATGAAACACAGCAAAAATTGCAAGAGAAGGACGCGGAGCTGGGACGAGTCATGAGGGTCTGTGACGCCCAGACGAAGCTCGTCGAGTATTTAGAGGCGAAGCAGGCAATGCTCGCTCGTCAGCTTCAGGAGGAAGAGGATAGGCGAGCTGACATCCTGAAGAGGCACTCTGAGGAGATGGACAGCAAGAAGCGAGTGATCGACCTTCAGCAGGGGAAGATCGCTGACCTGAAGGGGGTGATTGAGACGGGGAAAAGGGAGAAGGCTATCATGAAGAGGCAGATGGAGGAGCAGGGGAAGGTGGATCAAGGCATGATGGACGACGCCGTCCACCGATATCAGGACGAGGTGCTCATACCGTTACTGCGGAAGGCGGGCGTCGAGGAAGGGCTGACGAAGATGAAGGACCGGCTGGCGAACTTGCATCCCTCCTTGTGGCCGATTTTCCCAGCCTAGACGTGCCCTTACCCGAGGAAGGAGAGGAATCATGCGATCCGACCGGGGTTGGTGGTCCGGCGGACGAACTGGCGGATATGCAGGCTCGGAGGGGCGACGGCCGAGGATGAAGTGGCCGAGGCGAGGAGCTTTTAGGGTAGGGCAAATTTTGTACGTCCGGCTTTGGGCCGAGCTTGATGTCACTTTGTATTGTTGGCAGACACTGGCTTGTAAAAAGTTAGTTATATAAATGAAATGGGATACTTGTCCTTACTTTTTGCTTCCTTTGTTGGTTGTGCGGCTTTTTGTTTTCCTTTGTTAGTTGCGGGATGGTGTTCTTGCCTGGGTATGAATGCCCCCAACGTTCTCCCAATGACGAGCTTTGGGCCCAGGAGGGGGAGAAAGTTGTAAGGTTGTTAGTTCGTCTAGGGTAAGAACGCGGTCTTTCGGCGAGTGTCAGGGGTGAGCTCTGCCTCCTATGCATGACCTGCAGAGCAAAAGCTTGCTTTGGATCTTTTTGGCGCTCCGTTATTTCAAAAAACCCGCCCGTCGTTTCGTTACCATCATTTCGAATTAAAGGCGGTAAGGTATCGAAGCGTCCCGACCGTTCCTCGGGCGACGCGTGGAGGATGTGACTGCGGATATCAGGCGAAGCGTCAGGTGGCCCGGATCTGTGACGCGTGGCAGGACTCTTGCGGCTGAGATCGGTTGGCAATTCCTATAAATAGGGATGGGAGAGATCGAGAAAGATTTTCCCACTTCTGAAGTTTCTTAGAGCTCTTGCCTTCGCATGAGTTCCCAGTCGTCGTTGCCGTCGCAGTCGTCGCCGGAGTTCGTGCCGCCGTCTCAACATCACTTTTCAACAGCCGGAATTCTATAGTTATAATTCTTTTCCCTTTTGGAAATGATCTCTTCAGCCTCCTCTCGGTCGTCGGAGTCGAGGGACGTAGAAGAGAGGGTTCAGGGCGGAGGAGCGACGGACAGCTCCGCCACAGAAACGGTGGAGGTGGGGGGGGATCGCCGATGAGTCAGTGCTGTGCTAAGAGCGGGTCGGTGGCTGAGACCGCAGTTAGGCCGTCTAAGGCGGATAGTATGGACTCGAGGAAGGGGAAAGGGCCCCTGGAATCAAAGGCGAGGTCGTACGCGAGGGGCGATGTCACCGAGGCCGAGGCCGGAGATGTCCCTGCAGAGATCACGAGTCGGATGTAGGTAGCGTGGACAACCGTCATTCCTGAAACACTGGCGAAGTACATCAGGCCGCCCTACGCAGTCCGCCTGCCGACCGCTTCAGAACGGATGTGTTTCGCCAAAGATTGTGAGCTCGGGGTCTATGTAGCCTGCTTTCACCAAGGACTGTGTTTCCCTCTCCATCCTCTATTCCTCGAGATTCTTAACTTCCTCGAGCTTCCGTTATTCCAGCTGATGCCAAACTCTGTCAGCGCGATCGTGGGATTTCTTGTTCTCTGCGCGAGGAATAACGTTAGTCCGTCCCTCCCTCCGTTCCGCTATTTCTTTGCGCTCAAGAGGCTGAGGTCGTACTACTATTTGTCGGCGAGAAAGAGTCATCCCCTCATCCTAGGCTTGCCGGGGAAGATTAAGGGTTGGAGAGAGCAGTACGTGTTCGTCTCCATGTCACCTGACTTGGTGTTGAGGTCGAACTGGGGCGCGCTCAACCCAGAGGCGAGGAAAGAAGTTCATTTGAACGAGGTCGAGGCAGAGCGGGCAAGGCTCCTGCAGGCGATCCCCCCCCCCCGAGGGTAGGCAGTACACCAAGCTCGCCAAGGAGGAGATGATAGCCCGATACATATGGCTTGAAGGTAACCCCAGCATAGTGGCTGTCAGTCCTAATTTGCTCATCCTGATCTCCCTCCTTTTTGCAGATCCGACGATGAGTCTGTCCTTCGAGGAGCTGGAGAGGATGGCTGACGAACAAGTGGCCCGCAACCCGCCAAGAGTGACAAGAAGAGGTTACGAGAGGGGAGGTCGTCCAAGAAGGCGGAGAAGCTCAGTCGGACGAAGAATACGAAGGCGGGGGAAAATCCGACCACCCCCGGTCCTCAGGAGATGGGCACAGCCGCTGGCCGGCCTAATGAGGGCATCGAGCACGTTGCCGCCCCTCGACCATCGACCTCGAAGCTGGGGAGGGCGAGCGGACCGGTCCGGAAGTCTGGGGGTCCCAGAGCGGTGGGACGCATCAAAGGCCACCCGCACAAGCATCGGCTCCGATCAAGACCTCGGTTCTCCCGGGGGCTCCGCTGGGTGGGGCTCGGGGGTTCGGTCGGCTGCCGAGGAATCGTGGCCCCACCGTTGCCCCCGGTTTGCGCTGGAGAAGCCGGCTCACCCAAGCTGTGAGTCGGTGCTGGCGGCGTTCCGGTCGTAGAAGACCGAGGTCGAGGGGCTGCTGGCAGAAGCTCGCATGGGGGTGACCTACCCGGTTGGGACGAACGAGTCGGTCTTCGATGAGGCCGGGGTGACGGCGAGACTAGCCGAGAACTGCCAGCTACCCCAGGACCAGGAGTCCATGTCGTGCATCGGTCTGGAGCGGCTATGCACTTCTACGACGTGGCACCTCAAGCAGGTTGGTTGACGGATTACTTTATAGATCTTTGTTTTTACCTTTGCAGAATCCAAATTTTTCTTGTTCGGGTGTACATGCCAATGCCATGATGGCGGCCGTCAGGCGTCATACCCGGTCATCGCCAAGGCCGAGGCCGTGCTCGCGAAGAAGGAGGCGGAGCTCACCTGAGAGACGTCCCAGCATGCCAAGCTGAAGGAGTCGTACGCCGCTTAACGGACAACGATACGGGAATACCAGGCATACATGGGGGAGCTCGAAGGGAAGGCCGCCGCCGGACTAACTCGCCAGGCTGAGCTGGAGGGCGAGTTAGAGAAAGGGAGGGATGGGCGACCTGGAGGTAGGGGTGGCAAACGGGTCGGGTGGGTTCGGGTTCGGGTCGGGTCAGATTTGACTCGACCCGGATAGGGGTAAACCCTAACCCGACCCGGATTGAATCCGGGTCGGGTTCGGGTGACCCGGAAAATTTCCGGGTCGGGTTCGGGTTAACCTGTCGGGTTAAGATTTGACTTATATACTGCTGCTCTTTTGTCGATATCCAGCTATTTATTAAGAGCCACCGACAATTTATTAGGTGTTGCATAATTTTCAGTAGTTCGTCGCTTAAACCGCACTGATGATAGCAAGGAAGTATAATTAATGTTGCCATTTTACTAACGAAAGTAATAAAATTAACAAAAAAGTTGTATGTAAAGTGAATTGAATTCAAGACCTCTTAAAGAAGAGGACAACAATTCCAATCGTATAAACACAACTCCTATTGCAACGGTGTATTGAAGTTATTATATAAATTTTTATACATTTAGAGAAAGTAAAACGGGTCGAATTCGGGTCATCCGGGTTGACATGCCAAACCCATACCCGACCCAGATTTTATCCGGGTCGGGTCGGGTCAACCCGTTTCCTACTTGACCCGGATTGGCCCCTACCCATACCCGGTTAATGATGCCGGGTTCGGGTCGGGTCGGGTCGGGTCGGGCTCATTTTGCCACCCCTACCTGGAGGCGCAGGTGTGGGCCGCGAAGGAGCTGGCGACGAGGATGGAGGAATACCAGGAGTTCCAAACAAAGACGGTTGTTCCCTGGCTGGCTGATGTGAAGATGAAGGTGCTGGAGAGGGGCCAGGCAGAAGGATGGGAGGCGTGCCTCCGGAGGATCACGAAGAGGGCTGGGACCCTTTATCCTTCGCTGGGGGTGGACTTTGAGGCGCTGGCGGCCTCGGACGAGGAGGACGAGGAAGCTGCGCCAGTCAACACACCGGTCAATGCAAAGGTGCCAGGGACCAAGCGGTGGACAACGCTCCGAAGGACGCCCCAGGGGCTGTGAATTTCTGTACTTAGTTTTTTTAATGGATGGCGGGGCGACCTAGGGGGTCAATTTTGTAAGGTCGTCCCCTCCGATATTTGTAAAAAGTTTTGCCTAAGCTCGTTGAATGAAACGTAAAATTTTGCTATTTGATGCGGTCTGGGCTCCTTTTCGCAACTTGAATAAAAATAAAGTAATAATAAGAAGAAATCAGTCACACAGGGTGGGCCATATCCGGGACAGGGAGCGGGGTCGAAGCTCGGTCCCTGCCCTTCTCCGGTTTGGGTGGCGAAGCTCCGTGAGCTTGCCTCGGATTCTGCTTTAGAACGAGGCATCGGGTCGGAGCTCGGCCCGTGCCCTTCCCCGGTTTAGGTGGCGAGGCTCCGTGAGCTTGCCCCGGAAATTGGTAAAGTTCGAAGACAACTAAATTTTCCACCCGGAGGATGGAGTTTGGTAGTTTGCATGAAAAGAATAACATATCCTTAACATTTACAAGGCTACTGATAGTGATCGAACGAGCGTGCCGCCATCCGTGGATGGGTTAGCTTGTCGTCGGCCCATGTTAACTTGGGGGAGTGTCCAGGGCACGCTCAGGTGTCCCGTGCTGGCGATGGCCTTCTTTCTCTAACGTTGCTTGATCTCTTCTGGAAGTTTCTCAGGCCTGGTAGCGGCACTGGAAGGGGAAGGGGAAGGACGGATCGGAGGCGGGGGCCTGTTGTTCGGGACCACGGGCCGGTTGTCGGGAGAGTCGGGCAGTCGAGGTAGCGATGCTCCCACGGAGGTGGAGGTCGTTGCGGATTGGGCGTTGGAAGAGAAAGACTGTCCACCGTGGCGTCTCTGTCGCAAGTTGTCCAGGGGAGGCCGAGGAGTGGAAGGCGCGCCGTCTATGTGTAAGAGGAATAACTCGTCGGCGATCTGCTTGTAAGATGAAGAACTCGTCAGAAAGACTCGGTTGACCGCCCAACGAGAGCACATCCGGTGACTGGGCAGACAAGCGACTCGTTTGAAGCGCATCAGCCCCGTGGGGCGGTCTAAAGACAGATCCGCCCTATCGCGATGGGCTCAGGAAGGGGGGGGGGTGGGGGGGGGGGGGGGGGGGGGGGGGGGGGGGGGGCAAATACGGTGGCGGTGCTTGCCCCTGTATATTCATGGAAAAACTGCCTAGAGCCTATCTGCTCCACCCCTCCCCTTGTGGCACAATGTGTAGTATTTATAGGTGTTTCGAGTCGGTGTCCTTTGACAGGCTGGCACTATGAGTTGTCTTGTCAGGGTCGAATTAGTCAGACCCGCTTATGCCAGATGATGTGTCAGGCATGAAACGTCAAACCTGCTCTTGTCGGGGGCGAGTTGTCATTAATGGGCGTACTTTCTCGGGACCCGAGTCTGTCCTTTTGTGATGATAAGTCACTTCATGGGCGTACTTTCTCGGGACCATGAGTTGACCGGAGGTCTTAGCCCTGCGCGTGCCCTTCCCCGGTTTGGATGGCGAGGACGGGTCCTGCCCCGGAGTTTCACTGGAGGAGGGGAGCGATCGCGTAGATCGGCCCGTGCCCTTCTCCAGTTTGGTTAGCAAAACTCCGTAAGCTTGCCCCGGAGTCTTTGAGAGGGCGGGTATAGGGCCATCGCCTACCCCGCATCTTCTGTAATCGGACGGATATTGGGCTATCGCCTACCCGCATGTTTGTCCTTCTGGTTTGGGTGGCGAGGACAGATCCTGCCCCGGAGTCTTCACTAGAGGGGGGAGCGAGCGGGTAGCTCGGCCCGTGTCCTTCTCCGGTTTGGGTGGCGAAGCCCCGTAAGCTTGCCCCGGAGTCTTCACTGAAGGGGGGAGCGAGCGCATAGCTCGGCCCGTGCCCTTCTCCCGTTTGGGTGGCGAATCTCCGTAAGCTTGCCCCAGAGTCTTCACTTGGAGGAGGGAGCGAGCACGTAGCTCGGCCCGTGCCCTTCTCCGGTTTGGGTGGCGAAGCTCCGTAAGCTTGCCCCGGAGTCTCTGAGAGGGCAAGTATGGGGCCGTCGCCTACCCCGCATCCTCTGAAATCGGACGGGTATTGGGCCGTCACCTACCCCGTGTTTATCATTCCGGTTTGGGTGGCGAGGACGGATCCTGCCCCGGAGTCTTCACTGGAGAGGGGAGCGAGCGCGTAGCCCGGCCCGTGCCCTTCTCCGGTTTGGGTGGCTGATTCGGGATATAAATTGCATATTTTCCCCCCTAACTACTCCCATTTTGTGCCAAAGATTAGGCTTAATTGTGCTCTTTTTGGGTATATTTTCATTTCATATCAATTTTAGGGCTTATTCTCATTCTTGGTACAAAATACGGTTCTTATCGTCGTTATTGGCTTCTTATTATTTTTCCTATGCTCCTGCCATTATTTCGATCATATCTCCATTTTTTGGGAATTATTTGAGCATGTGGATAATTTATATAGCTTATTGGAGGTCAATATTGTGGTTTTAATAGTCATTAAATTAATTTTCACATCAAATGGACTAATTTCTCCTTCTCATATTTTTCAGGTACCACTAGGAGTCTTTGGGATTTTCCAGAATTTTTTGGGAATTTTCTGAGATTTCTAGGTATTTTTTTGGATTTAAACGGGGGAGAATTGGGGGATTAAAACCAGAAAAAGGATTTAATTTGGGGCGCCACGTGGCGCAACCAGATGGCGCCACGTGGCACCGAGATTCTCCCCAGATCCAGCCGGCCAGCTGTGCAAATGTTAAAAAAAAAACAAAAAAAAACACTTAATCACAGCGGCCCGCTCTTGGAGCGGGCCGCTGCAAATTTTAAAAAAAAATATGTTTTTTTTTAGTTTACCGAGCGGGCCGGCCTGCTGGCCGGCCCGCCCCCAAAAAAGCTGCAGCGCGCGCAGCTTGAGTGCGGGGGCGGGCAGCGGGCGCCCGCCCCCCAAAATATCCGGCCCGATAAGCTTCTTAGGGTGGCCTGATGCGAAAGAGAGGGGAACTCTCGGGTTTTCTTGTTTTTTTGGGGTTTTTCTAGGGCTTGAAAGGGGATTCTTCTTCCCCAAGAGGCTTGGAGGCCATTGATGAAGCTTGGAGCTTGGAGGAGGCATTTGGGAGTGGAAGAACTCATCTAGGAGTGACACTTAGGTGAAATTTTCATATTCTCTTGTGTATTTTGATTTAGGGTTTTAAGTTGTAAATTGGATGTTAATTTTGAGTAAAGATTACTCCGTTTTCATCATGAATCTCTAAATTTTGCTTGTGTGGATGTGTTGTTTGATTGTTGTCGTTGGGTTGAGAAATTTCATCCCTAGCACTTTTTCAATTCCTAAATTTGTGTATGAAACTTGAGTTAACTTTGTTTATTGGAACCCTAGGGGGAAATCCAAGAAGAGGATAATCCTAGCGGACCCTCTCTAATGTGCTAAATTGATTATTACTCATGTGGGTTTCATTCATTACTTATTGCACCCTACACGTTCGATAAAAGGCCGTATTTTCCGATTGAGCTCCCTTAGCCGGGAGATCGATTGAGTTATATTTGAGATGAATTTCCACGCCCACGGCCTCATTCACACACACACCACATGAGTCCTCCTTGTTACTTGCCGATTCGGCTCTCCACCCTTAGCCACTTAGGATAGATTTTAGTTTTCACCACTTTTATTCCACACTTTTCCGACATTTCCACCGTAATTGAGTTAGTTGTAAAACATTTTATTTTTCATTATCAATCAATTTTGTGAACGTAGAACGACTTGTCCCTGTGATCCGACCCGGTACTCACCGGTTTTTTTATATTGCATTGACACTCCTACGCTTGGGAGCGGAAGGCGTGCACTTGCGCGTTTTCCGAGTCAACCAATTGGCGCCGTTGCCGGGGACAACGGTTTCTATCATTAGCAATTTTTTGATTGATTTCGAAATTTTTAGTGTGATACTTCTATCTCTTAGTGTGTGTCTTTCTATTTATTTATTTTCCACTTATTGAGTCTTTTTGGTTGTTTATTTTCATTTTTCTTGAATTTTTTTTAAACAACAACATGGCATCTTCTTCGGATTTTTCGGACTTTGATTTGGAGGATATCCCACTTCCGCCATATTTCCATGGCACGGAGTGGGAGAACCCTCACTTACATATTAAAAATTTTGAAGATTGGATGCATTCATGTCTTGGTGGGAACATTAGCGATGATTGCATATATTTTAGATTCTTTCCCGATTCTTTACAGGATGATGCTAGACTTTGGTTTGATTCATTGTCTCTGGACTCACATTTTACCTGGTTGTCATTTCAGGCTGAATTTCTCCGGGTATTTTTGCCTATCTTTTTGGAGCAGGTACAGGGGCGGCAGGCCATAGAGCAGTACATAGCGAGCTTCGCCCAGGCCGATGGAGAGGCCTACCATCAGGCTTGGCAGAGGCTCACTAATTTGGTGCTTGCGTGCCCACACCAGAGTTTCCACGAGGATCACCTCCTGCAGATATTTTATACTGGATTATCGCCATCTGGGCGAGATTTGGTGCAGATGAGCTGCGGTGGAGAGTTCTTTGATTTTTCGACCGAGGATTCTTGGTTGTACCTGAGAGACCTTGCAGAGTGGGAGCAGACTGAGCCATTTGGAGAGCCGTCACTTGGATATGAGGATGATGGCCAGTCCCAGTTTCCATTTCAGGATGCAGATCTGCAGGCCCAGTGTCAGTTTGAGGAGCCAGCTGAGGGCTCATTCCAGTGCGACCCTATGGATTATCTAGAGAGACCTGTGAAGAGGGTGCATTGGGGCCAAGTAGAAGAGTTTGAGCATATATATATTGAGGAGTCAGAGGAGACAGATGACAGAGTGCGTGTCGACCACGACGGTGACACGATGCATTTTCATTTTGAGGTTGAGGATGAAGTGGATGTGTATGATGGCCGAGAGCAGATTGAGTACACCATTGAGCCTGAGCCACAGCCCACTTCAGAGTTAGCTTCACAAGTCGAGGCGGTTGAGTATTTTGGGAGGACGACTGAGATGAGCTATTTCTGGGATGGCGAGGATGATGCGTGCTTGGATTTGCCTGAGACGAGTCTACCTCCAGTCCTATCACATATGTCACTTCCCTCGCCTCAGGATGCGCACTTGCCAGTCATCGAGGAGGTTTGTCAGGAGCAGTTACCAGTTGTGGGGAGTGCCGCAGAGATCGTTGATGTTGATATTGATGTCGAGGAAGAGGATAGCGACGGGGATTGCGAGATGGTATATATTGAGCCCGAGCTCCCTCTTACTCCAGTTTTCCCTCTGCAGCCACTTCCACCTCCTCTTGAGGCCGTGCATCATCCAGAGCCTAGCATCACATTTCAGGGAAGTTCCCATCTTACTTTTTCCTCCAACCCCGAATCAAATTATTTACTTCCATATTATAATGATTCGGATTGTCGTCATTTGATCGTAAATTCTTTTATTCATTTCGACGACCCATTTTGGCAAGCTTTTCACTTTGACGGGCGCTTTTGCCCAATTATTTTTGACACAACCTATCTCCCCCATTTTGCAGGAACCTATCACAAGGAGATGCTTGGGGTTGTGTCGCTTGCCATTGATGCCCGCATTGGAGGTAGGGCATTGGACGTGGCGACGCTCGCGGAGGAGCGAAATGATATGATCGAGCAGTTGCCACCGCCGTTTTACATACGAGATCCGCCATTTGCCACGGTGTGTTCTTTCCATGTAGTGTAAATAAATAAAATTAAAAGTTAGTTTGCTTTTGCATTTTGCTTTCGCATGTTTTTCTTTTTCTTTTCTAGGATCTTTTGTGAGATCTAGTACTCTCCCAACATTGAGGACAATGCTTATTTTAAGTTGGGGGGAGAGTGTTAGAATCTCTAGGATTGTTATGATTTTGAGCTAATTTTTTTTTTGAGATCCCTCCATGTTTCTCCATCACCCATTGATTTTCATTGCATATCATATTTTGGCTTCCTCGTTCCCACGCCATTAGCTTTGCTTAGTCCCTATATGCTTAATGCCATGCAATTTTTTTTTCGGATTATCATTTTGGTGTCAACTTCTCGATGTTGGATTGGCATGTTTCATTTCTTTTCCATTTTGGATTCATATGTCAATATACCATGTATGAAGCTATTTCATACGTCGTGATGCTTTCTTCGAAATAATTTGGGAAAAGTTTGGTGTAAGTGGTCGCATGTTTGGGATGAATGGTGTAGTTTTTAATTGGATTGGGAGTGGCAAAAATTGTGCATGCTTTGTTTTCCTCTTAGGAGTGGGTGGATGAGTTGCTAATTTGTGTTGGAATGAAAAAAGAGAGTAGTATAAGTGAATGTTTCTTTCTAATCGAATTGAGTAGCCGGTGCCCCACGAGACATTGGGGAGGAAGCCAAAAATGAGATTTAGGAGATCATTCCATCCATTTGCATATATAGCGTCATCGCGTGTATGTAAATGTGGTCGTGTTTGCATTTATGGCGTTATCGCGTGAATGCAAAACATAAACGTCAAAAACAAAAAAAAAGAAAAAGAAAAGAAAAGAAAAGAAAAATGAAAGAATAAGCAATATGATTGATGCAATCTTATCTCCCACCACTTAGAAGGAATTTCTTTTTGTTTTGGCCACTTTCATGAAAATTGGAAAATTTGACATCGTGATATTTTCCCGATACGTGTGATACGGTGCTTATTTCTTCACTTTTCTTTGAATTGGATTGAGGGGAGTATCATTTGTTGTTTGCTTTCATATATTTGGTATATTGGCTTTGAAATCAATTGGAAATCTCATTTTTGGAGTATGCCATGATGATATCGAGGATTTGGTGCATGTTTTTCAATTTTATCCGAATTTATCGCATATTTTGCTAGGGACTAGCAAAAAGCTAGTTGGGGGGGTGTGATTCGGGATATAAATTGCATATTTTCCCCCCTAACTACTCCCATTTTGTGCCAAAGATTAGGCTTAATTGTGCTCTTTTTGGGTATATTTTCATTTCATATCAATTTTAGGGCTTATTCTCATTCTTGGTACAAAATACGGTTCTTATCGTCGTTATTGGCTTCTTATTATTTTTCCTATGCTCCTGCCATTATTTCGATCATATCTCCATTTTTGGGAATTATTTGAGCATGTGGATAATTTATATAGCTTATTGGAGGTCAATATTGTGTTTTTAATAGTCATTAAATTAATTTTCACATCAAATGGACTAATTTCTCCTTCTCATATTTTTCAGGTACCACTAGGAGTCTTTGGGATTTTCCAGAATTTTTTGGGAATTTTCTGAGATTTCTAGGTATTTTTTTGGATTTAAACGGGGGAGAATTGGGGGATTAAAACCAGAAAAAGGATTTAATTTGGGGCGCCACGTGGCGCAACCAGATGGCGCCACGTGGCACCGAGATTCTCCCCAGATCCAGCCGGCCAGCTGTGCAAATGTTAAAAAAAAACAAAAAAAACACTTAATCACAGCGGCCCGCTCTTGGAGCGGGCCGCTGCAAATTTTAAAAAAAAATATGTTTTTTTTTTAGTTTACCGAGCGGGCCGGCCTGCTGGCCGGCCCGCCCCCAAAAAAGCTGCAGCGCGCGCAGCTTGAGTGCGGGGGCGGGCAGCGGGCGCCCGCCCCCCAAAATATCCGGCCCGATAAGCTTCTTAGGGTGGCCTGATGCGAAAGAGAGGGGAACTCTCGGTTTTTCTTGTTTTTTTGGGGTTTTTCTAGGGCTTGAAAGGGGATTCTTCTTCCCCAAGAGGCTTGGAGGCCATTGATGAAGCTTGGAGCTTGGAGGAGGCATTTGGGAGTGGAAGAACTCATCTAGGAGTGACACTTAGGTGAAATTTTCATATTCTCTTGTGTATTTTGATTTAGGGTTTTAAGTTGTAAATTGGATGTTAATTTTGAGTAAAGATTACTCCGTTTTCATCATGAATCTCTAAATTTTGCTTGTGTGGATGTGTTGTTTGATTGTTGTCGTTGGGTTGAGAAATTTCATCCCTAGCACTTTTTCAATTCCTAAATTTGTGTATGAAACTTGAGTTAACTTTGTTTATTGGAACCCTAGGGGGAAATCCAAGAAGAGGATAATCCTAGCGGACCCTCTCTAATGTGCTAAATTGATTATTACTCATGTGGGTTTCATTCATTACTTATTGCACCCTACACGTTCGATAAAAGGCCGTATTTTCCGATTGAGCTCCCTTAGCCGGGAGATCGATTGAGTTATATTTGAGATGAATTTCCACGCCCACGGCCTCATTCACACACACACCACATGAGTCCTCCTTGTTACTTGCCGATTCGGCTCTCCACCCTTAGCCACTTAGGATAGATTTTAGTTTTCACCACTTTTATTCCACACTTTTCCGACATTTCCACCGTAATTGAGTTAGTTGTAAAACATTTTATTTTTCATTATCAATCAATTTTGTGAACGTAGAACGACTTGTCCCTGTGATCCGACCCGGTACTCACCGGTTTTTTTATATTGCATTGACACTCCTACGCTTGGGAGCGGAAGGCGTGCACTTGCGCGTTTTCCGAGTCAACCAGTGGCGGAGCTCCGTAAGCTTGCCCTGGAGTCTTCACTAGAGGGGGGAGCGAGCGCGTAGCTCGGCCCGTGCCCTTCTCCGATTTGGGTGGCGAAACTCCGTAAGCTTGCTCCGGAGTCTTCACTTGAAGGGGGGAGCGAGCGCGTAGCTCGGCTCGTGCCCTTCTCCGGCTTGGGTGGCGAAGCTCCGTAAGCTTGCCTCGGAGTCTTCACTGGAGGGGGGAGCGAGCGCGTAGCTCAGCCCGTGCCCTTCTCTGGTTTGGGTGGCGAAGCTCCGTAAGCTTGCCCCGGAGTGGAGAATGTCCGAGTGGAACTGAAATTTCCAAGTGGAGACGGCAAAATTTGAAAATATGCTGGAAAGGGAGAATTTCATTAAAACTCACAGTCATTGATAATATTTCAACAAGTGTTCCACATTCCACGGGTGGGCTAGCTCGCCACCGTCCAGGGTTGCTAGGATGTAAGTGACTGACCCGACGATGTCGACGATTTCGTAAGGCCCCTCCCATTTTGCTGCTAGCTTCCCTTGGCGGTCGGTCTCCCGTTTGAAGGTCGCGTTTCTGAGGACTAGGTCACCGATCCTGAAGCTATGTTTCTTCACACGGGAGTTGTAGTGCCGGGCTATTCTCTGGCTGTGCCGTATGAGATTCGTCAGAGCTCGGTCTCTCACTTCGTCGATGAGCTCAAGGTTGAGGCCGAGGCCCTCCCCGTTGATATCTTCATCGAAGTATCGAAGCTGAAGAGTCTCCTCTCCCACCTCCACGGGGACGACCGCTTCTGCCCCAAACGCCAGCATGAACGGGCTCTCCCCCAGCCGAAGCTTTGTAGATCGTGCGGTACGACCAGAGAATGCCCGGTAGTTCGTCCACCCATGATCTGAGAGCGTCGCCCACCTTCTTCTTCGGGGGGGGCCAATATGCACTTGTTTACTACCTCCGCAGTCCCATTGCACTGCGGGTGCGCACGGAAGCGAAGTGGAGCTTGATCCCCCATTCCGAACAGAAATACCGGAAGCCCTTGCAATCGAATTGTCTCCCGTTATCCGTTACTATGGAGCGGGGTACCCCAAAGCGGCAGATAACGAACTTCTACATGAAGTTCTTCATGTCCGTCCACGTGATATTCACTAAGGGTTCGGCCTCAATCCATTTGGTGAAGTAGTCGACGGCAACGACAAGGTACTTCCTCCCGCCGGAGGCCTTCGGGAAAGATCCGAGGATGTCGGGTCCCCACTTGGCGGGGATTGGGCTAAGGATGGGCACCAGGTCGGCTGGCGGTGCTGCAATATGTCTGCTAAATTTCTGGCATTCTCCACACTTCTTAACGTACTGGGATGCATCTTGGATCATGGTTAGCCAGTAGTATCCCTGACGCACTATCTTGTGGACGATAGTGCGTCCGCCATAGTGGTTTCCGCAGAGGCCCTCGTGCACTTCGCGGATAACTTGTTCGGCCCGGCCCGGCCCCAGACACTTCAGGTAAGGCAGGACGTCGAACCTTGCAGGGCGCTTGCGGTAAAGCACTCCGTCAAAGAGCACGAACGACAAGGCCTGCATCTCGATCTTCTTAGCTTCAAGTCGCTCCTCGGGCAGGGCCCCCGTCTACAAGTATTTCATTATCGGGCTCATCCAAGTCGTCATCTGGCTGACACACATTAACTCGTCTTCTTCAATGGTGGGTGTCAGCAGGTTCTTGAAGTAAATGGCCTTCCCAATTTCGGCCGGGGAGGAGGAGGCCAGCTTCAACAGAGCGTCTGCTCGGAGGTTGTTGGAACGAGGTAGGTGTTGGACCTCCGCCTTTTTAAACTTCTGAAGCTCGGCCTAGGCGTGCTTAAGGTAGCGCTTCTTCAGCTCCTCCCGGGCCTCAAAGCTCCCTTGGATTTATTGGACGACGAGCCGTGAATCGCTGAGCAGCAGTACGTTCGTCGCCCCCCATCGCTCGGCATAGCCTCGATCCATTGACTACGGCTTCGTATTCCACGACATTGTTGGTTGCTGAGAAGCTAAAGCGCAGCGCGTACTCCAACATGCATCAGTCGGGAGTTTGGATGACGATGCCAGCCCCAGTTCCGGATCCCGTGGCCGACCCGTCGACGTGGATGGTCCATAATTCGTTCACTTCTTCTTGGGCGAACGTCGAGGGTTTGACTGCTTCCAGCGCTCTCTGACACGCTACCGTCGACTGCGCGCTTGGCGGTTCTTCGGGAAGATCTTCGATGGTACACTCCACTACGAAATCCGCCAGCGCTTGGCCCTTGATCGTCGTTCGGGCTTTGTATACTATGTCGAACTCGTTGAGCTCGACGCTCCAGTTCAGCATTCTTCCCGATCGTTCTAACCTCTTCAGGTTCTTTTTGAGTGGCAGGTTGGTGTGGACAGCGATGATGTGAGCTTGGAAGTATGGCCGGAGCTTTCTTGCCGTTGTCACACGACAGTAAGCGACCTTCTCTATGGGGCTATAACAGGTCTCCGCATCTCGGAGCACCCGGCTCGCATAGTAGACCGGTCGTTGTACGCCCTTTTCTTCCTTGAGCAAGGCCGAGCTAACGGCCTCTTCATTGGTGGACAGATACAGTCCCAGCTGTTCTCCTTCCTCGGGCTTTGCGAGCAGCGTTGGGCTTTGCAAGTAAGCTCGCAGCTCTGCGAATGCTTGGGCGCAGGTGTCGTCCCACTGGATCACTTTCCTATCGATCTTCTTTGCGACGAGGGCCCGACGCAAGACCCTAAAAAACGGGAGCGACCTTTCCGTGGACTTCGACAGTAACCTCCCCAGCGCGGCGACCCTGCCGTTCAGCCGCTGTAAGTCTCGGATGGTCCGAGGCTTGGTCATATTGATAAGGGCCGACACATTGTCTGGGTTCGCTTCAATTCCTCGCTTCGTTATCATGAAGCAGAGGAACTTCCCCGATTGCACGCCGAAGATGCACTTCGCCGGGTTCAGCCTTAGATCATATCGGCGCACCTTCTAGAAGGTCTCCTGCAGGTCGGCGAGGTGGTCTGGGCCTTCTTGCTTTTGACCAACATATCGTCGATGTAGACTTCCAGATTTCACCCGACCTGAGAGCTGAAGATCTTGTCTACCATTCGCTGATAGGTTGCCCCGGCATTCTTCAGTCCGAACGGCATCTTCGTGTAGCAGAAGGTGTCCTTGTCAGTTATGAAGGACGTCTTCTCCTCGTCCTCCTTCACCATCAGGATCTGGTTGTAGCCCGAGAACGCATCCATAAAGCTCAGCAGTTCGTAGCCCGACGCTTGGTCGACCAGGTGGTCGATCCTCGACAAAGGAAAGTTGTCCTTTCGGCACACCTTATTAAGGTCAGTGAAGTCGACGCACATGCGCCACTTCCCGCTGGCCTTCTTCACCAAGACGACGTTGGCGAGCCATTCTGGATAGCTCACCGGTCTGATGAACTTGACCTGGAGGAGCCGCTCCACCTCTTCGCTGGCAGCCCTCATCTTTTCTCCTCCGAAGCTCCTCTTCTTCTGCCGGACCGGTCGAGATTCCGGGTCCGCGTTCAGCTTGTGAGCGATCACTTCGGGATCGACTCCGGGCATGTCCGAGGGTGACCATGCGAAGATGTCAGCATTCTCTCTGAGAAGCTTGACGAGGTCCACCCTCAGAGTGGCCAGAAGCTTCGTGCCGATGGAGACAGTCTTGCCCTCCTCAGCGGTCATGGGTACTTCTTCGATCTTCTCCGTCGGGGTTGGTCGTTGGTCGCAGTAATCCTCCCGCTCATCGAGGAGGTCGACCGATAAGGCTTGCTCCGGAACCTTGTGCTTAGTTGATCCTACGTAGTAACTCCGGGACAGCTTTTGGCTCCCCCGCACCTGACATACCCCTTGCGGAGTCTGAAATTTGACCATCTGGTGCAGCAGGCTAGGAAGTGCTTCGATGGAAGTCATATACGGCCGCCATATAATCCCGTTGTATGCCGACGCAATGTCGACGACAACGAACTGCGTCATGCGTGTGACGATCTTTGGCTCTTCTCCCAGGGACACAGGCAGAGTGATCACCCCTGCAATTGGAACCGAGTGGCCGGTGATGCCGACGATGGGGCCCGTGCAAGGCCTTAGGTCTGCCGGCTTTAACCCTATCCTCTCAACCGTTGACACGAACAGAATATCGCAGGAGCTCCCGGTGTCGATCAGGAGGCGGCTAATGATGGCCGTCCCGATCTGAGCTTCGATGACGATGGCCTCGTCATGCGGTAGCTCGACCCCCTCCAGATCGTCGTCAGTGAAAGTAATGGGCGGTCGAGCCACCCTTCTCCGCTTCGCCTCGACGCCAAGGCCCGCCGCCATCAACTGCCGCGCGTACGCCTTCTTGCCTAAAGATGACGTGCCCCCCGAGGATAGCCCGCCGCATATCACATCTATGCGCATGACTGCTCTTTGCGGGCGAGGCTCTTTCTGTTCGTCGCTTGGGGTAGGTCCGGCCTCTGCGCTCCCCGCGGAGCTCTCTCCTCTTGAGCCGGCCTCCTGCCATCGACGAAGCCTTGGAGGTGTCCCGCTTGGATCAACCGCTCGATCTCCTTCAATGTGAAGCAATTGTCGGTATCGTGACCGTGATCCCAGTGGTACCGACAATACTTCTGGAGATCTCTCTTCGCCGGATCTGACCTCAACTCTCGAGGCGGGTCTGGAAGCAGCCCAGCCCTCGTCGCCGCGGCCAACACCTCTATCATCGGGGCATTGAGCTGCGTGTATTGGGCTCGCAGGGGTCCCTCCGACCTCTGGATTGCTCGCACGAGCTCTCTGGCGGTAGCGAACTCCCGCACTGGGCCAGGACGATCTTGCGGGCGACGCCCCTCTGGGTCGCGTCTTGGCTGAGCCAGCTGGTTGCGGCCCATGGGCCTGTCCGCTTACCTTGGTCTGGGGTCGGGCCGATGCTCATTGCGGGACACCCCCACCCTAGCGACCTCCTTCCTTATTCCAAGGGCCTCCTCGCTCAGCGTGTATCTATCCGCCTAAACGATCAGTGCATCAAAATCGGCAGGCGAGTCTCGGAGGAGGGACTTGTGAAGGCTTCGGCTAGTTAACCCCGCCTTGAAGGCCGCCATGACCAACTCGTTTCCACAAGCTACCACACCTAGCTTCTCATCTTGGAAGCGGCGCAAGTGCTTCCCGATTGTCCCCCCTCCTTCTGGATGATCATGAATAGCTAGTCCGTGGGCTTCTTCCTCGTTCACCCGGCCCGGAACTGCTGGCAGAATTTGTGGGACAACTCGTCAAAGCACTCGATGGACCGGGCGGGGAGGCTGTGGTACCACTCCAGGGTGGGGCCCTTCAAGCTCTGCTGGAATCCTCGACAGAGGAGTACGTCATCCGCCCCATGCATCTCCATCGCCCCCCCTACTGCTGCACATGCACGAGAGGATCTCCTGCTCCGTTGTAGGTCGTCAGCTGGGGGAGCTTGAACCTCGAGGGTCTCAAGGCCGTCATCCATCTCGCCAAGGGCGTGGCTTCCTCGGGATAGGCGGTGGTCCGGAGGTATGCTGCCTCCATCTCTCCGGGGTTCTGCTCCGGTCCCGACCTTGTTGGCGACGATCATCATGCTCTGGGGGCGGGGAGGTCGCCTGGGCGGTCTCCTCCCATGCGGCAGGGATCCAGCCGAGGATGGGCTATGAGCGTTTTTGCGTCGTTGGTCCAAGGCCGACACTGCCGGGATCTCCTGGTTCTCCCGCCGATGCCTCTCGCGCTCAGCGATGATGAAGCGGAGTTGCCGACGAGCGACTTCTTCGTCAAGATGGGCTTGATGGGCGGCCTCGGCTTCGTCGTCTTGGCGCTTTTTGTCGGCAGCTGCTTCTTCGTCGCGCTTCCGCTTCCGCGCGGCCTTCATTTCTTCGTCAATGAGTTTTTGCTGGGCTGCTATTTCTTCGGCGAGCCCTCTCTGCCTCGCCCCTTCTTCGAACTAAGGACGAAGCTTTCGTCTCAGGTTCGGGGGCTCGAAGGGGCCGGAGGGTGCTTCAGTCCTGGCCGCCGCGAAGCCTTTCATCATCTTAGTAAAGGCCTCGAAGCTTTGTTGCACAGCGCGGGCTGAGGCCTGGACGGTTTCAGCCATCCCCTCAGGGGGGAAGATTAGTCGAGGGGGTCCTCGGGTGAGATTGCGATTCTTGATCCATGAGAGATTTACCGGGGTCGGGATCTCAGAAGGCTGGTATGGAGTTAGACATGGGTCTGACCCTTCGTTTCCACAGACGGCGCCAATTGTTGCGGCGTAAGATCCACGTACAATGGATTTGTTTATTGGGGGAACCAAGGGCACGATGGTTACAAGGGGGTGGAATCTAGGTAGGCTGTTAGACAAGTGGTGAGTGGGGTGACGAGGCTTAGACGTGCAGCAAAGACCGGCCACTGGATCAACTTCGCTAGCACTCCGCTTATCCGTCGCACTGCCGGAGACGGACGCTGACTGCTGTCTGCGGAGGCGAGCTCACCTGCGCACGGAGCAGCTCGTCAGAAAGGCCGGGTTGGGGCCCAACCCTTAGCCTCTCAGATGCCTAAGTTAGAATTAGGACTTAAAAACAGGGGCAAGACACGCAGGTCGGACTGAAAGTGGGCCGACCTTATGTAGCGAGCTATAGTGGAAGAACACAGATATGTGAGACCTTTGCCCTTGTGTGTGTGAATAATCAGAATGAGAGTTAATTGGCCAACCCTTTTCTCGATGGAGGCGAAGGGGTATTTATACCTGATAGTGGCGGTTTGGTGAGGCTGAGCTGGCGTGCTGAGTTGGCGCGGCTGTTAGCAGAAGCTTCGGACGAGGATGTCAGGCCTATGCGTGTCAGCCATGCTTTTATCAGACGGCGCAACGGCCCATGGTACTTTATCAGGGTGTCAGAGCCGAAAGCACCAACGGTCAGGGGGTGCAACGGCTAGGGGTGCTTTATCAGGCTGTCGAGCGGCGGAAGTGTCAGTGGTGTCTTTGTACTAGGTTGTGTGTCGTGTCCGATGAGCCAAGGGTCAACCGAGGGCGTCAATGGATCGGGGCCGCTCTCGAACCTATTGGTCGCCCTCAAAGAGTGATGAGTGACCTACTTGTATGCCTGGCGAGCTCAGGGGGGGTGCAGGCGCCCACCTGGCCAGGCGCAGGGCGTAGTGCGCCTTTTCTTCTCAGTCAGGCTGATCTTCAGGGATGATAAGCGGTCTGCAGGCTAAGGGGGATTAGGCGATTAGTCGGCGGAGGTCGGTCAAAGGGTCCCTCCCCGCCAGTCAGGGACTCGGTCGATGTTGAGGCCGAGCTGGGTGCGTGTGATGCAATCTCAGATTGAAGTTCGGGGTAGCACTATCTTTAGGACGTAACAAGTACCATATTGTATACAAAGTTAAAGCTGGCGATACTTTCTCCACTAGTGAGTTTACAACTAAATCAGCAATGCGCGAGAAAATTAACGAAGTGACAAAAATGGATACTTGCAATGTGCTTGAATATTTAAAAATGAAACATGGAAAAAAAATTACATTAGGAAGTAATATCATAAATTTCACGTCAAAAATCAAGTGAATCAAATGCTATTTGACCCTCAATATACCCAATACAAATTCAACAGTTTTAAAAGAATAGAACTTTTTGCAATGGATGGATCGAGAGTCAAATATCTCTAGGATTCACCCATGCCCGTTGTTTTGGGATTTTAGAACCGTGTACAACAGCCTAAAAATTTCAAATTTTTTTATGTAAAATATAATCCAGGCTGACAGCGCAAAAAATTTTATAAGCTGTCGGTACACATTCATTAATCTCTTCTTTGGAATACCAACCTCAAATATTTTTCAAACTTGCGCTTATCATAATTTGACAACTAAAAGTTGAAACTTGAAATAACACCAACCGTCCTTAATAATGGAAGGCTTTGTCTAAAAATGTAAAATTGTGCATTTTTAAAAGATTATTCCAGAATAAAAAGGCAATAATTAGGAGGGACACACCAACGACAAGTAGAAATAAGGTTTAATAACTGTCGGACGGAAATCGCATGTGCAAGTTTTCCAGGGAGAACCTCCAAGTTTCCATGTGAGAAATGATGTTTAAGTTTCGAGAGGCTTCTTATTCTTTATTTAATTCAAGAGTCAACAAATACACATTTCATGTCCAAATGCCTACAAGGATGTGTTACTAAAGAATATAGGCCGAGCTAGTCAAAGAGCAAATTTCTTAGTTGGCTAACGTCAAAACCTTACCGTCATCTTTTTTTTTTTTTACAATCTGTTCATATCTTCATATTAAAAAAATGTCAACCCATCAATTTTCAAATAAATTTTAGAGTGTTTTACTCGTGCATCCACTCATCGCAAATTTAACGGTTTCAACTTTTTGCAACGGCTAGATGAACTAGCAGAACCTTCCTCCCTTGTGTTTACTTGAAAAGAGTGTTGTTATTCGCACCACAGAGATTTATGAATACACCACACTACTTGATTCACCACACCTATGTTTTTAACATCAGATGTTCGGATTTGGAGATCCGAACGGCTCTAGTACTTTTATTCTTCCGTTCGGATCTCCAAAGCCGAACAGTATAATAAATATGTATTGTGTTCGGATTTACACATCTATTGTATTAGAGCCGTTCGGATCTCCAAATCCGAACATCTGATGTTAAAAATATAGGTGTGATGAATCAAGTAATGTGGTGTATTCATAACTTTCTGTGGTGCGAATAACAACACTCACTTGAAAATTGTGGTTTGGTTTTTTTTTTTTTTAACATGGAGATAAAAGATCATTGAAAAAAAATAGATGGAGAGTGGACGGGTGGGTGGGAGTTTTGAAGCTAGTTAAGGATGATACACATTTCTCGGGTTAGTAACTTCCATTTTTTTTTTTTTGAGAGTTATATTTTTCATAAAATTTGACCTTCAGCGTTACTGTTTTGAACCGGGTTGCTGATCGTATGAACCAGGAGTGGATTAACGTTGACTTTTGGTTATTTCACTCATGAGCTAGAACCATGCTTCATTCTATTACTGAGCACGGTCCCCTGATAATTTTGTAAATGGACATGAAGCCAGAACAAATCTAATAACATTTTAGTTTTGTCCTTATATTATTGGTGTTATTAAGTAACTAATTAATTGATTATATGGCACATCACTAACTAACAATTTAATATATTTAGAACCCCCACGTAATTAGAAGAATAATACTGATTTTCATGTGAGGGGTTTGGTTTTTGTCGAGGTTTCGGTTGAAGACAACACGTGAAGATGGTAATTACTAATTAGCCGGAAGCGGTTTGTTTATATAATAGAGTTTGCTCTTAAGGAGACACGATTCAGATGTTTGTCATGGTCAAAATAAATATATGATAAGATAATGAAATAATAAAATTAAAAACGATGTAGTCTTGTTAACCAAAAGTATGTTAGATTACAGTATCAGAATTTAGAAAGAAATCATGAAGCACCTTCAATAACCTTAGCTAACCAAACTCCTAAGAGGGAGATCTTTTTAATTTATGCAATATTTATTCGAACAAGTGAACTAAAGAGAGGCGTGATTATCTAAGTAAAAGAATATAGCCTTATCACGCTTCTAACTTAAAAGGGGTTATTTAAACTTACAATTGATGGAAGTTATATTTCAACTTTCTACTAACACAAAATGGATTCCAAAAACAAAGAGTTTGGTTTAAGGATGCAATCACAATGAGAAACTACCTTCAAGACTGGCATGTACGATAGATTTCAGCTCGCATGACATCAATAGGCATGTGATCGTATGTGTACCGCTCAGGACCTTGATAGACGCCTGTTTTCTCCAGAAGCGCGAGCCCTTCTTCCCTGCCATACCTCGACGAATAGAGTCTCAAATACTCGATGTCCTGCAAACAACATGATAAGAAAAACGGTATCATAAACATCCATACAAAACAGAAAGACGGCAACTATCTGCACCGCACTTGATTGCGGTGCAGAGGTGTTTTTATCCCGAAAGAGTAAGAAAAACCTTTGTGACAAGCATCAAATCATATCAAAATTAAGTTTTTTTACCGTCTATGATAAAAAATTTAGTCTGCACCGCAATTTTGCGGTGCAGAAAGCAATTCGCAACAGAAAAGGATGGTGCATGTGTCTCGTCTGGTGTTGGTAAGTATCTGACAAAGACCTGTATGATGAGATAGACTGAAGAATATTATTTGTTCAGATACAGAAGATGATCAACTGGATTCAGTCCAAGGCTAAGACAATTTTAAAACCTGCAGAGAACTCTCTCACCATTTGAATGTGTTATGCTTATCTCGGCGCAATGGACCTATTCAATGGCCAACCCTTCTTGACACCTCTTTTTTTTTTGTCAGACTCTACTGGCATGGTCTCTCTCACTAGCGCCTTTCAATAACCAAGGCACAGATATCCTAGGGTTGCACTGCTAGGCATTTCTTGGATACCAACAGTTGAGCCAGAACGTCTACTAGTATGGTTGATTTTACTATCCAAGACTAATAGAATCTAGGCACTCAGCCAATCTACCACCCTCAATAACGGACACCATCCAATGACCCCCCGCTCGTCAAGCCACCAAACTGAAGCCCTCTCATGTTGGCCCTTGCACATTGTCAGGCTGGCAGCAAATGAAAGTGGCTTTGGGCGTTGGATGTGAATGTGATATAGTCAAGAATGAACATTTTAGAGGTGTATGACAAGTGTGACATGGATAAAAGAAGCTACACTCTCCTTATATATGGCAATCTCTTCCCTTCCAGTGCTCAGAAACACTCCCACCCCCAAGACCCTGCCAAACTAAGAAGCGTGGCAAGCTACATCCAATTTCAACAGATCTTTCTAATTATCTCATATTATCAGCTCGCATAAGGGCATGACTGCACGTAAAGAGGCTCATGCCCACTCTATTTCAAAAGCAAATGAAGTACCTTTAGAGAAGCATCCGTAATTCTTAAACACATCCAATGAAACTACTTCAAATACAAGAGTAAAATTCAGCGGGTGGTATTCACTAACTCAAGGGCAAGACGATAGCACTTTGGGCAGGAAACCACAAAGCTTACTCTCGATTTAGAAGAGAAAGACCAAGAAAAAGTATTTTAGGAGTTGAGAGAATCTTTACTGCTATCAATTTACATTTCTGATATGAATCACAAATAGTTTTAAAAAATGCAAGGCTTTAACAAGTGGGTTAAACAATGTTGCTAAAACGGCATTCCGACAGGCTAGTCTAGCAAACCTTTAGCGACCAGTAAGGTGCTGATCAAACACAAAGCAAAAAAAATTGGATCAATGTATAAACTTGAATGATCGGTGAAGATATATGCGAAAAAAATATTTCCTTATTCTATGTAACACCATGGTAGGGGGTTGGGGGGAAAATTCACATCTAGTCGGAATCACATCATTTACAGAATCAATAAAGATGAAACCATTAAGTCAAGCCATAAGCATAAGTACTATTGGTCATTTGTGAAGTGCTGGTGGATATCATCATCCCATTTCTCTTCAAATTAGAAGCAAAGTACTTTAAAACACAATAAAAAGCATCCATAAACAGAATCATGCATAAAGCAGTTTGCTGATTAATTACTATATTATCTTATCTATACCTGTATGCCATTAAGAATGCGCTCCAGACGGGCTGATGCAACTGGTTCTTTCGACGAACAGAAAACTTCACCAGGATAAAACAAAACTCCATCACCAGGGGGGAGGCCACGTCGAAATCTTATCTGCATTGCAGAATACAAAATACAGTTTGGTGAAAAAATGCCACATGTGGTAGTATGACCCCATCTTACCCTCTGAAAGGCACCCCAGGTAGCATCCAATGTTTTTAAGAACTTGAAAACGCTGGTTTCTGTCAGCCCAAGTGTATCCGACTTGCTGTAAGAGCTCCCATAATTTATTTATTTAAATAGTATTTAGATGCAATACAAAATAATGCATTGATCTTTAGTATCAAAATAATATAAATTTAAAATTATTACTATTCAGCATGCATATTAAAAAGAAAAGTCCATCATGGCCAGGCAGCTCCAACTTCAGAATTTTGGTCTGATGGTGGATTTTTTGGCTTGAATTAGGAAGAGTCCATTATAATTAGTAAACCTTATTTGATTTGGATAGGTTAATTAATATGAATTTATAATTACTTCAAAAAAATCAATTAGGAATCTAATTGCAACTAAAAATATCTTAATAGGATCAACTAGTTATAAATTTTAATTTGATTAGAGACCTAATTAAATTATAAGTAAGAATAAAGAGTCCTTTTGTGTTATCTATACAATTATAAAAGTAACTATTTTGCTTTATAAAAAAGAAAGTTTACTAGTATGAAATAACAAATTTAGGAAACTAGATGTCAAGTGGAATCCTATGATATGTAATATAATATGTTATATATATATATATAATACAATGAGAGATGTTTTTGAATGGGTTTGCTGACTAAGACAAAGACGGATGTGGTTTAATCTTGAGGAATCAATAGTTAGGTTGAGAGTTTGAAAAACATTTAGGGGAAAAGCCCTAAAATTTTGGGGAGAAATTAAATCTGAAGGGAACTAAATTTTAAGTGATGAAAATTTTAAATTTTAATGGCAACTAAATCTGGAGCAAACTAAATTTTAGTGTATGAAAATTTTAAATTTTGATGGCAACTAAATCTGAAGTGAACTAAATTTTGAGGGATGAAAATTTTAAATTTTGATAGCAACTAAACCTGGAGGGAACTTAATTTTAGGGGAACTAAATTTTAAAATTTTGGAAGAACCGAATCTGGAGGGAACTAAATTTTCGGAAAAACTAAAATTTAAATTTTAAGGAGAACTAAATCTGGAGAAACTAAAATTTTTTATAGAACTAAATTTAATTTGAATGTGATTAAAAACTTTTGTTGGGATGAATATTTTAAAGGTGGCCGCGAATTTTTTCTAATGATTTTAATTGAGTTTGAATTTTGGGACAAGATATTTAGAATAAGGTTGTAAATTTTTTTGGGATGAGAGATTTTGAATGGGTTGAAATTGTTTAGGAGAATATTTTAAATGCAACATGATATATGGTCACGTGTTATGACGCACACACGCACACGTGTGTGTGTGTGTGCATATATGAGAATAATGGGAAACATATGATATATGTGACTAAGCCATAATGTGCCTCAAAAAGTCATATTTTCCTCTTTCTTTGAAAGATCAGAACTGTTCATTTTGATTTCCATATTTTAAAACTCCTAAACACCAAATATAGTGTAAACCCAATGGGTTTTGCCTATTCATACACCTGTCACAAATTTAATGGTTTCGCATAAATAGAACGTTTTGCTACTGATGGATGAATAAGCAAAACCTCTTAGGTTCGCTCAATATTTGATATTTGAGGTTTTAAAATGTAAAGAACAAAATGAACGACTTTCAGGAAAACAAATGAAAAAATAGAGTTTTAAAGGGTGACGTATGTAGGTTATGTCATATGTTTCCCATTAAACACACACACACACATGAGGAATATGGGTCTGAGCTGACAGTGCATGAAATTTTTCCTGCACTGTCAGTAATTTGGGGGCTTTAAAAATTTTAAATTTTTTTGCAGTGTGTTCTACAACTTGTTAACTACATCCCCACCAATTTTCAAGTCAATCCAACACCGTTTGAGCCTACGTTCATGCGTTTCAAAAAAACCGCTCCCGAAATATTTTTGAAATGCATGAACGGTGGCTCAAACGGTGTTGGATTGGCTTGAAAATTGGTAGAGATGTATTTAACAAGTTGTAGAACACACTGCAAAATTTTTTAGCCCCCAAATTGCTGACAGCGCGGGAAAAATTTCCGACGCTGTCAGCTCAGGTCCATATTCCTATATATATAAGTATATAAGTGTGTATATAAGAGAGAGAGTGTGTGTGTGTAAGTATATATATAAGTATATGAGGCGGGATCAAATAACCCCCAAAAATAATCCACAAGAAAACCCCCTAGCTAAAAAGTCTATGCCCCCGTCTTTTCGGAAGATCCGAACCGTTCATCTTGATCGCCACCCTCTAAAATACTGACCACCAAATTTCAGCTCAATCCCATGTGTTTTGCCCGTTCATCCATCCGACCCAAATTTAACGGTCTCGCATGAACAGAACTTTTGCGAAAGGTTGATAAACTGGCAAAACACATAGGATCGGACTGAAAATTGGTGGGTCAGGGTTTTAGAGGGTGGAGATCAAGATGAACGGTTCGGATCTTCCGAAAAAATAGGGGGCATAGACTTTTAGCTAGGGGGTTTTCTTGGGGGTTATTTGATCCCTCCTCTAAGTGTGTGTGTGTGTGTGTGTGTAAGTATATGTATATATGTGTGTGTATATACATATATATATATATATATATATAAGTATTAATAAAATTGAGCTATGTTGTTAAAAAAATTATAAATTTTAGTTAACAAGATGTAAACAACTACAACAAAAATTACAAGGAAAGATAACTCCATAAATTCATGAGTTTTTATTTTCTTTGCTTCTAAATCAACGGGCACTCAGTGCATGTTCTTTTTTACTTGTGTGTGTAACACAAGCATTTCAACCTTTGAAACGCATACTGACTCGATGACAATGGAACCCGAGTCAAATTAACCAAGGAATCCAATACAAAATGGAACTGAGATTGAGGACTCCTCTCTCTTAACACAAACATCTGAACCCTTAAAAAGAATTCTGCCCCAGGGACAAAGAATCAAAATCTAAGTAAACAAAGAGTCCAATCGAAAATGGAACTAGGATCAAGTCGTCATGTTGTAAGGAGATATAACATTTATTTGATTTTTCAATTGAATTAACTGAACCAATCATTAAAATAATTATATTAAAAAGACGAGTTGTCATTCCTGATTTGGGCTACACACCCATATTGAGGGGAAAATAGCCTTTACATAAAACCAAAACCTTTGCGATTGGTTATAAAAATCAAGTATTGACAGACACGCTCGCTTACTCATTGGTCTCTCTTTCTTGCGGAACAAAAATTCATCAAATCAAATTAAATCAACAAGATAAGAAATCTGAAATCTTTTGGTGATGAGGTGACACGTGAATTTGAACTAAGGAGAAAGGATTTACAATCCATCGCCTTATCACTGGGCCATGCTACCAAATTTGATCCAAAATGGATTAAAACATCATCTATATTCTATTACTAACTCTTTCTTTTTTTAATCTTAAATCTTGTTGTACCTATCTTTTCTTAAAAAGAAATTCATATTTTTAGAGGCTCTGGATCTAGTTTATATTATTTTCTTGGATTATTTGTATTTCAAAATATACATCGCTTAAAAGTATCACTTCTCCTCTTTCTATTAAGAAGAGGAAAAATAGATTTTCAGTCACTAACGGAAAAATTGAAAGTAAATTGAAACCATTAACAATTTACTTTGAATTTGTGAATGGTGCTTCAATTTGATATCCAATGATATTTTGTTTCTTTAAATGGCAAAAGAAAATCAAATTGATTTATATGACTAACAAATTGATTTATGACTAATCAATATTCATTTATTTTTTCATTGATCAATCCTTTTCAATTATAACATATTTATGTATATGTAAATCATAGAACAGAAATTGGTATCCAGATACCAATCCAGATCTTTCTCTTATGTACGTATTTCTATATAGAATTATCCCATTTCAATTTTTCATTGAATATATTGGTATAGAAAATCTGACTTTTGATAGCGTGTGACCAGTTTGCCCCAAGTGAAATTACAATAAAAGATGTGATATATGGATAGATTGATAGTTGTATTGGCATGTACTTAATAAATACCATCCCATCCTTAGTATATTTATATTACCAAATTCCATCGTAATATAATGTGAAGGCTAAGTTGGTTGCATGGATAGTCTCACAAATATATATAACAAGAGCATCTCAACCCTTGAAAAGCATTCTGACTCAAGGATAATAGGAACTAGAGCAATTAAACACGAAGTCCAATCCAAAAAGGAACTGGCATTGGAGAGCACATACCCACAAGAAGATAGTCTCACAAAAGGATTTCATAGAGAGAAGACGAACAAAAGATTGGAGAATGTTAAGTCTTGGTTGCATTAAGCTTCACTTACACACACACACGGGTAAAGGGATCCTAAGGTGCCTCCTTAGATTCAATCTAAGGAGGCGCCCCCATTTCCAACATCTCCCACATTTTATTTTAAATTTTTTTAATGGATTTGTTGTTCACCTCATGGATGATCAACATACCAAATTTCAAGAGATTCCGATACTTTTTGAGCACGCATATATACCTTGCAACTTCATGGGGTTTTCAGTACGTTTTCAGACCGTTGAAGTTGTAGGTGGTAGATTGGGGCTCAAAAAGTATCGGAATTCCTTGAAATTTGGAATGTTGATCATCCATGATGTGAACAACAATACATGAAAAAAAATTCGAAAAAAATTGTGGAAAATGGAGGGAAATAGGGGCGCCTCCTTAGATTTAATCTAAGGAGGCACCCTAAATCCCCTTTTCCATATATATATATATATATATATATATATATATATATATATATATATATATATAGGGATTAATGGGTATCATACGCCATATGAGATAGGCTCTCATACGCCCTCTCACATAAAGCAACCAAGTACAAACCCACATGGGATTGTACTTGGTTGTACTTGGTTGCTTTATGTGAGAGTGCGTATGAGAGCATATCTCATATGGCGTATGATAGCCATTATTCTCATATATATATATATATATTACTTTTACCTAACTATTTGGTCATATCATTTGACTAACCAATTATTGTTGTAAACTTGGCGGCTATGAAGACCATAGCCCTATATTTATAGTGGTAGGGTTACATAATGGGTGGATACCCACTAACGGGTAGGCCCACCAAGAAGCCCGTTTATAACACTTCCCCTTATCCATCCATTGTTGTAAGCCATGGTGAACGCTTTGGGGTTCATGAAGCTTATTTGATCACGGGGTTGGAGATACTTCTGGATCTCTAAGTTTAAGAGTGCTTGCCTCATTAAAACCTTTGCCAAGGAAAACCCAGTGGGAAAAACCAGTGGCTAAGGGAAAAGAGTACAAGTCTCTGTAACTTCCCCTGATCGATGGATAACATCAGTGGTGGATACTTCTGGATCCAGAGTTAATGTGGCTGCCTCGTTAAAACCTTTGACTGTGGAAAACCCAGTGGGAAAAACCAACAGCCAAGGAAAAAGAGTACAGCACTACGTTAACTCCCCCTGATAAGTACAAGCTTCAGGCTTGTACATCTCTCAGCTGTCTCATCCCAATTCCTAGTACAAGTTTTCTAAAGGTACTACGAGGCAAAGCTTTAGTGAATAGGTCAGCCAGGTTGTTGCAGGACTGGATCTGCTGGATGTCGATCTGGTTGTCCACTTGCTGTTCATGCGTCCAGAAGAGCTTGGGGGAAATGTACTTCGTCCTGTCACCTTTGATGTAGCCACCTCGTAGTTGAGCGATGCAGGCAGCATTGTCTTCGTACATGGTGGTAGGCCCAAGATCTCCATCTTCAGGCCGGTGGTCTTGAGGATGTGGTTGATGATTGATCGAAGCCAGAAGCATTCTCTGCTAGCTTCGTGGATCGCGATGAGCTCAGAGTGGTTGGATGAGGTCGCTGTGGATGTCTGCTTCACGGATCTCCATGAGATGGCCGTCCCACCGTATGTGAATACGAAACCGTTATGGGACTTTGCGGTATGTGGATCGGACCTGTATCCCGCATCTGCGTAACCGACCAGGTCGGTGGATACACCTTTCTTGAAGTATAGTCCCATGTCTACAGACCCTTGGAGGTAGCGCAGAAGTTGTTTCACTCCGTTCCAGTGGCGCTTTGAGGGCGCTGAACTGTATCTGGCTAGTAGATTTACTGCGAACGCTATATCGGGACGCGTGCAGTTTTCCAGGTATAGGAGTGCTCCAATTGCACTTAAGTAGGGTACTTCAGGACCCAGTGTTTCCTCCCCCTCTTCCAGCGGTCGGAAGGGGTCTGTTTCAACATCCAATGATCTGACGACCATTGGTGTGCTAAGTGGATGACATTTGTCCATAAGAAAGTTCTTCAGCACTTTCTTTGTATATGTCGATTGGTGCAACAGGATTCCTCCGCTTAAATGTTCAATTTGTAGTCCTAGGCAAAACTTCGTTTTGCCGAGGTCTTTCATCTCAAAAGTCTGTGTGAGACTTTTGGATATCTCATCTATCTCTGCAGGAGATCCGATGATGTTCAAGTCGTCTACGTAGACGGAGATAATTACGAATCCTGTTCCCTTTGCTCGTATGAAGATGCAAGGGCAGACTTCATTTGTTGTGAATCCTTGTTGCACTAGGAATTCACTCAGTCTGTTGTACCACATTCTACCTGACTGTTTGAGACCATACAGTGATCTCTGGAGTTTGACGGAATAGACGTCCCGAGGTCTTTCTGTCATTTTTGTCGGTAGTTTGTATCCGTCTGGGATTTTCATATAGATGTCCTTATCTATATTTCCGTATAGGTATGCAGTCACAACGTCCATGAGCAGCATATCCAGACCTTCCTTCGTGGATAGGCCGATAATGAAACGGAAAGTGATCGCGTCCATGACCGAGGAATAGGTATCGTCATAGTCTATTCCTGGTCGTTGGGAAAAGCCTTGTGCAACAAGGCGCGCTTTATAGCGCACGATCTCATTATTCTCGTTTCTTTTTCTCACGAATACCCATTTATATCCCACAGGTTTAACACCTTTTGGTGTTAGGACTACAGGTCCAAAAACTTTGCGCTTCGAGAGTGAGTCCAGCTCTACTCCTATTGCCTCGTTCCACTTTGGCCAATCCTCTCTGCGTTTACATTCTGCTAGAGAGCGTGGATCGGTCTCATCGTCGTATTCAGTGACGTGAGTGGCAATAATTAGCGCGAAGTTATCATCGATGATTGTGCTTTTTCTGTCCAGTACCTCCCCGGTACGTACATAGTTTAATAAAATTTCTCCTATATTTTCCTCTTCAGGGGTTGTTAGGAGTGGAGAGGTAGCTGGGCTGAGCTCAGCATCGTGTGGTGGTATCGTTATTGTTGCTCCAGGATTTTTCCTCTTTCGAGGATTCTTATCTTTGGAGCCTGGGGGTTGTCCTCTTTTTTGTTGAGGTACGGCCGCTTCTGCTGCAGGTGGATTGCATCCATCTTTGGGTATGTCAATCCTAGCTGGCGTATTTGCAGCAGGGACGTGTGATCTGACAATCTTCTGGTTGTCAGTGAATTTATCCGGTAAAATGTGAACTGTGTTCTGAATTTGAAGGATCTTCAGGATCTCTTCTTCACATTGATTTGTGCGCGGATCAAAATGGGATAAGGTCTTTGTGTCCCATGTAATGGTCTTTGAAGCTTCTGGCTTCTGTGTGTTAATGCCTAGTTTTGGAAAAATGCTTTCATCAAACTCACAATCTGCTAGACGCGCTTTAAAGGCATCCCCTGTAAGGGGTTCGAGGTATCTAATGATCGATGGTGAGTCGAAACCAATATAGATACCAAGACGCCGTTGAGGACCCATCTTGGTTCTTTGCGGTGGTGCTATGGGGACATAGACAGCACATCCGAATATCCTCAAGTGAGAGATATCGGGCGGGTTCCCATATGCAAGTTGCATCGGAGAATAAGATTGACTACCTGACGGTCGTAATCTTATCAGCGATGCAGCGTGCAGTATGGCATGTCCCCATGCACATACCGACAACTGGCATTGCATTAACAATGGTCTAGCGATCCATTGTAGTCTCTTTATGAGAGATTCGGCTAACCCGTTCTGGGTGTGAACATGGGCTACAGGATGTTCAACTTCTATGCCGGTTGCTTGGCAGTAGTCTAGGAAGACTTGTGAGGTGAATTCCCCAGCATTGTCCAGACGCAATTTCTTGATCTGGTTGTCTGGGAAATGTGCCCGCAATTTTATAATTTGTGCAAGTAGCTTTGCAAAGGCTACGTTGCGGGTGGACAAGAGGCACACATACGACCATTTTGAAGATGCGTCGATTAGTACCATGTAGTACCGAAATGGTCCACTTGCGGGGTGAATAGACCCGCAAATGTCGCCATGAATTCTCTCTAGGAAGCTTGGAGACTCAGAGTCCACCTTCAGGGTGGATGGTCTCGTAATCAATTTCCCTTTGTAACAAGGGGGACAAGGATTTGCACCCTTCCGAAGTAGCGTCAGGCTTTTCGGATTAATTCCACGGGATTGGGATATGATGCGACGCATCATATTCCTTCCAGGGTGTCCTAGTCTATCGTGCCAGAGTTTGAATTCTGGTTGGTTTTGGCACTTCTGGTGCTCCAATGTGTTTGCTTCCATTGCTCTGATACTTGTGTGGTAGAGACCCGACGGGAGTCCCTCAAAACGTTCGACGGTGTTTTTAGCACCGTTTTTATGAAACGTTACATCAAGGTATTCACTGTTTCCTTTGCTCACCGTTTCTAGGTGGTATCCGTTTAAGCGGATATCTTTAAAGCTTAACAGGTTTCTATGCGAGCTAGGGGAGAGAAGGGCATCTTTTATAAGTAGTTTTGTACTATTGGGGAGCATAAAATGTACTTCCCCTGATCCTTCAATGATACTTGATGGACCGGAAATCGTATTTACGGTGCCATCGTATTTATTAATGCTTTGAAAAAAGCAGATGTCTTGGAGGATCGTGTGCGTAGAGGCACTGTCCACTAGGCATTTAAAGTCCATCTATTTTAAAAAAAATGTCGCAGTATAAGACAAAAACACAAATGAATATACTACGAAAATTAAGTTGATGTCTGAAAAGTACTTAAACATGCCAGAGATAAGCAGATAAATTGTTTCTCAAAAGGAAAAACTACAATGCATATAAAGTAGATAAATGTCCTCAGTCGAGCAGGTCATCGTTGGAGAAGTCCTCAGCGATGAACCTGATTGGTGCCAGGTTTTCTTGAACCGCCAGGTTTGTCTCAGCTTGCTTCTAGCTTGCTTTGTACAACTCCTGAAGGTGGCGTGGAGTACGACAATTTCTGGACCAGTGTCCAGTCATGCCACACCTGTGGCATTTATCTTCCCAGTCCTTTCTGGGGGCAGAAGTCTGGCCGTCGTCTTTTCTTTTCCACACATTTTTCTTCTTTCCCTCTTGGTTGTTTCTTGGAGGGGGTCCTCGAGCCTGCTTCTTCATGGTCTTGCCCTTCTGGGGTTTGCCTTTGAAGTTGCCTCTTTTCTTCTGGAAGGAGCTGTGGTGCGCTTCAGGCGCAGGAGCAATGCCGGTAGGGCGTAAGTTGTGGGTGACCAGAAGGAGGTCACGATTCTGCTCTGCCATCAGAAGGCATGAGAGAAGCTCAGAGTATTTTGTGAACTTTCGTTCACGATACTGTTGCATCAGTATGACATCCTTCTCATGGAAGGATGTATACGTCTTCTCTAACATGCGTTCCTCCGTCACCTTTTCACCACACAACTTCAGGCGTGAGGTGATGCTAAAGAGTGCCGAGTTGTACTCGGCAATAGACTTGAAGTCTTGGAGACGAAGGTTATCCCATTCATATCGCGCTCGAGGTAGGATAACACCCCTTTGATGTTTATACCTGTCCTCGAGGGCGGTCCACAACTCATACGAGTCTTCCACCGTTAGGTACTCGGCCTTCAGGGTCCGATCGATATGGCGTCTGATATAGATAATTGCTTTCGCTTTATCTATATCAGAAACCTTATCGCCTAAGGCGATGGCGTGACTCAATCCCTGTGCTCGCAGATGGAATTTTATATCCAACTGCCAGCTTAAATAATTCTTTCCTGAAGCATCCAAAACGTCGAAATCGACGCTCGCAATTTTGGCCATTTATCACTCTAGCATGTAAAAAGATAGCATTAATTAGATATTTTTGCAGAAAAAATAAATAATCAAGCACATCAGACATAAATATTTGCTGCGTGGATCGGCTAATCACCATAATTAATTACAGTCCATTACAGTCCCAAAAAGAAAGAAAGTACAACTCGGGAACCCCCGTGGGGCCCCTATTCTTCTGGAATAGTCCTTCATCTTCTTGAGGCGTCCGCCGGGCTTGTAATTTTACAAAATTATCATCACTACATTTTTCTCTCAAAAAGAAAAAATAATGCATGAAAAATAAAAATGGTGATCACTAGCCGATCCAAAACCACAGCAAATATTAACCATTCGTCGCAGGCAATTATAATGCAGCAGGCATCATCACAGGCAGTTTATACATCGCAGGCAATTTATTTATTCATCACAGGCAGTTTATAATGGAAAATGAAATCTACCGTTTAAAAATTATTGGACCACTAGGCAACGTCATGCACCGTTAGGTTAGTTGACTAACGGCAGAGCGGTCGCAGGATCTTCTTAATTTTTAAACGTTTTTTAAAGAAACTCATAAATCCAAATATAATTGCGATGAGTAAAAATCACATGCAATTTGGTCCAGATTATAACGAAAAAGAATCGTAATTAAATCTGAAAAATTTTTGAAAATTCGAAAAAAATTTCTGGGTCAGAAACCCTAGTTAGGGTTTTGGGTACGCACGCCGGGCCCGTACCCGCTACTGGCGGGCGGGCCCGTTTGCCGCAGCAGGCGGCGGGGAGGGGGGCCCGCCGCTGCAGGCGGGGGGGTCGCCCGCCGCTGCAGGCGGCGGGGGTCGCCCCCGCCTGCCGCGGCGGGGGTCGCCCCCGCCTGCCGCGGCGGGGGTCGCCCGCAGCATGCGGCGGGGGTCGCCCGCAGCATGCGGCGGCGGGGGGTGCCCCGCCTGCGGCGGCGGGGGGTGCCCCGCCTGCCGCGGCGGGGGGTGCCCCCGCCTGCCGCGGCGGGGGTGCCCCGCCGCTGCAGGCGGCGGGGAGCCCCCGCCTGCAGCGGCGGGGGTTGCCCCCGCCGGCGCGGCGGGGAAACCCCCGCCAGTAGTGGCGGGGGGGTTCCCGCCGCCGCAGCGACGGCGGGAAGGCCCCGCCGCTGCCGGCGACGGCGGGCGTGGGTGAACCCTATTTAGGGTTTGGGTGATTTTTTGGAGAAAAACAACGGGTAAAAATCCGATTTTTAGTGGAAAAAACCAATTTTTCTCTTCCAAAAATACGTTTTTTATTGAAAAGGGGGTGATTTTTATCAATAAAAACGTTATATTATTGATTGATTGATCCAAAAAAAATTGAATCGCCACATATGCGCATATGCAAATTTAGATCTAGGGAGAAAGTTACCTCTAGATCCTACCCGCCGGATCTAGCGACGTTCGGTGAAGGAAGCCCGTTCGCGTCGCGTCCGTCCGTCGGCAGGGGTTCGGCTTAGCTTTGAGCGTGCTGATAACGTGTTGTAAACTTGGCGGCTATGAAGACCATAGCCCTATATTTATAGTGGTAGGGTTACATAATGGATGGATACCCACTAACGGGTAGGCCCACCAAGAAGCCCGTTTATAACAATTATAACTTTTTGAATATTTCCAATATCTGAGAAAAGTAAGAATAATTAAAAATAAAAAAATATTTGAGTTTTTTGTATCTTTTTTGTTGATTTTTTTATAGTTCTTTTCGAAATTCTTGTCGCTTTCGAAAAGAACAATAAAAAATAACAAAAAAGATACGAAAAGCTCAAATATTTTTTTATTTTTAATTATTCTTACTTTTCTCAGATATTGGAAATATTCAAAAAGTTATAATTGGTTAGTCAAATGATATGACCAAATATATGGGTAAAAGGATCCTAAGGTGCCTCCTTAGATTCAATCTAAGGAGGCGCCCATATTTCCCCACATCTCCCACATTTTTTTGAAATTTTTTTTTCATGAGTCTGTTATTCACCTCATATATGATCACCATACCAAATTTCAAGAGATTTTAATGCTTTTTGAGCCCTCATGTACCCCTTGCAACTTCATGGGGTTTTAAGCACGTTTTCAGACCGTTGAAGTTGTAAGGGGTAGATGGAGGCTCAAAAAGTATCGGAATACCTTGAAATTTGGTATGTTGATCATACATGATGTGAACAACAATTCCATGAAAAATAATTTCTTAAAACATTGTGAGAAATGGAGGGAAATGTGGGCGCCTCCTTAGATTTAATCTAAGGAGGCACCCTAGATCCCCTTTCCCATATATAAATAGAGCGATCTTCCGTTGCGAAAAAACCCGTGCGAAATCCGTGCGAAATCCGTGCGAAAACATTTTTTTATTTTTTTGAAATTTTTTTCAAACTTTTTTTGTTGTTTAATCCATACAAATATAAACCCCAGGGAAAATAATGGGTGAACCCGTTGGGCATTAGAGCACACATCCACCCGTTACAAATTTAACGGTCTCAAAACGTGCGAATTTGTTGAAATGCCTTGATTGAAGGCCAAATGACATTATTTCTCAACCATTATTTTTTGAGGGGGGTATAACAACATATAATGAGGGTGGAAAAAAGAATGTTTGAAAAAAAATTCAAAAAAAAGATAAAAACATTTTCGCACCGTGCGAAATGTTCTCATTTGAAAATTTTCCTATATATATATAATATGGGAAAGGGGATCTAGGGTGCCTCCTTAGATTAAATCTAAGGAGGCGACCCCATTTCCCTCCATTTTTCCACAATTTGTTTCGAAATTTTTTCCTGGAATTGTTGTTCACATCATGGATGATCAACATACCAAATGTCAAGCTATTCCAATACTTTTTGAGCCCCCATCTACCACCTACAATATCAATGGTCTGAAAACGTGCTGAAAACCCCATGAAGTTGCAAGGTGTAGATGAGGGCTCAAAAAGCATTAGAATCTCTTGAAATTTGGTATGTTGATCATCTATGAGGTGAACAACAAACCCATGAAAAAAATTCAAATAAAATGTGGGAGATGTTGGGAAATGGGGGCGCCTCCTTAGATTGAATCTAAGGAGGCACCTTAGGATCCCTTTACCCACACACACTGATACGAATCGCATGCCGTTTGGATCAAATCAGCGAATAAATGATTAAAACAGCGATTTAAAGGTGGAAAATGGAAAATAGTGGAAAACAATGAGAAATCAAAGAACTTGATAAGGATTCTTCGAGACGAATCAATCTCCCAGCTTTTATTGAACGCCTAAAAGCCTAAATAGCATCAAGATGATAACTAGATTGTTCAGAGACAAATCAAGCATAAACTAACAATGACGGCTAGCCCTAATTATAAAGGAAAACGGGGATTTACTAATTTGGTCTGACTAGACCAAAATACCCCTGAAATGACTAATACCGGCCCCCACGTCTCCTCCTGCGAAAGTAAACAATCATGGGCTCCCCGCTAGCCGCATCTCCCGCGTGTGTGCCCGGCCCAAGCGGCGCGTCCGCATCAATACCCCCCCTAAAAGAGCCACCTTGTCCTCAAGATGGAAGTCAGGGAACTGCTCCCGCATCACGTCGTAGGCCTCCCAAGTCGCATCACAGTCCGGTAGACCCGCCCAGTAGATCAGTACCTCCTTTCACCGCCCTGGGCCCTGACGAACCGCCCTCACATCCACAGGCTCAAGTAGTACCTCCATGTCCTCCGTCAAGGTAGGAGGCAAAGTAGAAGACACCGCCTGATCTCCGATAGCCTTCCTCAGCTGCGACACGTGGAACACCGGATGTATCCCCGAGGACGCGGGCAACTCCAACCGGTACGCCACCTGGCCAATCCTGGCCACCACCCTGTATGGACCGAAATATCTAGCTGACAGCTTCTCATTCGGCCTCCTCGCCAACGATCTCTGCCGGTACAGACGCAGCTTGAGATACACCATGTCTCCCACCTGAAACTGTACATCTCGTCGATGCCCCTCGGACCTGGCCTTCATCACCTGCTGAGCTCGTAGCAGATGCTTCCTCAGCTCCTCTAGCAAACTATCCATCTCCCCCATGTACTCCTCCACCTGAGACACTGGAGTCTGTCTGTCACCAAAACGGAGCAAGGGTGGGGGGATCCCTCCCGTACATCACTCTAAATGGCGTCGTCCCTGCCGCAGAGTGGTACGAAGTATTGTACCAGTACTCTGCCCACGCTAACCACCTATGCCACTGACGTGGTGTCTCTGAGGCGAAGCACCGCAAGTATGTCTCTATGCTGCGGTTGACCACCTCCGTCTGGCCGTTGGTCTGGGGGTGGTAGGCCGTACTCCTCTTCAGGACCGTACCCTGCACCCTGAATAGCTCCCGCCAGAAGCCACTCATAAAAACCCGGTCGCTGTCGGACACGATGGACGCGGGCACCCCATGTAACTGTATCACCTCCCTCGTGAAAGCAGTAGCTACCGACACTGCAGTGTATGTATGCTTCAATGGAATAAAGTGAGCATACTTACTCAGGCGGTCCACTACCACAAATATCACCGTGTAGCCATCGGACCGTGGTAGTCCATCAATGAAGTCCATCGTCACCTCCTCCCAAACCCTCTCTGGCAATGCCAACGGCTGTAGTAGGCCCGCTGGGGCCATGACCATGTACTTGTGGCGTTGGCAAACGTCACAAGCTGCGACTAGGCACGCGATCCTCTTCTGCATTCCAGGCCAATATAGCTCTCTGGCCATCCTCTGATAGGTCTGCTGTACCCCTGAATGGCCCCCGGTCACCGAACTGTGAAACTCCTGGAAGAGGACCGGTAAGAACTCTGAGCTCCGTGGTATCACCATCCTCCCCTGGTACAGCAATCTGCTCCCTGCTAACGAGTAACCAACCCCGCCACTCTGCAGCCTCTCCCGGATCTGTCGCAACTCCGCATCTGCCTCTGCCTCCTGCAGCATCGGCTCCCAACCCAACCACATAGGCAGTGACAACGCCCTCAAGATGATGCCCTCCTCCCTACGTGACAAGGCAACAGCAGCCTTGTTCTCCAACCCGGGTCTGTACTCGATGTCGAACCGGTACCCCACCAGTTTGGACAACCAGTGCTGGTGCTCCTCAGTGACAAGCCTCTGCTCCAGTAAGTACTTGAGGCTCCGCTGGTCCGTGCGAACCACGAACTCCCTCCCCAACAAGTACGGACACCACTTCTGAATCGAGAAGACTATGGCCATCAGCTGCCCCTCATAAACTGATTTCAGTCGTGCTCTAGCGGTCAGCGCCTGACTGAAATAAGCTATGGGTCTACCCTCCTGCATAAGTACCGCTCACAGCCCGTACCCCGAGGCATCCGTCTCGACCATGAACGGTATGCTGAAATCCGGCAAGGCTAGAACCGGTGCCGTCGTCATAGCCACCTTCAAGGCCTCAAAGGCCTTGGTGGCTTCCTCCCCCCACTTGAAACCATCCTTCTTTAACTGCTCGGTGAGAGGCCACGCAATCGTGTTGTAGCCCTTGACGAACTTCCTGTAGTAGCCCGTCAGCCCCAAAACCCCCCTCAAAGCTCGTAGCGTAGTAGGAAGCGGCCAATCTAGCATAGCTGATATCTTCGATCTGTCGGCCGCTACCCCCTCTGCCGACACTACATGGCCTAAGTACTCAATCCGCAGCTGTCCAAAGCTGCACTTCTTCCTGTTGGCGAAGAGCTGATTCGCCAACAGCTCCCTGAATACTATCTCCAAGTGGCCTATGTGCTCCTCCATATCCCGGCTGTAGACCAGGATGTCGTCAAAAAATACAAGTATGAACCGCTGTAGGTAAGGCTGGAACACCTTGTTCATGAGGGCCTGAAACGTCGACGGAGCATTCGTCAAGCCAAAAGGCATGACGAGAAACTCGTAATGACCCTCATGGGTCCGAAAAGCGGTCTTCGGCACATCCTCTGGCCGCATCAGTATCTGGTGGTACCCTGCTCTCAAGTCGATCTTCGAAAAGACCGTTGCCCATGTAGCTCGTCTAGCAGCTCGTCGATCACCGGAATAGGGAACTTGTCCGCGACAGTCTCCATATTCAGCGTACGGTAATCGACGCAGAATCTCCAACTCCCGTCTTTTTTCTTTACCAACAGTACTGGTGAAAAAAAGGACTCACACTGGGCTGTATCACCCCCGCCTGCAGCATCTCCTGCACCAACCGCTCTATCTCGTCCTTCTGCGAATGCAGGTATCTGTACGGCCGCACGCTGACTGGAGCCACATCCCCCCGTAGCACGATCGTATGCTCGTGTCCCCTCTGCGGTGGCAGCCCCTGTGGGCTCTGAAACACCTCTTGGTACTGCTCAAGTACCGGCTCCACCTCCCCTGCGGTCTCTGTCTGCTGCTCCTCCTCAGTCGACAACCCCTGGCACTCCACCAGGAAACCCTCACCCTCATCCTGCAACGCCTTAGTGATGGCCTTGAAGGCCACAACCGAAAAGCAGAGTGTAGGGTCTCCGGTCAGCACCGCCGTCCGGTCACCGTCCTGGAACTCCATCCGCAGGAGCTTCCAGGTCAGCAGGAGCTTCCAGGTCACCTTCATCTCCCCCAACTTCTTCAACCACTGTACCCCCAGAATGACGTCCACATTCCCCAACTCCAGCGGTAAGAAGTCCTCCACTATCTGTATGCCCTGCAGCATCAGGCACACCCCCTTGCAGAGCCCGGCGCTCTCCTCCATCTTCCACGTCCCCAGCAACACTGTGAATCTCTCCAACGTGCTCAGATCCAGCCCATGACGATCCACCAACTTCTTAGAAATGAAGTTGTGAGTCGCCCCACTGTCAATAAGGACCGTCACCGCCTGCTCCGCCAACGTCCCTGATAACTTCATGGTATGATTCGGAGTGAATCCTACCACAGAGTTCAGGGAGACCTCCGCCACGTCCAAGTGTACATTCACCTCCTCCTCCTCCACCTGCTCTGGCTCCAGTACCTCCTTCTCATCCTCCTCCTCGTCGGGTACGATCACAATCTGCAGCAACTTGCTCGCACATCGGTGACCGGGGCTGAACTTCTCGTCGCAACGGAAGCACAACCCTGCTGCACGCCTGGCCCGCATGTCTGCCTCTGTCAGTCGTCTGCCTGGTACCACCCCTGACCTGACCTCTCCTCTAGGCTCCACTGGGGCTCATGCCGCTGGCCGTGGAGGAACTGGTGCTGCCGTACTGCGCTGGCCCTGGGCTCCCCAAGCCCCTCTGATGCGCCTCTCCTCCGTGTGCTTTTCCTCCGCCATGTGGGCTAGACGGAGGACATCCTCCAAGTCATCGGGCATCTGCATCCGAAGCTCTGCCCGTATCGAGGGCTTCAACCCCCTCATGAAACTCCCAATCAACACCTGGTCAGACACCCCCGCAACCTGCTAGCCAACATCTCGAACTTCTCCACGAAGTCTCGAACTGTCCCCTCCTGTCGCGGTGCTGACAACTGCTCATAGAAGTCCCCTCCGGACTTCTCCTGGAACCGGTTGAGAAGGTATGAAGAGAGCTCCTCCCAAGAACGAAAAGGGGAGCGGGCTGTCTTCCACCGGTACCAGGCTAGGGCCTTGTCCTCGAAATAGATCCATATAGCACGCAGGACCTCCTCCTCTGTCAGCTGCATCACCTGAAAGTAACGCTCGGCCCGGTAGACCCATCCGTCAGGATCGGTGCCATCAAACGTCGGCATCTTCAGCTTCTTCAGCCTTCGATCCGCGTTTATGTCACTGTACTGTGCTCCAAACCCTCCACCGTGCTGTCCTCCATACCCGCCACGGCCGCCTCCCGGCACCATCACGCCCCCTTGCCCCCCTTCGGGGCCTCCGTCGCCTCCCTCGTACAGCTCATCAAGCCATTGAGGCCGCTTCATATCCCCCTTCGGGATGTAGTTCCCCAAACAGTCCAGTGGTCGTGGTGGCTGGAAAAAAATGGGCTCTCTAGCCCCTCCGTGTTGCTGACCGGGCGCTGTCCGGCCCTCCAGATGGCCCCCTGGGCCCCAAAATTGGGCCGCATGAGCCCCAATCGTCACCCCGTGATCCCATCTTCCTCCGTCGGGCCTCGTCGTCGCTCCTGGGGGTTGAACAAACCCCGCCACGCCCCCAAAAGGCCTCAGTGGTCTCGTGGGGCCTCCAAAACGCGTCGTCGGGTCCTCAGTCGGGGTGGCCCAGGCTATGGCGCCACCCCGAAGCCCTACCGGGCCGCCGCACCCCCAAAAGGGGGTCCCCAACTTCCTGCGCCCCCCGGCGGGGGCGCCCCGCCTCCCGCGCCCCCCGGCGGGGGCGCCAGCCTCCAGACACCCCCGACAGGGGGTGTCGCTGCCGTGGGGGGGCGATAGTGCCAGTCGAGCCCCCCCCAGGCCCAGCTGGGCCTGTCGAGCTCTCGGCAGGCCCAGTTGGGCCTGTCGCACTTACGACAGGCCCAGTTGGGCCTGCCGTGCTTGCCGCGAGGGCATGGTGGGCCCCGCTGCCTTCCCCCGCAAACCCTAGAGGGTTTGGCCAGCCGTCTTCTTGGTTTGGAGGGTTGGTAGCCGCCGTTTCGACGACAAACCCTTCCGGGTTTTTGCCTCGATCTCCTCCGATAGCCGCCGAGATGGTCTGGAGCATCGTCATCATCGCCGGGATCTGCGCCACCTCCCTCGCCGTTTTCGCCGCCTCGATCCTCATGTGTGTGAGTTCGACTTGGATATCCTCTTGCGTATGGGCGTGATCCTTATTGGAGATCTCCATGGCCGTCTTCAATGATTGAATATCCTCGCCCATGGCTCTCTTCAATTCCTCCATCTCGCGGTTGATTTCTTCACGAAACCCTTGAAGCCGTTCTTCCGTCGCGCCGCCTCTTGTCCCTCCCGCCATTAGATCTCACCGCTCTGATACCAATTTGATACGAATCGCTTGCCGTTTGGATCAAATCAGCGAATAAATGAATAAAACAGCGATTTAAAGGTGGAAAATGGAAAATAGTGGAAAAACAATGAGAAATCAAAGAACTTGATAAGGATTCTTCGAGACGAATCAATCTCCCAGCTTTTATTGAACGCCTAAAAGCCTAAATAGCATCAAGATGATAACTAGATTGTTCAGAGACAAATCAAGCATAAACTAACAATGATGGCTAGCCCTAATTATAAAGGAAAACGGGGATTTACTAATTTGTTCTGACTAGACCAAAATACCCCTGAAATGACTAATACCGGCCCCAACGTCTCCTCCTGCGAAAGTAAACAATCGTGGGCTCCCCGCTAGCCGCATCTCCCGCGTGTATGCCCGGCCCAAGCGGCGCATCCGCATCACACACACCCATATATATATGAGATTAATGGAGAAGTGCTGACAGCACTGGAAATTTTTCCAGCGCTGTCAGCGATCTGGGGTCCGTAGAGTATTTGTTTTTTAAAAAAATTTTACAGTTGGTATATATACTTGTTAGGAAGCTTCCCACAAATTTTCAGGTCGATCCAACACCGTTTGAGCATCCGTTCATCGATTTCAAAAACACAAAACTGTGGACAGTTTTGTGCAATGTTTTTGAAATCGATGAACGGAAGGCTCAAACGGTGTTGGATCGACCTGAAAATTTGTGGGGAGCTTCCTAACAAGTATACTACCAACTGCAAAAAAATTTTAAAAAATAGTAGCAACCCCACAGCGATGGAAAAATTTCCAGCGCTGTCAGCACTTCTCCATATATATATAGATATATAGATATATATATGGCAATCTTCGAGTGCGAAAAAAACCCATGCAAAAGCCGTGCGAAAACATTTCTTTTATTTTTTTTATGTTTAATCCATCTATATTACATTTGACAGTTGTTTTTGAATCCTAGGGCTGACTAGGACAAGCTGACTAGGACAAAAGGGTTGATAGAAGAACGGCTGAGATTTAATCTTGAGGAATGAATGGTTGAGATGAGCTTTTGTGGAAAGTTTTGGAGAGACATTTCTTGGGAAATGAAAGTTTATGAGGAAATGAAAATTTTGGGAGAATGAAAGTTTCTCGGGAATAGCAGAGTGCAATTAATGCATTTGGGGAAAAAACTTAAACTTGCACTTAATGCTGCAGATCGAATGATGTGCAAATCGAATGATCTCTCCCTCAACACGGGTCAGCCGTCTTTTCGATGCATGTGGCAACAAGATGAGAATAATTTCCCGCACTGAAGGCACCCGCTTTTACGCTAATTTGTTGTTCCGCGCCAAATTTGGTGTTCTGTGTCGAAGGCGCATATGCCGAATTTGTTGTTCCACGCCGAAGGCACCCGTGCCGCTAAATATTTTTACGCTAATTTGTTTTAAACTTTTGCTGTGGAAATAATTTTTTGTGGAATAAAGATTTCGCGGGGGAAAATCTTAAATGAACTGTGCTCGCGGGCACGGGTTATGACTAGTACAATTATATACCTCAGGGAAAATACATGTATATATATGTATATATGTGTGTATACACACACACACACACACACACATATACTAGGAAAAACCCCGTGCACACGTGCACGACAAAAATCAAGACGGAGGAACAAAAAAGATCCGATCGGAAGCCAAGGGGAGAAAGCGGAAAAGGGTGGGTAGGTGTGTGGGTATTGTTTGGAGGCCAAAAGTGCAAAACAGCCAAAGCGAGGGTTATTTTGAAAAGAGGTGCAAAGGGAGGGGTTTTTGCAAAACGGGCTACTTTGTCCCAGTCAGCTTGTGACTGGGACAAGCGTGTTTTATAGAATAGATATAGATATAGATATATATATATATAGGGTAAAGTGTTCCTAGGGTGACTCTTTAGATTAAATCTAAGGAGCCGACCCCATTTTCTCCCATTTCCCCCAATTTTTTTGAATTTTTTTTCCATGGGGTTGTTGTTCACCTCATGAATGATCAACATACCAAAAATCTAGTCATTCCAATACTTTTAGAGCACACATCTACCCTTTGCAACTTTATGGGTTTTTCAGCACGTTTCCAGACCGTTGAAGTTGTAAGGGGTAGATGGGGGCTCTAAAAGTATTGGAATGACTTGATTTTTGGTATGTTGACGATCCATGATGTGAACAACAACCCCATGAAAAATAAAATCAAAAAAACTTGTGGGATATGGGAGAAATGGGGGCGACTCCTTAGATTTAATCTAAGGAGTCACCCTAGGAACACTTTACCCTATATATATATATGGGGTTTTCAGCATGTTTTCTGACCGTTGAAGTTGCAATGGATAGATGGGGGCTCTAAAAGTATTGGAATGACTTGATTTTTGGTATGTTGACGATCCATGATGTGAACAACAACCCCATGAAAAATAAAATGCAAAAACATTGTGGGATATGGGGAAAATGGGGGCGACCCCTTAGATTTAATCTAAGGAGTCACCCTAGGAACACTTTACCCATATATATATATATATATATATATATATATATATATATATATATATATATATATATATATATATATATATATATATATATATATATATATATATGAAAAATAAGTTTGTAATTTGTAAAAGTTCTTCAGAAAAAATAATACCTTTTTAACACCCACATATATGAAACTGATCATACAATTCATACAGTACATTAAGACTGTTTGGAAAGGGGCAGGCACTGGACCAGTCACCAGACGGAGCCAAACCGAAAGAATGCAGAAGGATCACAGATATGATGAGAAAAGACTACGTTGGTTGTCATGGATTTAAGCTTAACATATGAACAAATTTCTAAAGGTTCCCTAGCACAGAGAAAGTTTTAAACCAACTTTTATATTTATTAGAAATAGATGTTCAACAGTTTGGATTAAGACTGGCAACATACCAGGCTCAAGTCAAATGCATAAAAGCTCACTTTGAGACCTGAATAGAATATAGAACCCAAGCCCATTCTACTAATTGTTACTGCCCTTTCAGTTAAAGCCAGAGTTCTTGCTGGACCAAAGAACTGTCAAAGCCAGCCTCTGTGTTTATTCATATTTTCAATGGTACCCACAAAATAATTTCAGCAATATTCCCATGCGGTTTCATGGTTATAAGTTTTAAACTTAAGCACTCAGTCTATAGTCTCATCCCAACCTAAATATAATTAAGGTTTCTCAATTTTGCACTTAAGAAGTTACAAACACTTCTATACTCAGTGGTAGATCTCAAAGAGTTCAAAATTAGATCCACATAGGACTTAGTGTGTTTCCTACGTCTGGCTCAGGATGGCCTCAGCATCAGCTGGGAGTCACAGGCAAACTGTTAGGACCTAGTTTATAGTAGATCACTAGATTTCATTCCTGCAGCACAAAGTAGCGTTTCTTACAAGTATGGCATGACTAATAGTTATATGTAGCATTTAAACATTTGATGAGGGACAAGATCTTTTGACACGTGCACATTGCACTTGTAATTGAATGAAAATACAAGATCTCTGGCCTATTAGTTGTAGCTACCTTTTTTATTAATCATTTGAACTCGAATCCTTTTTAACTATTAGTCTCATTTAATGAATTCCAGATTACCTTTTTAAAAAAATAATATGTAGATGGTGAAAACAGATGTAACAGCAAACTAAAACCAAATTAGCATCAAATTGAGGACCCCTTGGCTCTGCATTGCAATGGCAGATATCAAGGTTGACTATGCCAATACCTTTTTGTGCCATCTCCTTGATTTCTAAATATGTGTATGAAAATGGCTATAGTGTGCTATCTCCTTGCGTTCTAAAATCTGTGCCGGCTTACATATTCCTTTGTCTTAAAGGATAAACCATGCAACCAGACGAGCAACAAGAACAAACAAATTGACAACATGAAGCAAATGATAAAAAAACATGGGATGAAATGAGAACAAAATTTGGCCCACATATGTCTTAGTACCAACCAAAACGTTCTCAAGCCTAATCAATAATGAGAATCAAATATTTGATTATCGAGCAATACCTCTGCACTAGCAACCATTGCCTTTTCGTAACAGTTGGCACCCCAATAGAGAAACCCTGTGCCACCTTCTTTCCAGACTCTCCACATCACGGCACGGTGCTGTGTGCCACGCATCCCAAGATGCCAGTTAGGATGTGGATCTGAAGGTCCCATGCAAACGTAAGTCCACCATTCCTGCAAGGAACAACAAAACTCAACTCATATACACAATCAAATTCAGAAAAAAGGGTATTGATGAGGAGTTGCATTCATTGGGGATTTGTTCAGTTTGACACTTTCCATTATCAATGTCTTTAAGTTGAATGTAATTACACTAATTCTATCAGCTTTGTTCATCTAGACTGCTCCTTAGTAAAAGAGAATTGGGTATGTTTGTTCATCAGTGACTTAATTGCATACTGGCATTTTAGGATTTACAGAAAGTCCCCCTCTTGACAATGGTAACTTGACAGGAATTTGGCACCAACTTAGTAGTTGACATCATAGTCGTAAATTTTTATCCCATCTTTCATAGATAGTTCTTGGATCATTTTGCTCTGAAGCTGACACTATTTTGAGGGGAAAGGCATAGATGACAATGACATATGATGATAATGACAAGGACAATAGTTAATTTTTTAAGGATATGTCATACATATCGTACAATATGATACGGTTGATATGATACCATTAAAAGGGATTTTGATACACATCGGGCAATCATATTGGAATGTAAAATATCTTACGATATGATTGTCATATTCGAATGATACAAGATATATCGACCAATATATATTATGAAGCAAAAGTTAAGTTATGGCCAGTTTTGTCGGGTCGAAGCCTAGTTATAAGTTCGATCCGCCTCATAATTAAGGTAAAAGTGATCGACTACTCTTCTTGTCGACACTCATCTTACGTAAATTTCTCCTCTCAGCTTGTCGACACTCATCGATGTTTGTCCCCCTCGTTGACAATCAATAACCATCCCTGGAGCTCTTAGAGCCTTGTGCATCGAGGTTCGCCGACTTAAGGATCTGCTTAATCTCACATCCTCTAGGAGGCCCTCTTAACTATCATCAACCCTTGCCAACCTTTACCGATCTGCCGTCGACTCCCATCGATCTTTGTAATTGCAATTTTTGAACTCTTCTCATATCTGCTTTACTTTTCATTCTATGATAAATCTGTTCATGTTTTTTTGGATATTTGGTATATACGTAATTTGCTTAATTATTGCATATGATAATTTATCTTACAATATGCATTACGATATGCACTATGATATGATAATCATAGAACACGTTAACGACATGTATATCACCATATGACAATGGTGACAAGGAGGTAAAACTTTTCAGACCTTTATACAACCAACAACTTTACGTATATTTTTCATCATGGTTGAATGCAATATGAAGGAAGCAAAAGCATACAACACCAACAAGAACCATTACAAGGCAGAATTTGCTGTTACCTTTTCCTTCTAATCATAAACCATATTATGCATATGCAATGGTCCTTCACATTACATAAGGATCAAAATTTGCTTGCACCCGTACAAATAGAATAAGGTCACCAACCATTTTAAGAGCCAATTACTGTAACAACAATGTTTAGAGCAAAAATATTCATATTTGAGTCCATAAAATGAGTAAGCCATCCTTTTGTTGTTAAACCCGGCCACCATTCACTAATATTGGTGCATGAGAATTGTTTCTTTAGCTAGAAATGAGCATAGTGTTGAACTTGATTAGAACGTAGAATCAATAGTTAACAATTTTTCCAGAGCTTAATTGAAATTAACAAATTTTCAATGCATCTTGTTAAGAAAATAGTCCCATATTGGACAGAATAGAAAAGGTGAAGAACAAAAACTAAAGTTAGGTCCTTGTCCATTAGCTTAGGTTTTTGGGTTCAAGTGTCTCAATGTCTTCACCAATTTAACTAACCATGGACCCCCAATCTTGTTGGACACCCGATCTTATTATAGTCTCATTTTTGGACGCATCTTCTCCAGCTATCAGGGACTACTGATTTCTACCTGGCTATACTATTTATAGGTGGTGAAGTTCTTAAGCCGGGAAGAATAGTCGAGAAGAATGATAGAGACAAATTCGAATTGGTATTTGGAAATCGAATTGGAGATGGAATTTGAGTCCATGAAGGATTCTAATTAGTTGAGTCTTTTTTGTTATTTTGAGAGTTTTTAGTTATTTGAGTCTTTTTGTTATTTGTCTTTTTTTATTTGAGTGTTTCAGTTGATCTAAAATTTTTATTCCTAGTCAGTTTCAGAGAGTCAAGTTGTAAGCATATATAAAGTGTTAAGATATTGAGTCACATCACATGTAGTTTTGATGATGAGAAAATCTGACATCTAACATTTATGATGAAGGGAATAATAACTTAAGACAAATCAAGAGGTACGAAAATTAGGAGTGAGTTCAACAAGACCAACGATCAAAAGAAGCTAGGTAAGCTTGAAGTATCGAGATTACATTAAGGAACTTCCATGTAAAAGTTTATGTTTTGATGTAATTTTTTATTTCTCATCGTAGCTTGTTAAAGTCTTGCCTGAAGCTCTCATACACACTTAGGATTCCTTCAAAAATATTTTAAAGATGTTTAAACTGTTTTGTTTAGAACCCGTATCGTATATATCAGTGTTAGGAGTCTACTAGCAAAACCATGAGAGTCGACTACCATGTATGTACAGGCTCAAATAACTTACTGGACTTTGCCAGTAATCGACTACTATTGCCAGGATAGTCGACTACCAGCCAGTAGTCGCTACCCAATGAACTGGAGTCGACTACTATTCCTCCTACGATCATATTTGATATATTCCTTGACTGCCGCAATTGTGTCTTTTTTGATCCATTGGGAGACGATTTTGTAGAGCTTTTTGTCCAATATATATGTGGATTATTTAGAGGTTTATACCAAGGTTTTAGGTCTCGGTTTCGGTCTGGGTATCGTTCTTCCCAAAATTTAGGTTTCGGTATCGGTATCGTCCGTTTCGGTGGTTTCGGAAGCAAGTTTCGGTTTGTCCGTATCGCTAGTTTCGACAGTTTCGTTTCGGGTTTCGATTTCAGTTTCGGTTTCGGAAATACTTTAAATATGTATATACTATATACACACAGTGATGGTTTCAGATGTTTTCTTAAATCTAAACCTATCAAATACTATTAAATACTTAACAAACTAAAAATTAATCATATACTATCAAATACTAAATAGATAAACTAAATTTGAGTTCGTAATCATATCAAATACTAAATACCTAAAGTTTGGTACTTAAATACTAATTATTAGATAAAAAATAGATTCTAAAGGTTGCCTTGCGCACCCACCGTTTTACCTTGCACACATACCACTTATTTACAAGTTTGCCAAAAAATCGCTGGGTGTTGCTTTGCGCACCCACCATTTTGCTTTGGCGCACATACCACTTATTTACAGGGTTGCCACAAAATATCTACTGGATATACGCACCAACTGTTTTACTTCACGCACATACCACTTATTTACAAGTTTGCCTTTTTAAAAACGCAGCATCTCCTGAAAGGCGACTCGGGCATCCTTCTCTCTCTCTCTCTTTGCTCTCACTCACTCTCACTCTAGAAGGTCGAGACGGGTTCGACGAGGCAGGAAGCAGGTTCGGCGACGCGATGAGGTGAGTTCAATTTTGTCATCATCTTCCTTTTGGACTTTTTCTTCTTTTTTCAGCAATTTTTTCTTGGTTTTGCCTCTTCTTCGTCTAATTCTTCATCATTTTCAAGCCGAAATTCAAGGGTTTTCCCCTCTTTTTTAACCGAGCTTTCTATGCAACCTATTGATTCACGAAATTTTGAGTTGTTTAGAGAATTTATATTTATTTACATATTCTTTTTCCTCCGTCTTCGACAGGTACTGAACGATATCGGTCAGTTTCGATCGGTATCGGTCAGTTCGGCCGGTATCGGTCAGTTTCGACATGTGTCTGCCGAAATTGACCGATATCGTTCGGTATCGGCCGATACTGAAACTAAACCTTGGTTTCGGTATCGTCAACTGCCGATACCGATACGATATGGCCAATACGTAATGGTATCGACCGATATCTCAAACCATGGTTTATACATCATTCTTAAGCTTAATTTTCTAAGCGAAAAATTTGTTATAAGATCAAAAAGTTTAGAAAATCCATCTCCATCTTAGCCAAAGCTTTATTTGTCTTCAATCCTTTTCATAGGCCAAAACTCTTGATCTACCTAAGCCAAAAATCGTATCTTTAGATATCAAGCTTTCTCCTATAGCAACATGTCTACACTCGAACTTCAAGCAAGACTATATGTAACTGTATCTTCAAGTTTACTCTCATTTGTATTGTATGAGAGAGAAATCATCATTGTAGGTGAGGTGAAATAAAATCCTTGGTGTAGACAAGGTGATTTGTAAACACTCGTTGGAGGCTAGGTGAGTTGTACTATTTATTTTAAATAGTGGAGTAAAGCCCAACAGAGATTTAGGGACTGGACTAGCCCTGGAAGGGTGAACCAGGATAAATTTGATGTGTCCACGATTGTGATCTCTTGACTTGTTTCTTACTTGCATTTCTCTATTTTCTGATGTGCTTATCTTCATTGTTGCAAGGGAGTTTTGTTGATTAAGATTCTTTTAGATAACTCTAATTGCAATCGTAGAGAGTATTTCTAGATGATTATGTTTAATTGCATATACAATATTCACCAACATCTAGTGTTTCTCCTTGCCATCACAGGTCCTAACATAAAGGCCACAAACTTATTAGTTTTTAAAGAAATAATTCAATGAAAATTAGTTTCTGATGTAAACTTTTTCTACGAATTATATCTTTTGGATTGGTGTGCGAGAATGGGCTTGATTGCCCGGAAGAGAGGTCCGAAGAATCTCCACGTGCGAGGCATGCGAATCAGTGATCGAAACATTTCCGGGGTGTGAGATCTGAAAATTTATCAAAATCCATAATCTACTTCTTTCCTAAATTTCCACCACATCCATTCCCGCTTCCATCCTATATCAGTTAGCCTATTATCTAATTTCCAACTAGCACCTTTGTCTAATACACATGGCTAACTTTCACAAATACTCTAGTTAAAGTTCGTCAAATTCTTTGCATCAAAAAACTATCTAAGACTCTGGAGCCTCTAGTCTCTGAACTAATAGCAATCAGTGGATGTTCTTTTTTATCTCTGAACTAATAGCAATCGATTGCTAGTTGCACTATATTTACATTGAGGAATCAAAGTTTCCACTTGCTGATTATTAGCAATTTAAACTAAAAAGTGAGATATATAATGTACTAGTTCCCAGTAACTTCGAGATGCTGGTGTTGGAAGGTAACCTAGGTAAAAGATAGGCTTGAGAGATAAGACCGGCACAAAACCACAGAAACCCAAGAAAAAAGTCAAGAAAACTTCGGCCTTGAAAATAAATAGTCAAAAATGGCATCGCTGGTTCTTGCCTTTTGGTATGTAACAATTTAATCTTGGCACCTCAATTCAGTACTGTTCCTTGAAAATAAGCTAGGTTGGGGCTTCAAATAGAGAAACATAAAATTCAATAACAACATTAAGTCAATCCTTGATCCGTTAATAGTTCCAGCTCAATGCAGCAGCACAAAGTAATTCAACAGTTGTGAAAACCAGACCTGATCACCACATTTACATAATTCTTTTTTGACTAACCTTAATTCCCAATTTTAAATGCATTGCACTTTTCTTGATTTACTTTATCAGTGTCTTCATCATCATATCAAATTGTTGTAATGTAGTGCTTCTTATTAAAAGACTTATAAAACAATATTAATCATGAATCAAGAATAGTATTACACATCATCTTCCACTAAATCCGCTAAGCACACGTGCTAAATTCTCCAGATGGAGTGACAAAGTTACTGATTATAGCATTTATTTCACCAACTGACCAGACCTTCCCTCAAGCGGCAAAGACATTTACTTTCCTTGTGAGAGATCATGAAATCGAGTCCCTCCATCAGCAATGTACAAGGAAATTTCGAACTAAAAATGCAAGGGTCTAAATTCATCATGCAATTTCAGGTTCGTGGTGGATGGAAGCTACATGGAGGCTAAGCGGTTTGCAGAGTTCGTTGAGATTTGGACAATAAATAGGAGTTTGTTGTAAGAGTTATTCTCCCTTATGAGAGCTTTTTTTTCCCAACCTTTATGACATGTTCTTCCCCCATTAGGTGCTTTGTAAGCCTGCGGGCCTTTCTCCAAAAATAAAAAATAAAAAAGATAAAAATAGCATTTGTTGCCGCCTACTAAATCTACATGGTGATGCATAACACATTTGATTATTCTAGGCAATGAGACATTTAATAAATTTCATGAAGAAACAGAAACCATTAAATTAACTCCAATGATCCAATCTCATTTCTCTAAATTTTAAAATTGACCATTAATCAATGAGCCAAACAAATCAAATAACGCTGACTCATTGATTTGTAGTAGCACATCCATTATAAGAATCTTCAAGAGTAGAGCTTGTAAATAGAATAGGCCACAATATAACTCTAGTATCAAGATTGAATAATTATAATAAATATACATGGAATTGTAGTAAGCAATTGTTGGAAATGACAGATAGAATAGATAATTTTACTAATTGCAAAAGGGGTTAACGCATCAAAGAACTAGAGGAACAAAAGCAATAAAATTTGGGAAGAAATTTCTTTAAGTTAATACCTCACCATTCTCTGGTTGTAATTCGTCAGTGATATCCTTCACTAAGTCCTCTCGTGTGCCAAGAACCCACTCACTGCAAAAGTTTTACAAATGGTTACATCATAAGAGAGGTTAGAAAACTGTATGTCAGGTAATATCTTAGTGTTTTTGTTCTAAAAAGTTTCAGTCATGAGGCAAAATGATGCAAATAGCTTCTAATTAGCCTAGAACAAATTATAATAAGCAAACCGGATGCCCATGAACTAGTTGGCTACTCAAGCTCACAATGTATAACTCATGATCTACTTACCTAGGGCGATCAAAGACAATACTGCTAATGAAACAGTTAATATCCACAATGCAAATACTGCCAATGAACCTTATAGGAGCCCCAATGTAAAAATTGCACTTCATTAATAGAAACTCGGTAAACATCTCTAGGTTAAATAACTCCCAACTCCAAACCGTGTGCAAATCCCAGTAACATCCAATTATTGAAACCCAAACAGAATCAAGTCTATTCCATGATTGCAAGGGATTACCGTTAAAATGTCTACTAACAAATTCCATGGATTAACAATTATATCGTGTCTCAACATTTCCTCAAAACCTAAGCCGGAAAATAATAAAAAGTATACATATATCGGGCTAGCTAGTTTTAAAGAGAGTAAGAACATCAGCTTAACTAATTGCATAACAATTTTATCACCAATCAGTTGAGAATTCCCCAAGATGAAATCAAATAAACCATTTACCCTCCATGCTTCAGGAATGAGGCCCTAGGCCCCTGGCATCTGAAGCCGACTCCCTCACTTATCATATGCATGCCTATTCCTCCAATATTACTTCCTCTACAACAACAGATTTCGTTGCATCACATCATACTCCAGGTGCCCCTATTGTATCATGTAGTTCATGGTGTGTATGCTAACACTACGTCATTAAAAATCTTTTTTCACCTAAATCTTCCCACATTAGTAGCATACCAACTTTTAACAGTGTATGCCATAGATTTTTGACATGTTATTTGTGTTGTATGACCAATTCGACCTTGACAAGAACCCATTTCTGATTACCTCATCAACAAATTGACAAATGACAGAAGTACTTGTTATTAGCTTTATCAATATCCATGGTAAATTCATCCTGATGCTATTCCAGACTAACTGCCACATTTGCCTCATGTTCGTTTCTGGTGGCCATATTGACCTTTGTTCAATGGTCATATTTTCTCATGGTGCCGTTAGCATGAGTGTGCATCCGCCCCCCCACAATCCCTCTATCAAGAGTCAGGATATTAAATATGCACCCACTAACAACATGCAGCGTCATGCACCTTATTTGGTACATGGAATAATGCATACTTGGATAGCATAATAGTTCTTTAACCTTGGCCACGGCAGGTGTCTGATGAGAAAGCTAGGGTTTGGGGAAGATAAAAGAAGATATTTTTATAGAACTTCAAGAGAAATACAAGATAGAGACTCCTTTTGGGGGAAGCCAATTCTCCAAGCTTGAATCTAAGAGGACAAGTTTACTCTCACTAGATCTAAGGTTCTACTTTTCTAAACTAGGGATAAACACTCAAGTTTTGCATAAAGGAGAATGAAAAGACCCTCCCCAACATATAAGCAGTCCCAAGCCAAAATTACACAAAACCCCCTCCACAACCCAAACATTGCAAAAATACCCAAAATATCACAAAAATGACCCCGGCCTAGTTCTTCGTCCCGCAATCCTTTTTGCGCCGCCTTCGTTGATATGTGATGATATCATCATTACTCCCTCCAAAAAACCACATTGTCCTCAAGGTGGAAGTCTGGGAAACGTTGCGCAATCACATCATAAGGCTCTCAAGATGTCTCATGATCCGGAAGGTCCGTCCACCTAATCAGCACCTCCCGTGCCCATGTGCTCCCCTGACGAATCCCCGTCAGCTCTGCCGGCTCAAGCAGCACATCCATGTCATCTGTGAATGTCGGTGGTAGTGACGAAGACACTGTCTGATCCCCAATAGCCTGACGGAGCTGTGACACATGAAAAACATGATGGATAGCTGAATCTGGTAGTAACCTCGGCATATAAGCCACCTAGCCAACCTTGGCCTCAATCTCGTACGGCCCAAAGTAACGGAGCGACAGCTTCTCATTCCGCCTATGTGCAATGGATCATTGTCGATAAGACCGCGGCTTCAAATACACCATGTCCCCTGCTCGAACTGCAAGTCTCGCATGTGTTCATCTACTCGGCTCTTCATAAGCTGATATGCCCTCGTCAAGTGTCGTCTCAACTCCTCCAAGGTGTGGTCACTCTCCTCTATATATGGATCCACTGGAAAACTGGGGTAGAACGGTGACTATAGTGAATAAGATGCAGGGGATCCCGCCCGTATAAGATCCTGAAGGAAGTGGTCTGGGCAGAGGTGTGGAACAATGTGTTGTACCAATACTCAGCCCATGCAATCTACCTCACCCACTGCTTCGGTGACTCCGATACAAAACACCGCAAATATGTCTCAAGGGTCCGGTTGACAACCTCTGTCTGACCGTCCGTCTGGGGATGGTAAGCGGTACTCCTCTTCAAACTGTCTGCAACGTCTGGAACAACTCCTTCCAGAATGTGCTAAGAAAGACCTTATCCCGATCCTTCACAATAGAACTCAGAATCCCATAAAGGCGCATTATCTCCCTGATGAAGGTTGTCGTCACGGTCACCGCAGTGTAGGGATGTCGTAATGCCATAAAGTGTGCATACTTACTCGGCATATCCACCACCACCATAATAACCAAGTACCCCTCTGATTTCGACAAGCCTTCAATGATATCCATGGTCACCTCCTCCCAAACTTGGTCAGGTAACGAGAAAGGATGAAGCAAACCTCCAGAAGCTGTCGATAAATACTTGTGCATCTGGCATATGTCGCACTTCTCCACCATATCTGTCACATCCTTCCTCGTCCCCTCCCAAAAAACCTCCCTAGCCAAGAGCTGGTAGCTCTTCAGGACCCCAGAGTGGCAACCTACTTCGCTACCATGAAACTACTGCAACAACCTCGAAATATGAACTGAACCTTGCGGTACAACCAAATGCCCCTTATACAAGAGACGATGTCCCTCTACCGAGTATCTAGGATGTGTTGCGGAATCCTGTAACAGTGCCGCTCGCATCTTGGCTAACCCCTCATCCTCCTCGATCTCCTGCAACAAAGGCTCCCAATCTAGCAAAACGTGTGCTAACAAAGCCGACAAGTGCGAATCAACCTTCCTCCGTGATAGTTCATCCACCGCCTTGTTCTCAACTCCCGGCCTGTACTTGATCTCAATGTGGTAGCCTCACAGCTTTGTCAACCACTTTTGATGCTGCTCTGTGACCATCCTCTGCTCCAGAAGGTGTTTGAGACTCCTTTGGTTTGTCCTCACTGTGAATCGACTGCCAAAGAGATATGGTCGCCATTTCTGCACCGTCAATACAATAGCAATCAGCTTGCACTCATAAACTGACTTGAGCCGAGCCTGTGCCGACAACACAAGGCTAAAATACGCCACCAGTCTGCCATCCTGCATCAATACGACGTCCAAGTCATAGCCTGACGCATCCGTCTCCAACACAAATGGCCGTGAAAAATCCGAAAGGGCAAGAACAGGAATGCTAGTCATGGCTCCTTTTAGGGCCTCAAAAGCTCGAGTGGCCTCCTCGTTCCAGTAAAAATTGTCCTTCAGCTGCTCAGTCAACGACCACGCAATGGTGCTATATCCCCTGACGAACTTCATGTAGTAGCCCGTCAATCCCAAGAATCACTGCAAAGCCGGCAGGGTAGTGGGCAGTGGCCACTCCACCATGGCTGATATCTTTAAACCATCCACCGCTACGCCTTCAGCAAAAACAATATGGCCCAAGTGCTCCACACTCCGCTGGCCGAACATGCACTTCTTCCGGTTGGCAAACAACTGATGCTTCTGCAACTCCCTCAACACAGTCACCAAATGCTCCACATGTGACTCCATCGTTCGGCTGTACACCAAAATATCATCGAAGAACACCAAAACAAACTTCCTCATGTAGGGTCGAAACACCCGATTCATCAATGCCTAGAACATGGCAAGGGCATTAGTCAACCCGAATGACATGACCAGGAACTCATAGTGGCCCTCGTGTCCTGAAAGCAGTCTTCATCACATACTCATCTCTCATTCGAATCTAATGATATCTGAACTTCAAATCAATCTTCGAGAAGACTACTGCACCATGCAACTCATCTAGCAGCTCGTCAATCACGGAAATGTGAAATTTATCTGGCACTGTTTCCTTGTTCAATGCCCGATAATCGACGCAAAATCTCCAGCTGTTGTCCTTCTTTACTAACAATACCGGGCTCGAGAAAGGACCCACACTCGGATGTATCACACCGCCTAAATCATCTCATCCACCATCCTCTCTAACTCCCATTTCTGCACCTATGGATAGCGATAGGGACGTACACTAATACGGCGACACCCTCACACAACACAATGGCATGCTCGTGGTCTTGTGGGGAAGGAAGCCCGTGAGGTGTCTGGAAAACTCCCTCAAACTGTGATAGGACCAGCTGTAGTTCTCATGGAATGCATTGCTCCTGCTCAACCTCATCCACCGCCAGGCCCTGTAGCTCCACCAAAAATCCTTCCCCCCACCCCCGCGGACTCAAAAGCACTTGCCATGGTCTTCAAGGAGACCCTGGATCTGCACAAACTGGGATCCCCCTGAAGTGTCACCACCCTCCCTCAGTGCCTGAACTACATCCTCATCAACTTCCAGTTTGTCTTCATTTCCCCCAATGATAACAGCCACTTCATGCCTAGAATCACGTCAGTGCTGCCAAGGTCGAGCGGTAAGAGATCTTCCACCACATGTATCTCTTGGAGGGTCAAACCCACACTCTACATACTCCCCTACTTCGCTCAACCTGCCCAGTGTCCATTATCACTCCAAACCTGTCGGTGTTAACAAACTGCGACACATGCTGCTCCACGAACCGGTTGGCAATGAAATTGTGGGTGGCCACACTATCAATCAGCACCACCACATCATGCTCTGAAATCCTCCCGATCAACTTCATAGTGTGGTTCGAAGTAAACCCCACTACGGAGTTGAGTGACACCTCCGCCACATCTAAATGAGATGGTTCCTGCTCCACCTCTTTCTCACTCGGCTCCTCCGCCTCCTCCTTCGCATCCTCCACTAACAGTACACCTGAAGTGTACGATCTCGACAGCGGTGGCCTGGGCATACTTCTCAGCACACCTAAAACACATCCCCTTCGCTCTCTTGTTCTGTATCTTAGCCTCAGTCATAAACAGAAACTGCCCACTAGGCGATGGAACACTGCTCTTCTCCTTGCTCACCTGAGTACATTCTGCCTGACCCCATGTAGGGGCCCGCTGCACTCCTGGGGCTGCCGCTCCTCGAAAAGCGGACCCACTCCAAGCTCCCTTAGCTCGCCGATCTGCTACTAATCTGTCATCCACTATCTGAGCGAGATCCATCGTCTCCAATAGTCTACTCGGCCTCTGCACCTGTCGCTCTCCTCGACTCTCTGACTTCAGCCCTTTCATAAAACTCCCCACCAATGTCTCTTCAGTCGTCATCACTCCTGTACGGTCAGCGAGTGCCTCAAACCTCTCTCGATATTCCCTCATCGTGCTCATCTGCCATAGCGTCAAGAGCTGCTCGTGTAGATCGCCGTCCTGAGTGTCCCTGAAACGGTGCAGCATGCGATGGGTGAACTCCTCACACGACTATATCGGCCGCCATTGTTGCCTCCATAAATACCAAGACAATGCCTTCCCCTCCAATCACACACCCAACTCTGCACCTTCTCCCTCTCCCTCATCTGATATGCCTCAAAGTATCGGTCTGCATGTGAGAACCATCCGTGGGGATTCTCTCCGTCGAAAACCGGCATCTTCAGCTTCCGCACCTTGTTTTCGGGTCCACTCACCCCTTGCTCTGCTCTCGGCCTAGATTGACCGTAGTGAAATTGCTGAAAAGTATTTTGTGGGGGTCCTCCAGCTCCCCACGGTCCCCCCGGCCCTCCTTCATAGCATGTTGTGTCCCACAGGCTCCCTTCGTATCCCCCAAAAATTCGAAATTGTTCATCAACCACCCTGTAAGGTCGTCGGGCCCCAAAGTCACCTCAGTATGACACATCGGACCTTGGAGGTCCTAAGAATAACCCGACACCTCCCTGGAAGGCAGACGGAGGTCGCCGCCATGCCGAATCCCTGAAAACCCCCTCATGCGACTGGAGAAAAGGAGCTCTGCCCTGTTGGAATGGTGGGGGAGCTCCTCCGCCGTGTTGCGGCTGCGCCGGGGGCCATTGATGCCCTGGTGCAGTCATCGGGGGCCAACGCCCCCTCCCTTGCTCTCTTGGGGGCTCGCGAGGCCCCCAGGTGGTCGCTGGGGCTCGCGAGGCCCCCAGACTTTCGATCGGGGCTCGCGAGCCCCCCAACCAATCGTTGGGGGCTCGCCGGCCCCCCACTTGTTCGTCGTGGTCCGGCGAACCCCTGGTGTGTCGCCGGACCTTCACAGTGTCCAGGGAGTGTGCTGGAGCAAAAGAGGGCCTGACGCGCCCTGTGCTAGCCCTCCCCCCCAAAAAATGGGGTTTAGAGGGGGGCAGTACCCCTAAGGGATGTCGATCCTCCTTCCCAAGCGGGAAAAGGGGGAAATGCCCCCATTCACGTTCATCCTCGTCATCTTCCGGTGGCACGTCTTCCACGATTACCAGTTGCCGCTTTTCCTTATCCAAAGACGGCTCCTTTTGGCTCAAATCTGAAGAATTACCGGGGATCTCATCGCTATTGGGCTTCTCCATCTCACTTCGCCGGTTTGATTGAGCTTTCATGAACGATTTGAACATGTTCTCCAAGGATGAGATCCTTTCATCATTTTTTTGTTGTAGCTCTTTGATGGATTCCTTTAAGGTTGCTCCAAGTTCACCAACTTTCTCATCTAAGGCATCCTTCTTCTTCATAGATCTTGTGTTGGTCATGATGGATCTTGGCTCTGATACCAATTTGATGAGAAAGCTATGGTTTGGGGACGATAAAAGACGATATTTTTATAGAACTTCAAGAGAAATACAAGATAGAGACTTCTTTTGAGAGGAAGCCAACTCTCCAAGCTTGAATCTAAGAGAGCAAGCTTACTCTCACTAGATCTAGGGTTCTACTCTTCTAAACTAGGGATACACACTCAAGTTTTGCATAAGTGACAATGAAAAGACCCTCTCCAACATATAAGGGCAGCCGCAAGCCAAAATTACACAAAACCCCCTCCACAACCCAAACATTGCAAAAATACCCAAAAGATCACAAAAATACCCCCGGCCTAATTCTTCATCCCGCAATCATTCTTGTGCCACATTCGTTGATATGTGATGATCTCATCAGTGTCATCATTAGTTAATTGTTGTTATATTGCCCTTAATATTCTCACACTCCACGTGTCATTCATTACGTGTGAGAATTATCACACGTAATCACACCAATGCCGACAAAAGACTACTGCTGGCGTACACTGCCTTGGCATATTGTTATGGCCTCTGACACATGCAAGAAGCAATAGCTCACACAGTTGCAAAGGTGCAACATTCCATTTTTCTAAGTCGGACTAAAAAGACCTAGTTCTATGATAGGCCTCCATCAATCGCTCTCTAAAGAGAAGCATTAGAGCATTTAGGCAAGAATTTCCTAATTTCAATAAAGGTTCATAGCCACTAGTGAGCATCAATCGTTGTTAAACACATGATTTCTTATATCTACATGATATAATTATATGGCACCATGAATTAACTAAACCAGTGTCAAAGAACCACTTGATCAAAAGCTGAAGGTAATAAATTGCCAAAAAAATTTCTCAAAGAAACATAACTAGCAATATGCTGAACAGGATAAAAATATATAAAACTCAAACACCAAGTGTAAATGAGCCTTAACGGGCACAAAGACCCAATCCTTTGGGTTTTGCTCTACCAACTCAAAATTAGCTCTCCAACTTGGCTAGTCCCATGTGAATGTGATTGTGGTCAGACAGGCCCTCTGCCAGTCGCACGTGAGTGTGAATGTGACATAATGTGCATAAGAGGAGAAGGCGAAGAATGGGAAAATCTTGGTGGTGACATGCATGTGGATCTACGCCTCATGGCTGATACTTCAGTAAGTTTGCACGGCATGGCAGGCTACTGCTAAATTAATTGCCTAGTTAATCATCCATTTGGATTAGAATCTTTACTATTGATGCGGAATGCGGCAAAAGAAGGTCAGCTATATGGTTTGTGGTGGGATTTGGCTAAATGGAATAAAAACTTGGGGTTTTTTAAAATACCAGATAAATTTAGAAGGGATAACTGTTCATGTATCTCACCCAAGCAAATCACACACCCTCTAGGCACATCGCATGCAAAAATAATCAAATAAGAAATTAAGGTTCATCACAAACGACTAATAATTCTCTCAAATTTAATTCAATCAACTCTTAATACTTCACAAATTACAAAAAAAAAGGCATAAAGGTCTTTTTTGTAGGAAATTAAATTTAAAAGCTAAGAAAACTAATCCTACTAGAATTTTAAGAATTTTCTTTTATAATTAAAGCTATAAAAAAGACTCAAACCAAAAATCTAAATAAAATAAAATTTAGTCTCCTAATTTGATTCAAACTCTAAACCAATTAAAAATAAAACTCTAAAAAATACATACATTCAAAAACAACTACGACTTCAATTTCTCCAAGCTGGGTCTTCTGGGATAAGCATGCATTTTTTCATCTCCAAAACAAAATAATAGACAATCATGGCATGTTCCATGTCAGCTATGATGTCATGTCCCTAATGATTCTATTGGAACTTGCACCCATGACAAACAGGTTCCAGCATAAAGCACGCCTCATTCCTATCATGATAGACAAAGTAAATGGTTCGAACTTCAAACTAATCTTCAATTTTCCAATCGATATTCATTTCATGTCTCAGTTGGTTATCACAAGAAGGGAGCCGCTTAACAACACAGTTACTAAATCCGGAAAATAAAATACTAAACCAGATTACGGAAAAAAATTTGAAATATTGATATGTGTGACGTTCTCCATCCAAAAACTATGAAGCCTCAACCTGGGTCCATCATGACAAATGTATCTATCCATATTTAACACTTTATTTCACACAAGTCAGCTGGTTCATTTATAGTATATTGAAGGCTTTGTGATGCGATCTGGACGTACCAGAGGAGGAGGAGAAGGCTCGAGGAAGGTGCGGCAAAGCAAGGGACTGATCGATGCTTATCTAGGGACATTTTACTAAGTTTGGGTTTTAGGAGCAGTTTGGTAATTTCTGTAATTCTGAGAAAAACAGGGATAAATATTAAATGACGGATAGGGTAAGGGGATCAATGTGGATATTGTGAAAGAAACCTTTAAGGAGTAAATTAGAACCCTAGTTCTTGAATATTTAGGCTTTAATCTCGAATCTAAAGCTAGGAGAGCGGCCTCCTCTCGAATCGAGGTCACCTATCTTATTATCTTTATTCAAATCAATAACAATCCCACCTTTTTTCCAAATCCACCATAAACCCCTATTTATAAAATATACATAATAGAACCGTTCTTGTCTCCAGATTTCAGACAACTGCCTTGTCCTACATCCCAGTTCCATTTGCAAAATGACACTAGTATTGATGTCATAACAGCATATGACAATGCATAAATAAATGAGACACATGACAAAATTATTATAAGAAGACCTTCAAAGGTGCTTCTTCTTCAAAAACATCTGACATCTTGGTTATCTAAAGCATGCCTATAGAAAATATACTTCGCAAATTGACCATTCAATCAAATATGATAACAAATGAGGTGTCATTTACACATTGAATATAATGCTGTCACAAAGCTAAGAATCTTAATTATTAGCAATACTGTGACATTTGCTTCATATAAAATGCAAGAATAAAATCAGAAACTTTATGTTTTGCTACTTAATTTTGACACTCTTAGTTTCTACGAGAAAATGGCCCAAGTTCTTTTCGTGTTCCTGTCCATATGGTTGTACCATGAAGAATTGACAGACACCCAGAAGGTAATTACACCACCCTCGATGTAGCACAGTTAAAAGTTTCATCGTTTCAGCATATATACCAATATCTTTTTCAAAAAAAATAATTTGGTTTTCATTAAATAAACCCTTAATATTATATTCATCAGACCCCAACCACAAGACTTGTAGAAGATGCTTATTGTTACCAATCTGAATGTTGTCAGACACAAAGCTAAAGTCTTCCACATCCCAAAATTAGAAAGCATACCTTGTGCAAAAAATTTGAGTATGTGGTCGCAAGAGATTTGGAACTTTAACAAATGCTTCAAATGTACTAGATGCAAGATGTGCATCGCTGGGACCTGCAAAGCCATTACAAGCGAAAAAGAAAAAAGGTGATATCAATATATTTAACATTTTTATCAAATAAGTGTTTCCTTAGATAAACATCTCTAATAAGTTATCAGGGATTATTAGCGACTTGGAGCCAGGAAAACCATTGCTATTGCTTGTGCTCAAATCAACAAACAATGATGAACAAGACCGTGACTAAGTGACTAAGGATGTGATGATAGGATTGTATCAACTATATTTCCACATCATGTTCTAGAAGATACAATATGCGTTCTAGAAGATACAATATAAATCTAGACTCGAAAGAATGTTAGAATATGAATAAAATTAATGCTTGGAATGAAAGAATGCTATAATTAAAGCATTCAACTCATGGCATTATCATCGGGGTCACATGAGTTTTTTGTAGAAGTGTTTAGTTTTACGTGAGGTCATGATTTCGGTCTCGGTATCTGTCTCTCGAAAATTTAAGTATCGGTATCGGTATCGGTATCGGTATCGGTATCGTCTATTTCGAAGGTTTCAGAAGTAACTTTCGTTTCGTCCATATTGTTATTTTCAAATACTTGTGTACTCACATTTATCTATAACCTGAAATAATTTTGAACTAGCTGCTACTTCCACCACACATTTTGCTAAACATATTGCATTTATTTACAAGTTTGCCATTAAAATTGAAAAGAGAATGGCAAACTTGTAGATATATGAACTATGGTTAGTAAAATGTGCATGGTGAGTAGCAGCCCCAAACTCTAGAAGCTTCCAGCTTGCCCTTATGGCTCTCTCTGACTCTGTCCCTTTGATCAAAAATAAAGGGGCGTAACGTCCCGCTCCCCGGGTATCGTCCCATTTATACAATCCTATGCAGATACTGCACGTGCCAATGAAATCAATGTGAAGCAGAGCGGGAAAAATAATGATACTGATTTGATTACTTCATAACATGTTTACAAAGTTCTGAACAAGGAAACAATACAATATCACACTACAACTGAAACGTAAGTACAACACTCACACTCAGCCAGCCCTCAAGGCTCAATGTCTTGCACATAGATGCCTCTGTATAATCATGTACGTCACATAGTAGGACAACAGAAGTTGTACCACAGCTCAATAGAGTAGACAATATCAAACCAAACGACAGACATGATAACGGTGCACAATACGGAGAGATGAGCAACAGATAGAAATGGTATGGTACACATTATGATCATTTAATGTTATCAAACTACTACAAGGTCGTACTGGCTAAGGTGAACCAATCTTAGGTTGTGACTTATAACGGAGAGCGTGATGTGCAAACCGAAGACCATCCTGGACCATTGGGTGCTACCCCGGACCGAGTAACAAGGACTCATGACCCATAGACAGACGTCCTCCCAGATACGGGCCAAAAGACGGGTTATAATCGCTCCCGCACTCCCTCAATCATAAGTTTCCCTAAAACCCCAGCGAATCATGTAAAATTGTTTAGGTAACAGTTTTAGTGTCATGATATAGTCTAAGTTTAATATCATTTAAACTGCGTAGTTAAGGGGGGTTCCCTGTCAATAAAACGAATCTACATACATGTAGTAGCAATGAGACATGTCATGAGCCAATTTTCAATTTCACCCATCATTCATTATCAGTTTCATCGTGATTAACATCTCATGAACTACGTAATTTAATACAATATTAAACTTCCTGCATGCATAACAACTTCTCAAAAGAAATATTTCATGTAGACTATCAGTTTAAGCTAAACATGTGATAACTAAAAATAGATGCACAACTAGACAATAGATGCAACAATATTTATTTAGAAAGGGAACTGAAATCTGAAATCTTTAGTATTTATGAAAATTCCAATAAAAGGGATCAAATTTGGGGTCTTTCATCACATGGTGAGGGGAACCCAAGCCTGCGGTAAAATCCACGGGGTTTCTAGCAAGAATACAGGAGCTAACGACCAAAACAGCGGGCTAATGGAGCCCAGATCCCAAGCAATCTATATCGAAACCCAAATCAGCAAGCGAGAAAACCAGCCGAACCCAACAACAAGCAAGGAAACCAACCGAACCCCAAAACAGTAAGTAAGGGAACCAGCTGAACCCAAACAGCAAGCAGAAAGCAAGGAAGCCCAAAAATAGCAAGCAAGGGACAGCCAAACCCCAACACAGCCCCACGCAAAGACCCCGGAACCCCACAGCGAGCAGGCGAGTGAACCAACCCCACAAAATAAACGTAGGGAATCAAACACTAACTTATCTCCCAAATCATCCTCTTCTGTACTCGTAAAAATCCAATTTTTCGCACAATTACCAACGATTTCAACTCAGATTAAAGCATGCTAAAATCGAAATCAAACTGAAGCGTAAGGGAATAAAGTCTACGTAGTTCGCCGAAAAAACCAAAGAAATCCAAGAACAAAAAGCCCACAGCAAGATCAAGTCAAGAAATCAACCCAGATCCAAAGAAACCGAACTGAAAAAGCTCCGAAATTAGAGAAAAACTTACAGTATTTGTGTAGCATGAAGAAGTAGAAGAGGAAGATACTTATAGAAGTCGGAGGAACCCGCAGAGAGGATGCATGTCGTCGAAGCAATGGGATGATGGCCTCCACATGGTCGTATGAGGGGAGAGGGACGACAGACGTGTCGCAGGAAAGGACGAGGGGCATCTGCATCGTACCACAGAGGTAGCGAGAGGCGACGAAGAGGAGCGATCGATCGATTGCCGTGTCGAAGCCCTAGCGGGCTCGAGTCAAGAGAGAGAACGGTGAATCAAAGAAATGAGGAGTCCGAGCTGGGCTTCGCGAGTGGGCTGTCCAAAACAAAAAAGAGGGGGGAATTAAAATGGGCCCATTACAGGCGGTGAACCCTCAACTCCTCTCAATCGATACCAGCGGGCTCCCCCTTCAATCGATAAAAAAGGGACGCTCTCTCCCCCGACTCCTCTCGTAGGCAGGCTCTCTCTCCCCCCTTCAATCGATCAAATCCCGTGGAGATCTCTCTCCTCCCTCGACTCCTCCCGATCGACGACACAAGCGGAGACGACGAAGATGCTGAAGCTCTCCGACTCGACGACGACGCAGGCCTGGGGGTTCTCCGACTCCTCTACAACGACGACGATGCCGACAGCGATGGTAACGACCGAGGTAAGATATTATTTAAGTTTAAAAATTTTTTGAATTTCTTTTGATTTTTGATTTTTTTCAATTTTATTTTGGGTCTTGGCCACAACAGCGCCATTCCGACGAAACCGATATTATGTGGTTGTTTCTGTCTCGATGGCCACCGAGACCATAACGTAACAATTGAAACCCTAGGGTTTCGGTAAATACCTAAAACCTTGGTTTTACTATTATGCACATGATTAAAGGGAAGTGCTAAATACACCGATTGATCGGTGTATTTAGACTTTTTTTGACAAAAAATTATGAGAATCAAATCATATCAAGTCTATTCCATCCTATCTATCTTCTATTTTTTAGCAAAAATGGCTCTTAACTCTTATGTACATCCTCCCCTCACCTGTGTATATAGTCCAACCTTGATTAAATGGTCCTTATGTTTTATAAAGATTTTGCATATTACTCTTTTGGATATTCCATAAGAGATTCTCACTTCCACAATAAGAGCTTTGAAGAGAGATCAAAACAAAACTAAAGCACAAAAGAAACAAAAATAATATCAAAAACTACCAGAAGCTTCAGAGTTGCCATGCATCAAATGATTTAATTAGCCACGATACAACGCAACTAAGATGATGAAGAGAAATAATCCACAACTAAGAAGTAAACCATAAAAGGTTAGGAAAAGTATTAGGGAAATCTTCCAGTTTGTTGGAATCAGCTCTGTAAAGACACTTGGCACAATTTAAGGTCGGAAAAACCTCCACAACTAATGTCACCAAGTCCTAATGTCTGGCTATTGACTGGCATAGAAAACAAAGAGCCAAATATATTTCTGTTAGATTGGGGTGGGGATGGCAAACTTGTAATTTTGGGCTTCAGTGGCATTTTTGTAATTATGGACAAATCAGTCCATTATATATAGGTGGAGGGGTTAGGAATATGTTCTGATGTGGAGTTTGGAAAATAAGAGGAGATTAGGAGTAGGTAAACTAAATCTTGGAAGAGTTGGTCTTTATCTTGAATCAAAAGCTATGTAAGGGTTTTCCTCTCAAATTGAGGTCAATTATCCTTGTAATCCTCTTATTATATATTAAATATGATTTTTACTGTTGAAAACCCTAGATTTTCTTATCAAATTGGCATCAGAGCAATATCCTCATGGCGTCGACAAAAAGGTAGAAGCTTTGGGGGGAAACTCGACACCGAGATGGAGAGATTGAAGAAATCCTATAAATCATTGGAGGAAAGATTGTCGTTAATAGAATCAACAGTGAAGATGTCGAATGCATGGATGAGAGCTTCGATGGATGCCATAATGGAGAAAATTTCGAAGATGGTGTATCGTTCTTTGCCCAAGAAACCAGATCTGAAGGAAGACTACGACAAAAATTCGGATATATGGAAAAATGAGCAATTTTTGGACAAGGAAAAAGGAAAAGACACCATTTTTGAAGATCCACCACCCACGGACAACGACCTGCGAGATTGGGAGCAAGAACCTCCCAAATCCTATGGGGGGTACGTCCGGCTTCGAAAGGGGGAGGGGAAGGGGCGCCGACCCACAAAACCCTAATACATCGGGCAGCGGCCCTCTTTTTCACCCCCACAAGGGGGAATTGGTCTTAGATGGGTCGCCATGACCCCCGAGACCCCGACCACCCTACTTAGGGCTGCGCTGGCCCTGAAAAGGGCCGCCAAGGTCGAGCGATTCCCTACAGCACTACGGGGGACCCTTCCAGCCACAAGCAGGCCGCCAGGGCCCTGCCGATGACCAGGCAGGCCTCTGGTGGCCCAGTGAACCATTAGCGGGCCAACAGCAGCCCGGCGACCCTCTGATGGGCCAACAGTGGCCCAACGACCCTCTGATGGGCCACCAGTGGCCCAGTAATCCACTAACGGGCCGCAAGCGAGTCGACAATCCTGCAGCGGGCTATCAGGCCCCCTATATGGATGTTTTGCTGGCGACATTGATTTCAGGCATCGGCGTCTGATCTCGGGCTACGAAGAACCTCGTGCATGTTGATTATTGCTTCAAACTTGAGATCTGGGAGATGGCATAGCCGTACAAGTTTTGGCATGGCTGTGCGTGTCACAGCAGGCGTATCAGCTCTGTCATAGATTGGACACGACCGTGCAATACCCTGCACGGTCGTGTGAGTTCCCGCAACACAGGTAGCCCTTTGTCGCAATTTGTATACGACCGTACCGATCTCTCGCACGGCCGTGCCGATTGTTCTAAAGCAAAATGGCAAGTTACGTAGTTTTGTGCACGGCCGTGCCATATATCAGCACGTCTGTGTCGATACCCCAGAAACCCTAATACGAGTTCTAATCTGAACCGTTGATCTGTTTGCGTTTTAACCGGATGGACATGATTAAAACTCGTATTCTACCCGAGGATGAACTTCTATAATATAAATCAAGAGATACACCTTTTGGCGGCTACGAAGAGAATTGAGAAGAATTCATTGCGTCTTCAATAGAGAAGCCGATCTTTTGCCGGCGATAGGCAACGAAAGTGCTTTAAGGTGACTACGAGCTTTGAGAGAGAATGTATTATTTGTTCTAGAGTCTCTGGTAAGATCTCTCCATTAGTTGTGTGCATAAGACATTGTAATTGCTAGAGTGCTAGAGTTATTTTATCGAGAGGGCACAGATTGTTTTGGAGGAGATTTGTAGTCGATGTATTCTCTGAATTATCGTCTCTAATCTAGTGAAAACCATGACAATAGAAGACTGGACGTATGCCATAGGTTAGGCCGAACCAGTATAAACCCTTGCCTCTCTGTCTGATTGCTTGATTTTGATTCTGCAGTGGCTTCTTGTGCTTGTTATGATTCTTTCAAGATCCTAACTCTGCATTGATTTAGTTGGCGACAATTTATCTTTATATATTCTATTGTGTACACTTTGGTGTTGTTTGATATTGTGTCAAATTCCCAACATGACAAGGCTTGGTGATGGATGGGGCCCCTACCAGGGCATCGATGGGTACGACAAAGATCCAGATGTGTTCGAAAATGAGTGGGGGATGCCAGTCGAGCTGGAGGAGCCTCATGGGCCGACTTTGATGCACAGCTGAATGCCTATCAGCAATTTCACTTCGGCCAGCCTAGAGAGAGCAGTTGAAAGGGATATTCGGTCCTGGGAGCAGAGTTCGGATGAAGATGCAGATGAAGATGCCAGTGTTTGAGGGGGAGGATCCATATGAATGGGCTTATCGTGTCGAGAGAAATTTTACGGTGAACCACCTGACGGAAGAGGAGAAGCTACAAGCGGTTGGCATTTGCTTGGAAGGAAGGGTCTTGGCCTAGTTTCTATAGAAGGAATACAGACAACCTGTGAGGTCATGGTAGGAGTTCAAGAACTGCTTGTTAGACCGATTTCGACACTTAGGACAGAGATTTACACAAACAACTCCTTACACTCAGACAGGATGGCATAGTTAATGACTACATGAGAGGTTCAAGGCGACACTAGATGAGAGTTTCATGAAGGGCATGAAGGCGAGCATCAGAGCAAAGCTCCGTATACAGAGACCGAGAAGGCTAATGGAGACAATAAAGCGGCCCAGAAGATCTAGAATAGACACAGCATATCGGGCTGCTAAGGGGACAGTAAGCGGTGCCACATCATGCACTCATGTTGTCAAAGAGGCCCAGAAGTCGGCCAACGATGGGTCAGACAGTTCAAGGAAAAGAGTAATGAGCCTCCAACAGACAGCAAGTTCAAGCATCTCACACAGAAGGAAATTCTGGACAGGTGCACCAAGGGATTATGTTTTTGATGTGGAGAGAGATTCGGACCAAGAAATCATTGTTGGAATCGTACTCTACAGGTATTGGTCGTCAAAGAGAATGAAGGCATAGCGGCGAAAGAGGAATAGCAAAGAGGAGACAAGCAGCTCTATTTGGAGTAGTGTGTCCCCAGGTATCATGACACCACATTGAGAACAATGTGGTTCTTTGGATATGGAGTAATATTTGAACTAGGGTGTGGGTGGCAAACTTGTAATTTTGGGCTTCAATTGCATTTTGTAATTATGAACAAGTCAGTCCATTATATATAGGTGGAGTGGCTAGGGATACATTCTGATATAGAGTTTGGAAAAATAATAAAAGAGATTAAGAGTGGGTAAACTAGATCTTGAGAGAATTAGGCTTTTATCTCGAATCAAAAGCTATGAGAGCGGTTCTCCTCTCGAATTGAGGCCAACTATCCTTGTAATCATCTTATTATCTATATAAAATCTAATTTTTACCACTCAAAACATTAGATTTTCCTATCAAATTCATGCAGTTTATGTTCACACAAACAAGCAATCCAACACAAAGATCTGTGTTGAACTCTGCTAGTCTAGGATAAAAGGCGATGATGGAAGTTTGCATTCATCTTGGGTGATAATTCAGGCCAAATATTGAATTGCATGTCCCCGATCAACAGAAAAACAGCTAAAAAGCAGGTGAAGATTATTACCACAGTAGTAAGTGGTTAGGACCCGTGCATCAGGTGCATAAGCCTTTATCTCACTGGACATGGTGCGAATCTTGTCATACTGTTCTAGGTTCAATGGCTGAAATGTAGTGAATTTGTGTTAGCTCATGATAAAGATACAGTATGATTGATAAATAAAAGGCAGTGAAACATGGCTAATGCAATAAATTTGAGAAGTCAACAAATGCCGGTAACTTAAGATGATTGGACAAATAAAAGATTTTTGTTTGACCAGCCAGGTAAATTTTGTAACTCAACACACCTTATACAAGGTACTGGCATATTACGCATGGGCAAAGCAAAGCTTGAAAAAAGGAAAAAATATCTAGGAGCAATATATGTGTGATTACTGTGTATCTACATCGGAGCTAGTATTATGTAATTGTATTTGCCAGTAAATATAATTTTAACTGGGTTTGTTCATTTAGAAAGCAATATCAGTGTGATTAATATAGATGCCAAAAGACTTAAAAAGTAAAAAATAGATTCGGCTTTTACCAGCAGGTTATGTAAGAAAGAAATATTTAAACAAAAGAAGATATGATAACTCAAGAAGCTTTTATAACAGATACATCTATGAAGTGTATATCATTTTGCAGACTCATGCCTGGTTTGGCAACAGAGTTTCTGAAACGAAGGTTTCAATTAAGTTAAATAAAAATAAAACCAAAGTTTGCACTCAACTGTAATCAGATTGGAGTTTCATAAACTCCATTTTATAAGATTTGGAGCCCCCAAACCTCAATTCCAGAAACTCAATTTTTGGCATCCAACCAAGCCAAAGATTATGAAACCTCGGTTTGGATCCCAAACTCCACCAAACCCCAGTTTCAAAAACTAAACCTTGTTGCCAAGCTAAGGCTCAATGGTTTTGACTTTTGATAATGCCTTATTAAAAGGAAACAAAAATATAAAATATCAAAGTAAAGATATTTGATTAAATGGAGATAGTCTTAAGCCCATTTATTTCAGAAGAAAGATCAGCACAAAAGTTTGGAGATAAATTTGAA